>OZ020617.1:16034497-16639202 GCA_963971575.1 Liopterus haemorrhoidalis
CGATCACAAAACATCTGTTTTGGTCTCGATATCCAGGAGGGTTATGTCCGGCTTAGTGGCTGTCAGTAACCTCGAGGTGGGGAAGGAGGAGGAGGTTTTATTATTATTATTATTATTATTATTATTATTATTATTATTATTATTATTATTATTATTATTATTATTGAAGGGGGGTTTGTAGTCTCGCCAGTACCGTTCAGGTTTGCCCGCAACGTGTTCGGCACAGACGAGACGCTCTTCTCTAACCTTCACGAGAAGGTCGAGAGAGCTTTTGCCCAGCAATCGGTCGCATCCCAAACCCTGGCGATATGCGACCGATGGGCTCACACCAGATCCAGCGTCCGCACAATGCGAAGCGATCCGATCCGAGCAGCACTGCTTTTTGCAATCTGCAGACCAGAGAGGTAGCAGATGGTCTGCAGACGGGAATGATCTCGATTTCCCTCTTAAAAACAGCTTTAAGGCCACCCAATACACCCAAAATCAAGACTACGAGCTTTACAGAATAACCCGGGTACATTTTTCTTAGCTCGGACAAGAGGTCCAGGTACTTGGTTCTCTTCTCGTCTTCTTTGAGATTGATATTTTTCTCAGCTGGACAGGATAATTCGATGACAAAAATGTCTTTTGTCTCGAAATCCAGCAGGACGATGTCCGGTTTATTGGCTGAGAGAAGCTTAGTGGTAGAAAATGCATAATTCCAGTAAATACGACATCTGGAATTTTCCACCACTGCTTCAATGTCAGTGGGAGCGTAAGGTAAGACAGGTATTGTGTCAATACCATATTTCTGTCTCAAAAAGAAGTAAAAAACTCGAAGAGCAGAATTGTGTCGTGATATATAGCTGGATTGAGCTAAAACGGGACACGCAGAAAGTACGTGCATAAGCGTTTCAGGGTGACGTTTACATAGTCTACATTGTGTAGACATCGCCGTCTTTGATATTATGTGGCGATAAACTAAAGTGTTCATGACGCCATCCTGGCACGCAAGCACAAAACCTTCCGTCTCGGACTTGAGACCTGCAGACCTGAGAAAAGTAAAGGTTAGTTCCCGTGACAAACCGGTGGTCTCAATATGCTTGTAGAACACGGAGTGCATGTTTTTCTCCATGTGTTCTTTAACAAGCATATCGTGCTCTGCTTTTCGTATGCGGGAACACATCCTTTCTATGTCTCCGCATCCGAGGACTACACCAGAGTTGGTTGCCTCAGGACTCAGATCATGCAGTTCTAATTTCTCTGCTGCTCTTCGAGCTGCTTGAAACAGAAATGCCCCTTTTCCCGTGAGTTCGTGAAGAGTAACGAACTTCAATAAGGGATCCTGACTTCTCAGCACTTGGTTTGCTGTACCCAGGACGACTCGATCGTGCAAACACTCCAAGCTTAATAATCCCCGACCTCCGAGATGACGAGGGAGGTATATGCGTTGCACAGAGGAGTTCGGATGAAGACTGCGGTTGATATTCATAATTTTTCTGGTCTTCCTGTCAAGAATTTTGAGATCATCGACTTTCCATTTCATAACACCAAATGTATATGAAAGGACTGGAACAACAAGTATATTTGTAGCTTCTACCTTGTTCTTGCCTGACAGACAGGATCTCCATATCTGTCGAAGGCGCGCTAAATACCTGCTGCGAAGGGTCTGACGAACATGGAGTACATCCTGGACGCCCCTCTCACGGACACCCAGAAATGTATAAGACCCTTCGGCATCAAGATGTTTTACGATGCTTCCGTCGACCAGGTGAACATCATTGCCGTCGTTCATACCTTTTCCTCTGCGCACATGAAAAACGGCGCATTTATCCAACCCGAATTTCATTCCTATAGCGGCAGAGTACTGAGCAACAAGCTCTAGTGCTGCTGTCAGGTTTTTCTCGTTTGAGGCGTAGAGTTTGAGATCATCCATATAAAACAGATGCGTGATCTTATGCTCTCGCCTTGTCGGAGGACCTGCCATGTATCCGCTGCCGCTTCTGAGCTCGATCGATAAGGGAAGTAGTGAGATGCAGAATAGAAGCGGGCTGAGGGAGTCTCCCTGGAAAACCCCGCGTCTGAAATGCACCCAGTTTGTGAAGGCAGTTCCGTCCACAGTCGGAACAGCGAACTTTGTCTTCCACAGGGGCATAAGCTGTTCTATACATCTCACAACTTCCGGATGGACCCGTAAAATCCGCAAAAGTGTCACAATAAGTGAATGCGGTGTGGTATCAAATGCTTTTTGATAGTCCACCCAGGCCATCGACAGGTTGCGCTTGTAGGTGACAGCGTCATGACAGACTGACCTGTCTATAAGGAGATTTTCCTTGCAACCTGCTAGACCCCTTTTCGATCCCCTCTGTTCATAGATGTCATTCCAAACAGGGGCAATGGAGCTCAGCACCCGCTCATTCAACACGCTCGTAAAGATCTTATATATCGTGTTGAGACAGGTGATAGGACGATAGTTTTTCGGGTTGTTCAAATCGCCGTTCTTGGGGATAAGCACAGTGCGTCCCTCTGCAAGCCATTCAGGAATGGGTTCTTCCCCACGAACAAAACGTGTGAAAATCCGTGCTAAGTGGCGATGCACGGACGGGTAGGATTTCCACCAGAAGGCGATGATGCCATCCATTCCTGGTGCTGCGAAATTACGAGTACGGCTTATGACACGAGTCACTTCGTCGACCGTAATAGAGGAAAACGCTTGAGGATCTGCAAGGCGTTCATTGCAGTACTCCTCAAAGTGCTCAAAGGCTGGAGTGTCTTGCACAATCAAGTCTTTTTCATAAATCTCTCTCCAAAAAGTTTCTGTAACATCAACACCTAAAGACGTGTCGGAAGATTTAGCCCTGGATTGAAACAAACGAGTGGGAGATGAAAGAAAGGTAGAGTTTTCTTCGACTGTCCTCACCCGAGTGATCAATTTCTTCCGTGCTAAAGTAAGTGCACGCAACTTGTCTACAGATTTCTGTTTTAAAAGTGCCAAGATAGACACATTCAGTGTGTGATGTTTGCGCCGCAATTGGCTAAGTATGCGTCGGGTTTTGTAACCGAAAGGTCCGCCCTTACGCAATGCATCAGTAGCACACTGAATTTTAGACACTTCTTGGCGGCACCACGTCATTTTAGTTTCTAATTGCTGTATACGCCTCTTGTCCTTAATGGATTTATTTACGGCGGGGCTCTTGGGTGTCAGTACTAAGGCCGCGGCGTATACAGCGCAGTTGATGTCCCAGAGACTGCTCGAGAGAGAGATTTGCTCGTCAGTAAGTTCATTAAGTAGAGCGAGGTGTTCGGCTTTGACTTTGAACTTACTGTGTCTTATTGGGGTACGTTCAGGGCGAGACGAGATAGCTTCGAAGAAATCGTTTCGGAGATTTCGTTCCAAAAACATTTCCTCAATCCTGGTTTCGGCTGGAATATGTCCAGGTGACACTGTTTCAGTCACAGCCGCAGTTGTTGAACCAGGTGCCGGAGTCACGAGTGGTAATCTCGACTGCCGTCTTCGTGATCGTCTCGCTCTTCGTCGAAGATAAGCTATATGGTCACGCAGGTTTTGTTGTGTCATGAAGTCCAATTCGGCATGGGACTCACACCATTGCGAGTGAACTCGGTTCATATAGCCTCTTCGGTGGGGTGACGCTGCTTCATATATCTGAAGCAGATCCTCCTGCTGCTCAGGCGTCCACCTGTGCCTACGCCGAGTGGTGGGAGGGATGTTGCTTCGCCCAACTCTTTGAGGGTCCCCATCCGAGAGGGACCCGTTGTGGGAAGCGATATGGTTTCCTGTGGTGTCTAGAACCATTTGTACATTTCATGGAGAGGTTGGCACCATGAAACGGTGGCAGGATTTATCGACCAGATGGTAGGATCGACGTTACCCCCGATTGGTTCCTGCCGTGATAACTTCGTGCTAGCGATCCGGAGGGAAAGGGCGCTAAGCCTTTTCGGTCAAAAGACCACCGTACCCTTTATTATTATTATTATTCAGGGTACGTGGGAACATCAGGCCCAAAAGCTCGATATGGTCAGATGTTGCGACCATTGCGAACTTCCCTTGCGTGATTGAGGGTACGCGGGATCATCAGGCCCGAAAGCTCAGCAAATAGCCAGGTGTTATGGCCATTAGGAACTTCCCCTGCATTTTTATTATTATTTTATTATTATTATTATTATTATTATTATTATTATTATTATTATTATCTAACTACTGCAACAAGATCACGTCTTTTGTTTTTTATTTGAATGCAAGATCCGTATCCGTACCCGCGGATCAGGACGTAAATAATCCGTATCCGTATCTGTATCCTCGGATCTGGATTTTATGTGATCCGGCACATCACTAATTTATATATGATTAGGCTTACCATACGTCCCGGTTTGACCGGGATTGTCCCGGTATGAAGGTATGGTCCCGGCCAGTTCGTCATTATGTCCCGGATATTTCGTAAAAATTAAAAAGTGCAAAATATACATGCAGTACAAAAAGTGCAGCCTCGGAAAATGGCGATTACACAGCTATAGGCTATTTCAAACGGTTAGACGGAATTAGATTTTGAAATCTAGTAATTTTTATCTATTAATTCAGACTTTTAGTCATTTTGTTTAAGCTTTGTAAATCATACTCACATTGCAAATTCTAGCTTAAATTGATTGTCATTATAAAATGTCCTTTTCATTGCATTTGATTTTTTTTGTCATTCCTCATAAGAATTCCATTTTTTTTTTGTCTTCAATATATGGAAAAACGTATTAAAATTTTTGACATAGGTCATTTCCATGGTTTTACTGTTGGAATTTTAAATTTTCACATACCAAACGTACCACTTATTTGTATTTTGTCTTCAATATATTGAAAAATGTATTAAAATTTTTGACATATGTCATTCGTTTCCATGGTCTCACTGTTGGAATTTTTAATTTTCACATAGCAAACGTGAAACATGAAATAACCCAACCAAAGTCCCTTCTCGTGATAACCTTAAAGAACGAAATTTCCATTTAGTTCCGCCTAAAAGTTTGGAATAGCCTATAATTAAAAATAACAACGAATTTTTAAAGAAATTTCACGCTAGTGATAAATATTAATAATTTTTTAATTATTAGACCGGGAGCTCATGACCTTTTTGGTCTCCGATTTCATACAGCATGCCTTTTGGAGGAGAGACTATTTACCCTGTGACAACAAAAAAGGGATGGTACTAAACCCCTGCACGCTTTCCGGTCATAAGGAAAATTGCATTTCCACTTGCACAAAATTTTTGTGATTTTCTTTGATTTAATATTGCTTGCCCTTTTGTCAAAAGAAAGTTATAACAAATTTAAAGTCTTTTAATTATAGGCATGCTGTATGAACACGCGGAAAATCAGATTTTTTTATTACAAGATCACATGACCGTTTGAGCCCTTTGGGACCCTCCGAATCGCATGCATATATTTAAAAGACTTTAAATTTGTTATAACTTTCTTTTGACAAAAGGGCAAGCAATATTAAATCAGAGAAAAGCACAAAAATGTTGTATTTAAGTGGAAATGCAATTTTCCCTATGACCGGAAAGCGTGCAGAGGTTTAGTACCATCCCTTTTTTGTTGTCACAGGGTAAATATTCTCTCCTCCAAAAGGCATGCTGTATGAAATCGGAGACCAAAAACTGTCATGAGCTCCCGGTCTATATAAGTTATGTTCAATTAAGAGTAATTAAAAACTATTACTAGGTAAATTTAGATTTTTGTTAACCACTCCATTATTTATCCATTTTAATCATAAGTACTAGCGCAGAAGGCGTTACTTTGTTTTTAGCAAAATCTGAAAATTGTCCCGGTTTGAGAAAAAAATATTATGATAAGTCTATTGAGAACTGACACGCTCGGATACGCAGTCTGGTGGTCAAAAATTGTACTACGCGACTGTAGTACTGTTTGAAATTATTACATATTTTCTAGTCTTTATTTTTTGTTAGAATGTCGATAGATACATTTTCATAAAATAAAAATGTATTGTGCTTAAATTAACCTGTTCGCTGTTAGCATATTGACAGCTGAATATTAGACAATTCAGCCATATTGCTTTGAATGTCACTTCTCAATATATGATCCGCTTCGAAGCGGTGTTGGACACTAGAGGGTTAATATCAATCTACAAGTCTATTAACTAATATGAATACTAAGTAATATTTAAATGCATTCTTACAATACAATAAAACGTACGCTATAAAAAATAATAATTTGTAATATAACAATAAGTTTCTTTAAAATCGCACAATGCTGATTTTTTATGCAGGGAAAAGTACAATGCAAAATATTTTAAGTTAAATACCAATGTCATGCGATATTAGAATACAATACTGAAAACGATTTTAAAAAAGTGTTTGTTTCATTTCTTTTACTAGTAATAATGCATATTCTATTGAAATAGAAATTCAGAAACATTCAATAAATATAATACAAACATAAGAGGTGTGTAAATTAAGTAACCGGACTGATTTAGTTTTTTTTTTTATCAAATTGAATTACAGTTCAACATTGTCTCCCTCAAAATAACTTCCTTAGCAAGTCACACAGTGCTGGATACGGTACTTCCAATCCTCATAGCAGTACTGGAGCTCAGATACTGGAATAGCTTTCAGCTGGTCAGTTACAGACGATTGAATGTTTCCGAGTGTCCCAAAATGACGTCCCTTGAGGTGGTTTTTCTATATTGGGAAGAGGAAAAAGTCACAAGAACTCAAGTCAGGCGAATAAGGAGGATGAGGAGCCACAGGAATGTTTTTACTGGCCAAAAACTCATTAAGTGAATTGCATTTTTGCGCCGGTTTTATTACATCCCCAATTCATTGGTCAAAATCTGATGAACGGTAGTGTGAGTCAAATTCAACTCTTCCCCGATCATTCTGACTGTCAACCGACTATCTGAACGCACAAGATCCCGGATTCTGTTGACATTTTCATCGGTTCTTGAACATGAAGACCTTCAGCTACGTGATTTATCTCCAATCAACTCTCTTCCTTATAAAAATACCTTAAACCGCCAAAAAACCTGGGTCCTTGACAAAACACTGGCTCCGTAGGCCTGCTGAAGTTTTACAAAAGTTTCCGTTGCACTGTGTCCGTTGCAAAGTCTGAAGCAAAACCTAATAGCACACCATTGTTCGAAATGAATGTCACTCATTTTTAGAACGCACTAGAAAAAACTGTTTCACGAATAAAATCGCTATGGACAACATAATTTCTCTAACGAGTTCAAACTCGTACTGAAGGCGTATCACATGTTCTTGTAATATTGTTATGGATTTTTATTTATAGCTAAGGTAGTATAAGTCTTCTTTTGAAATATAAAATATAATATAAATAAAAATATAATAAAGATATTGTGCTTGTTTTTAAGGTATCAAAGAGGAATAAATCATTTATAGTAATGAATTACTTATAAATCAAACAACACATTGTTAATAGTGAGAAATACGTTTCTAATATTGAAAAACAAATAAGCCATTTATTAATATATTTTTTATTAATGTAATAGAAACTTGAATACGAAGCAAATGCAGAAAAACCTGGGATTTTGAGTGTAGTGTATGACTTTTTTAGAATTAAAATATAATAAAATAAAATGAACTCCTGAGAAACGAATTGATGTGTATAAGTTCTGCCTGCTGTTATACGTCTTGTTTTTAAGTTATCAAAGAAGAATTAATCATTTATACCAGGTCTACAAGTATGAAATGCGGATTTTTTTTAAAATAAAACACATTAAACTCAAAAGAACAGTAAAAGTTTATTTATTCAAAGTATGCTCCATTAGAAGTTATACATTTTTCCCATCTTTCAGGCAATTTGTGAATACCTCGCCAGTAGAACTCTTCCCCTTTCCCCGCAAACCATTCATCTAGCCATTCTTTTATATTTTCATATGAACAAAAGTGCTGCTCGGCAAGTGCGTGACCCATCGCTGCGAACAAGTGGTAATCTGAAGGGGCCAAGTCTGGTGAGTAAGCTGCATGGGGTAGCACTTCCCAGTTGAGTACCTCTAATGTGTTGCAAACTGCTTTTGCCTTATGTGATGGAGCGTTATCGTGAAGAAAGATTACCTTGCGCTGTCTTCTTTCGTATTCTGTTCGTTTTATGAGCAGCGAATGGTTCATTCGATCAGTTGTTGTTGGTAGCGTTGGGTATTAACTGTTTCACCAGGTTTTAACAATTCATAATAGACCACACCCTTTTGGTCCCACCAAGTACAGAGCATTGTCTTTTTGCCAAAGCGATTCGGTCTTGCAGTTGATGTGGATGGTGATTTTCAAAATAAATCCATTTTTCATCGCCAGTAATGATACGATGCAAAAAAGACTTTCTTTTGTATCGTGCAAGCAAAATTTCACAAGAGTTTTTGCGTTTTTCCATCTGCCTCTCATTCAATGCATGTGCAACCCATCTACCGACTTTCTGGATCTTACCCATCTCTCGTAGGCGATTGGAAACAGCTTGTTGACTAACGCCTAACTGCTCTGCTAGTTGTTTTTGTGATTTACTATCGTCTTCCTGTAGCAATGTTTCCAATTTTGTATCTTCATATTTTTTTTGGAGGTTTTCCATGTTCTTTGTCTGTAAGATCAAAGTCACCACTTTTGATACGCCGAAACCATCGTTCACACGTATCTTGCGATGGAGCATATTCACCATAAGCTTCTCGAAGCAGTCGGTATGATTCAGCAGCAGTTTTTTTCAAATGAAAACAAAACAGTAGTACTGTCCGCGAATGATCTTTATTTGGCACAAAATTTGACATTTTTAACACAGTAAAACAAAACTATATGATCACTTTTCAAATTATAACCTATACGCATTTGACACTTAATAATAACTTAACAAAACGCCATATGTGTTGAAACTTTGAACTATACACTCTGCTTGCGCGGCAAGTTAGAAAAAAAATCCGCATTTCATACTTGTAGACCTGGTAATAGTGAAATACTTAAAAACCAAATCAAATGTTTTGCAAATATCGTCTTGTAATCATCTCGTGTAGAAACAACGTGCAGAAACCAAATAAAAGGCAGAAAAAAATTTAAAAAAGATGTAGCCTCCAATTTTATTAATATAGAAGATAAAATATTTTAGTTTTACATATTGTAGGTACTACAAAATTTATAAAGTAGGATTATTTTTGCTAGAGCAACACGTTTAAATAAAATATCCAACTGTAAATTGCTTTTAAAAAATTACATTCCATTAATTTTATTACAAAATCGCACCATAACATAAAAAAACATCTTGTTCAGTCTTGAAAGATAAAATAGTCTAACCAATCACTTTTATCACTCGTGTGAAAGAATTAAATCATGTTATCATATGTGTGTAGAATTGAACATCGTGGAGAACGAAGGTGTGGGTGGTCCGTGTGCCGCCTTCAGGCCTGGAGACGATGACCTGCAGTCATTCGACCTGATTCGCCAGTTCCGGTTAGATCTACTCGAGACCCAGTACCCCGGAGTGACTCGGGTACGAGGTTCCAACAGGATGCAGACGGCCTATCGTCTGGACAGGGATGCTGATCTCACCCTGCCAACAATGGACATATTCCCACAAGGATTGCCTGATCAGTTCTCTTTCATATGTACCTTCCGATCAAGAAAACTACCCAAGTCTACGTGGCATATACTCAGACTCATTGATCTGGAAATGAAGCCGCAGTTCATTATTGCTCTCAATCCAAGGAAACAGAGTGTTGAGTTATCTCTACCTAATTTAGAAGGTGGATTACAGACTGTGGTGTTCCAAAAGACACATGTAAGTAAAATAAATTTATTATGCATATATCTAGATTACTTTATATGAAAATATATGGAAGGAATCTACCAAACTTCAAGAGTGTGTGCCTTTATTATTTTTAGCAAAAATTTATCAACAAATCGCGACCTTAAAATAAAAGAGTTGTATCTGACAATTTGGCCATTTTGAGAAAATCGAGTTCAAACATCAATCTTATACCTGCATGTTATGAAGCACATACATTACTTTCCGCAGAGTTTCCCAAATCTTTTGAGCCGCGGAGCACTTTTTGCGAGAAAAATTCGTCGCGGAGCACTATCGTTGCTATATACAGTGGCGTACGCAGAAAAATACTGGGGGGGGGGATTTTCAGAATATCGGAATTTATGTGTATTGAAAAGGTGAGCAATCTTGAAATGCGGTAATTATAATTTTAGTTCTTTTCGAATTTTCGGGGGGGGGGATTTATCGCCTTATCTCCCCTGCAGAGCCGCAGTGAGGGGGGGGGGGGCTAGCGCACTAAGGAAAAGGGCGCTGACAGGCTTGCTAAGGGGCGCCATGGCGAAGTTGAGGACCTTTTTTTTTTTTGCTCGTCACTTGAATTTTGGGAGGTGAAGACCTTTTTTTTTACTCATCACTTAAATTTTGAGAGGTAAAAACCTTGTTTTTATTTATCAAGGGCGCCAAAACACGGCTCTGCCCCCCTGCGTACACTACTGGCTATATATTTATATATATATTTTAGTGGATCTTGACGTGTGATATGTTGTAGAAATAAATTTCTCAGTTGATCGATACTTGATAATTGCTTTATGCCGATTTTGAAAAGTTATCTGGTACGGACTATAAACTCAGCAAAATGTAAAAATGCTTTGTTAGTTAAAAGCAAAAATATTAATAAAAATCAGCTGTGGCCGCCACAAGACCGCACGCCATCACAAAGTAGGTACTTAAACAAAATACTTTCTAACAGAAAATATTTACCATAACCGTGGAAACATTACATATACTTATGACAAAATAAATACTTAATAAGTATTATTACTATAATAAAAATAACGTAAAAATATATATTGTTTTTAATCATCTGTGGCCAAAATGGCTGTGACTTCCATCTTCCATCTTCCATTTCTAGATGACCTTTTTTTACCAAAAGTTGATTAACTGATGCCATTGATGTGAGAAGCTTAAAAATGAAGTTTCATAAAAATCAGTTTAGCCAAATTCGCTTTACACGTGTCCAAGGACCGTGTAAATCCGACAGACATCCTGCTAAAAATAGTAATACCATTATGTACCTCAATCCGTGAACATACATCGAAATTTAAAAATGTTAAAATCGGTATGATCACAATACCTCCCTTATATGTATATGTATATAGCGGTCGGTAAAAACATAACTAGAACTGGGGCAAAAAAAAAACTTTTCAAAATCCTAAGAAGAAAATACCGATAAAAAAACGATTTAAATACTATCTTTACAATATATGAACATACTTGTCGTCTACTGGTCGTTGAAACAGCTGAAACAGCTTTATATAACAATTCGTACTATAATAGCCAGCGATTCATCGAAAAATAATCGCAGCAAAAACAAATAGCACTACACTACTATGACTGATGCTTGGTTTATATACGGAACAAGAATAAGGAATAGGAAATAAGAATAGTACACAAGATGTTACAACATGGCTGCACCGTATATCGGTTTATGTAGGAATGAAATTTAACTTAAACATAAGAATAGTTGGTAACTTTCAACATTTTATTCTTATTTCAAGAATAAGACACGATAAGCCTGCGCACAGCAATCAAAATGTCTGCCGTAATAAGTTTGTTCAGATGTTTTTCAGTTGTGATCAGAGGGTTGTAAACAACAATAAAATGTTTTTATTATTTTTATTTATTCTTCTTGTAAGTTTTAAGAACCTCTCAAGTGACAAACGTTAAACACAGGTCAACGCCTATATAAACGGTTTAATATTTTTTATTCTTGTGTACTATTCTTATTTCCTATTCCTTATTCTTGTTCCGTATATAAACCAACCATGACTTACTGTCTGAATTAAAAGAGATCTAAAGAATTTAATTCATATTCCAATTGCATGAAACGTCACAACATCAATTATCTATTATTTGGAAAATTTTAAGGAATTTTACTGCATTATATGCGCTCCTGTAATATATTACTCCTGTAATAGAACAGTCACTCAGTTATATATTTGTATTTCATAAAGGTTAAAACTTTTCAATGACCAGTTGAACTATTGAGATTCGAGCGTCTCTATTTCCATTTATTGGGGGTAATAAAATATTATTGTACCAGCTTTTGTTATCTTCAGTAGCGTATCATTTCTACGTTTGTTTTGAAAAAAAAAAAAAAACACAAACCCTATTTTCAAATCTGATCACATTTATTTACTTACTTTTCTGTCTAATCTGCTCGCGGAGAACCAAGTGCTCCGCGGAGCACAGTTTGGGAAACTCTGATTTAAACAATATAGCAATTCATAATTTATTTCCTCATCAAATATATTAAAGGTTCAATCTGCTGTATAGACCGGGAGCTCATGACATTATTGGTCTCCGATTTCATACAGCATGCCTTTTGGAGGAGAGAATATTTACCCTGTGACAACAAAAAAGGGATGGTACTAAACCCCTGCACGCTTTCCGGTCATAGGGAAAATTGCATTTCCACTTGCACAAAATTTTTGTGTTTTTCTCTGATTTAATATTGCTTGCCCTTTTGTCAAAAGAAAGTTATAACAAATTTAAAGTCTTTTAATCCTATTTTCCCTATGACCGGAAAGCGTGCAGGGGTTTAGTACCATCCCTTTTTTGTTGTCACAGGGTAAATATTCTCTCCTCCAAAAGGCATGCTGTATGAAATCGGAGACCAAAAACTGTCATGAGCTCCCGGTCTAGTATTTCAGATACGTGAGCATGTATAGATAGTTTGTTATTTAGCTCAATCAGTAAAGAAAAACGGTTCTCAGTTCTAAGATTTTTAGATTAAAAAACTCTTTTACCGTAATAAATGGTAATAACATTATTAGGAAGGTGAAATTATGCACACGAAACCTTTTTAACTAAAAATCAAATTTTTCTCAAAACTGTAGATAGAATCCTTTTTTTAGATAGAATTTATTTTAAGGTTGAGAAATGTATACTCTATTTTTTTTTAACAACGGAGTAATTGACGCTGCTAACGTGGAGCCTTTTACACGATAACAAATAAAATAAAAAATAAAAAAAATGCAACACCTTTCGATATATAGGTACTTAATTAATCAGCCATGTGCATTTTAAAATGCATTATATATATATATATATATATATATACAGGGTGTTTGTTTGAAGCGCCGCACCTCGAATAACTCCTTTATTTTAAGAGATAGAAAAATTATTCAAAAATAAAGTTAAAGTAGAAAAAAGGGCCCACTTAAGGATTATAATAAGAACTCTTCATCACTTCCGGTTTCAATGGAAATTGTTTCAACTTTTTATCTAGCATAAGGAATAGGTACTTTAATATTGTTTTCTTGAAAATACCTTAAATCAGCTTTACAAGGATGTTAAAATATCATACTTTAATTTTAACCATTTCAAAATGGTGATCATTTATTTACAAAATAATAAATAACAAAGTTAAATATAGCAAGCTTTGAAAATAATTTTGTTACATAAAATAGTCAAATAAAACCTGCAAATTTTCTTGTCTGTTACTACGAGTTTGATATTAATGGTGATAACATCAAATGGTTTGTAATTATGGCTTACGTAGGTTATTCAAATGAAGAAATCACAAATAAATTCTGTTAGGGCCCAGCAACTAAAGGTAAAGGTTAGAAGACTTAGAACAAAGGGTAAGAACAGCAATCAGAAAAATTCAAGAGTATACCGTTCTATATGTAATGGAAGAGTTTTTATTACGAATGAGAAAATGTGAGGATAACATCGGCGGTCATATTGAACATTTGTAAATTTTCCTTAGTTTATTAGTAACTTTAGTCATATTTTGTTTTATTGTTTTTCCTAGTTACATAATGTTATATCTTTTTATAATTTAGTTTCTACGATTTTTATGTTATTTATTATTTTGTAAATAAATAGTCGCCATTTTGAAATGGTTAAAATTAAAGTATGATATTTTGACATCCTTGTAAAGCTGATTTAATGTACTTTCAAGAAAAAAATATTAAAGTACCAATTCCCTATACTAGATAAAAAGTTGAAACAATTTCCGCTGAAACCGGAAGTGATGCAGAATTCTTATTACAGTCCTTAAGTGGGTCCTTTTGTCTAGTTTAACTTTTTTTCTGAAGAATTTTTGTTTCTATTAAAATAAGGAGTTATTCGAGGTGCGGCGTTTCAAACAAACACCCTGTATATACAGTGGGATCATTAATTCCAGATCTTTACTTAACAGTAAACAATGAGTGAAATATATCAAAACTGTATTCCAATTCACAGTTAAAAATCGCAACTTTACAAAGATCCTATGAAATTACTTCGTTGAGCCGAACTCACCCGAGGAATAACGATAATCCGTTGCGAACTTAATATTTGTTGTTAACACATCGGCGTGTAGGAAAAAACAGTGTTCATTTAATAATTAATTGATATAAGGTAATAAAAATCGAACCTACGCCTATGTGTAGGGTAACTGCAGCGAATTTCGATTACCAAATTTATTTATTTTTAATTTACGTACTATTCAATATTTTGGTAGGAAAGTGGTCCCAATCGATACCTCATTCACTTATCTTTAGGTGCTAAATATTTTCACGATGAAACTAGCTGTTATTACAACTTAAGTTCGACATAAAAAAAGTATGAAAACAACGTTGATTTCAAAAAAGTGATGTTAATATCGACTACCCTAAAATTTTAAGATAATCAACGTTTCTTGTCTCTTTTACATTTTATTTAGGTAAAAGAATATAATAATAGAGACTTTTAGTAAGACGTGATTTTAATTGTCGTCAAATTAGGTAAGTGAAACATGCATGCATGTAATATCGATTAGTCCGTAGTAGCTTCATTCCTCTAATCGATATTACCTGCAATCAAATCTGTTTTATTTAGCCTGTGATATTGTAACAAAATATTATGAAAATCAAATTTTACCAGCTTATATATATGTATTTGGATCAGTTCTTATCAGTTTATTCAATGCAAAATATTTTGTTCAACTTTCCTTTGATAAGCAACTGCTGATTAAAACCAATAAAAAAATATTTTAACACTTAAAAAATATAAATATCTACACTGTTCGTCTAACGTTATTCCCACGTGGCTTAAAATAAAGTGATGATAGTTTTTCACATAAACATAGTGTTACGTTATACTACCGCTATATGGCAGCAATTATTTAGAGAAATAATGGGATAGTCGAAATTACTTGCATAGTCGAAATTCGCTGGAGTTACCCTACATGTCCTTGGAAAGAAGTTTGATAATTAAATTTCTGTAAGTATTACATAACGCTCAGGAATTAATGATCCCACTGTATATATCCATCCAAGTCGAAAGTCGACGACGGTGCTTCGTTGATAGCTAAGTAGCTATTATAGCTAAAACCAAGTAAAAATTCATCAAATCCGATAAATTACCAGCCAATTAATTTGTTATCCAGTCTTATCAAAATAATTGAAAGAGTTAAGCTGCATTCATGGCTCTTAAATTAGTCGACTATAGACTATGCATTGTACCAGGGATGTTTCCTAAATTCTGGGAATTGTGCTATAATTAAATTACGCAGAGCTTATAGGCAATGTTATTGGTGCCAGACAAGTCTTGACATGTTAATGCACCTATCTAGTGCAATATTGTTCAGTCTGATTTAGGTGTTCGACTGATCTTGACGGGTTTTCATAGAACTGTTTTTGTAACCATGGAAGACGCAGCAAAATCTCAAAGAGCAATAATTTTCTTTTTGTTGAAAGAAGGTGTGAAGACATCAGAAATTATTCAGCGACAGCAGAATCCAAAAGTACTGTTTATCGGTGAATCGATCGTTTTAAAACCGGTAGAACGTCACTAGAAGACGATCCACGCAGTGGGCGCCCAAGCACGTCGGTAAATAAAGAAACATTACTGCCGTCGAAGACCTACTGAAAGAGGACAGGCGAATGACTTCATCAAATTAGTGTGCCCCTAGGGATAGGTACACGACAAGTTCATGACATCTTGCATGATTGTTTGGACGTTAGCAAGGTTTCGCCGCGCTGGGTGCCAAGGCTGTTGGGACCAGAACAGAAACTCAATAAAAAAAGTTCTTTGAGGACGGCTTAAAAAAATTAGTTTATCGTTGGGATAAATGTATTCAGATAAATGGAGATTATGTTGAAAAACTACATTGTAATATTGACGAAAATTAACAAAATAATAAAAATTATAGCTAAATTCCCAGAACTTTGGAAACATCCCTCGTATATAAAATTATATACGATTATAATATTTAAGAGTATATAAAATTAGTAGAAAGTTTTAACGAAAGCGTTTACAGCTCTGAAAATTAAAGTTGTGACATCTATGTTTTTTTAAACGAACTACGATGAAATAAATGCATTTAAGTGACTTTTTAAGAACACGCCATCAACAAGGTCGTCATTTCTTACTAAATTTAATAACAAAATTATAACCGCAACTACAGCAATTCTTTTTCGTTTCACGATTTCCGAAATTTGTTGAAATATACGTGACAGTATTTTGTAGGTTATGTAAAGTGAGATAGCTAATGTGTGTTGATATGTCTGTCTCATTAAAACAACGCACTAATTACAATCGACAAAGCATAATAAAAAATAGCATAAAATAAATAATGCATTATATTTAGAGCTCTGAACGGTCGCGTTACCATATGACAAACTTCTATAGTCGACTAATTTAAGAGCTGTGAACGCAGCTTTATTGTTAAAACATTATAGATCACGTGCAAGATGCAGGTTATCAAAATGATGTTATAACAAAAACATCAGATGTAGATGGAAAAATGTTATTTTTGGTAATGGAAACAATGAAAACAATTCTACCTGCACCAGTTGACGGTCAACCGAAAATATTCGAATTTATTTGCAAAAACGAAAGAGCTGCAGCATTTCCAAACCTTTTTATTGCTCTTCGTATATTTTTAACCATCCTAGTTAAGGTAGCCTCGGGTGAAAGAAGTTTTTTCAAATTAAAATTAACAAAAACATTTAAGATCAACAATAAAACAAGAAAGATTAAATAAACTGGCTATATTATCTATTGAATCGGAGAAAGTAAGACATTTAAATCTTAAAGATATTATTAATAATTTTTCTAAGAAAACAGCTCGCAAAATTAAATCTTAATTAAAATAGTATATTATTATATGAGCGATTATGAGAGCCATTATTCACGAAGATGAGGTTTGAGCCCACGAGCCGCAGGCGAGTGGCGCAAATCATCTGTGTGAATAATGGCCATAATCGCGAGTGTAATACTATACTTTTTCCACACCTATTAACACATTGACTGTCAAGGCAAGATTAACGATTCTTGTCTCAAAAATCAATTTGATATAGCCATGTTATATTATTAAGTCAATGTACTACAAGTCATCTCGTAGTCGGCATCCTGGGCAAGACCGCTAACTACGAGAAAACTCGTAATTGGCAGTCAACGTCTTAAACAAATAAATTAGACTCAAAATTGATAATTTTAATGGAAGTGATAGCGTCATCCATGTTGCCTGCTACCACTGCAGTTTTGGCCCCTGCCATTGTCATTGTCAAATATGATTGGATCAGCGAAAGTGAATTATTGAAATGTAGGTTTGTGATTGGCCGTAAACAGTGAATTATGAAACCATAATTCACTGTAGTTATTTATGAGTACTTGTGAGCACTTGTGAAAAATCAAAGTCATTTACAGTGAAAGTTTTTATTTATTAAGTTAGTTATAATTTTTGGCGTTCAGCATCGATGGCTATTTACACCTCACACAGCCTATCTCTATAAATAAAATATTATTTATAAGTTAGAATAAATAAAACAATAAATAATAAGTAAGATGTTCAGTTTCAAATAGAACATAAAATAATCCTTTCTTTATTCTAAACTAGACGATGGGTTGTTCATGAACGAACCGGCTCAGTACACTAACCGAAGTGATACGGTTCACCAAATTGAAATGAGCCGGTTCACGGCTCACTGTATAGTTTCAAGTTTCAAGGATACGATTGGTCGGGCGATTGTGAGCAGTGACCGGAGTGATCCGGATCTGGATCGATGCCATGTTGAACTTCGCGAGAACTCGGCTTGTAATGTATTATCATAAAGTGTATTATTTATTGTCATCAATTTGTAGGGCAGTTTATTTGAAACTAATAGGCTTAGTCTGTATTTTCTTACAACCATACTATAGAAAAATATTAAAAATATTGCCCAAATCCCAGATGTCCGATTTATAAGGGCAATAAACATCGTCATAAACATAACACATCTGGTTTAAAATACAGTAGCTACATAAAGTGAATTGTTTGTTTCAAAAATGTTATATAAGAACCGGGGCTAAGCGACGTTCTACCTACGAGCAAACGACCGATAACTGACCGGGTCTAAGTAAGAGCCGGCTCTGAGCGACGTTCCACCTACGACCGAACGACCGACCGACCTGTGTCTCAGGATCATGTTTACAGTTCATATATTGCAAGAACCGGCTCTAAGCGACGTTCTACCTACGACTGAACGACCGACAACTGACCGGGTCTAAGCAAGAGCCGGCTCTTAGCGACGTTCTACTTACGTCCGAACGACCGACCAACATGTGTCTCGGGATCATGTTTACAGTTCATATATTGCAAGAACCGGCTCTAAGCGATGTTCTACCTACGACCGAACGACCGGCCGACCTGTGTCTCGGGATCATGTTTACAGTTCATATATTGCAAGAACCGGCTCTAAGCGACTTTCTACCTACGACTGAACGACCGACCTGTGTCTCGGAAACATGTTTACTTAACCGGATCACTGAGCCGGATCAATGAATCGGCTCAACAAACTGAACGACATCCACTGTTCCGGTTCCTCAAACTGAGCCGAAATTCCCATCTCTATTCTAAACCACTCTTTTGTATGTATTTTCAATGTTAAGTAAATAATAAGTGAGCTCCTTCGAATAGCTCCCCGAATATATGTAGGTATGTATATCTTATTAAAAACTGCGCTGAAGAGAGAAAAAAGAAATATTTCCACATATAGAATTTTGATGTAAAGTAAATAATAAGTCAGATATTTCAAGATTTTAGTTTCAGGGTGTACCCTTGTAAACCCCAAATATTCATTTGATCGAAAAGTATATTCAATAAAAAGATTTGTTGTTTATTATAAACAATTTTTGTTGCATACATTTTGTATAAGGGAGACATTTCAAAAGTTTAGCTTTAAGGTAAAGGAAAAAAATAAGATTTATAAAAAAAAAAAAAAACCATACAAATAATAGATTGGTTTTCTTATTATAAACTATTTTTGTCATATATTATTTTGCTGTTGTCAATAAAAAAGGAGATATATGTAGATTTTAGTTTTAGGATATCCCTCCGTATCTTCTCAACTGAATAAAAAAATTGATGTGAAGTGTGAATTTTCACACATTTCTGGGTTTTGCAGGTATTTAGTAAATGAACGATGATTATTTGGGATGCCAAAACAAATTTTATGTCAAAATATTTTTTTATGAATTTTAATTCGAATGCCTAATACCATTATTTAAGTTTCTAAATATATGCAGTATTTTTTTATATAGCAAAGTTCATTAAGATTTTAAAAATTGCACCTATGGCTTCCATTGGTTGACTTACATCATAAGTCCCGCCCTTTGATTTCGTCAAACATAGAATTAAATTATAATTTCAACACTTTCTACTGGTTATTAAATTTACGCTTTTAAAAATTAAATGCAATATTTACCAAATATAACTAGAATTTTAACAAAATAATTTAAACAAAATAAAAATGCAAAAAAAAAAACCAAAATAAAATCAACAGGATTCGAACCCTAGTTTGCAAGTTGTTTGCAAGTTTCTTATATTATTAAGCGTACGACAAATCCAACCACGCCACGAGAGCTACTGTTTAGGTATGTTACACAACGTATTAAATAGTTAACATATTTTAGTTAAAAACAAAAAAAATGCGTTATTTTCCGAAAACATAATCTGATCAAAAACTCCTGTTGTACTATTCCGGTTCACACCAATGTACATTACTTAGAATTTTTTCAGATTTTTAGTTTAAACCATCTGGGCTACAGGGTGTGGGACAAAAATTTTTTTGCACAATTTTGGCAAAAATCGCATCAAAATAATTTATTTTGCAAAAATAAAATTTTGATCGTTACTCCACGTATTAGGGGCTTTCATTTGATACCCTACTCAGAATTTTAAAAAAATATATTTTTTTTCGATGAGCACATATTTGTTTATATTTTTAGAGGGATATGTTTTTTAGATGTTTTGCAGACAGACAGACAGACAGACAGACAGACAGACAGACAGACAGACAGACAGACAGACAGACAGACGGACGGACGGACGGACGGACGGACGGACGGACGGACGGACGGACGGACGGACGGACGGACGGACAGACAGACTGACAGACATCATGCTAAACATAGTCAAAAAGTTATGTAGGGACCTCAATTCGTGGAGATCCATCGAAATCTCGAAATGTCAAAATCGGTATGATCACAATACCTCCCTTATATATGTTGACGGTCGGTAAAAAGTTTGAAAGGTAGGAATTTCCTTTTCCCTTTATATATTAGTAAAATCTAGTTCCGCTTAAAGCAAAGAAACAAGCTATATGTTTCCCCAGTTTATCCTCACAGATGTACTGAACATAATTGCTACGTCAGATTTTTTTACCATTTTTCTTAACCAGTAAAGTAAACTTCTATTTATCAGTATTTGCATAGTTAAGCAAGCAGTAGCAATGCTAAATGAACACATCTGGGCGCATACGCACTCGCATTAGATCATAATGCTTATGCATTAATGTAATTTGATTCAAGTTATTAACTCTATCAACATAGTTTATGTGTGTCAAAGAGAGATAGACATGTTTGTGACCTCTGTTTTAAATAGCCAACGTCTCACTAGATGTTTTATGGCTCTTTGACAATTACCAGTCGTTGGAGCACAATATAGTATAGCGTATGCAAAATTAAGACCCATTTTTTTAATTTTAATTATGTTACGTAACTTCTATTTTGAAACAGTTAATAAAATCGTGTCAACGTACGAGTAAGAACTGAGTTTTAATCCGGAAGTTTGAATTGTACTGTAACACGTAACCTAAATTCTTACGCCATATTGGTAAAAATGTTACTTGCATTCCTCATAAGTGGAGATTTGTCAGGATTTTGTAGTTTAAACTATCGGAAAACTAATTAATCGTTAAAAAATGTTATTTTATAACTATAACTTACAGGGTCGGGTTATGAAATACTAAACCCAATTCAACCTTTTTACCGACCGTCAACATATATAAGGGAGGTATTGTGATCATACCGATTTTGACATTTCGAGATTTCGATGGATCTCCACGAATTGAGGTCCCTACATAACTTTTTGACTATTTTTAGCATGATATCTGTCCGTCCGTCCGTCCGTCCGTCCGTCCGTCCGTCCGTCCGTCCGTCTGTCTGTCTGTCTGTCTGTCTGTCTGTCTGTCTGTCTGTCTGTCTGTGTACACGTTTTGACATCAATGACACGAGTTGATCAACTTTTGGTGAAAATCGGTTAACTAGAAATGGGAGTTTACTCGTGTCGATTTTAAGATTTTTGCGAATATTTAGCAACAGAACAATATTTCGAAAAAATTTATTGAACAAAAGTTGCTATAAATGCAATAACTAATAACTTTTATTTGAGACGTATTTTGATAAAACGAAAAATTTCGACAAATTTTTGTAAATTTTTTTAAAATTTTACAAAAAGTCCCATTTCTCAATTTTTCCATAATTTTATGTAACGTTTCCATGGTCATGATAAATAATATCTCTGTTAGAAAATATTAGGCCAAGTTATTTCAACTCTGCTGCTAGAATGTATTTTATACAAGTACTTTACGATGGCGGTCGGTCCTGTGGTGGCCACAGCTGATTTTTTGATCTATCTAAAGCAGTGATTCTCAAAGTGGGAGATACCACCCCCTGGGGGGCGCTGAAACGATCCAGGGGGGGCGATAGTAGCCTCGGGTGCATTTGGGAGGCGTTGAATAAAAATAAGGGGGCATAAATAAGCAGATTCCTACAGCTTATCCTGGGTTATGGGCTATAATACAAAAGTTATTAATTGCATTTCCTTCGTCATATTTAGTGGAACGTGGGTTCAGTGCGGTCACAAATCTATCAACAAAAAAAAAAGATACCGACTGCAAATAGCTAATCGTGGTGATTTAAGAATACTGCTGACAAAAATATAGCCGAGGATTGATACATTGATAGCAGCGCACCAGGTTCATCCTTCTCATTAGATGAGAATATGATTTTAATAAATAATTTTTAATTTCAAACTTCAAGGTGTCTTATTTACAACATCTTTCTTTATTATATTTTAAAACGTAGGTTGAAATATTAATACAACCTTGTTTGTTCGCTTAAAGAATGCAGATTTCCAGGGGGCGGTGAGTAATTTTTTTTTTTATGAAAAGGGGTCGGCAGGTCAAATAAGTTTGAGAACCACTGATCTAAAGCATTTGATTGTGTTTCGCCCAAGATTCTCATTGAAAAATATACATTGAGATATATAGCTCTTCTTTGATAGAATCGTTTCTTAGCAACAGAATCCAATTTGTCTCTGTAAGCAATTCCAAGTCGACTCATCTTCCACTCGAGATCGGTGTTCCACAAGGGTCTATTCTTACAGCATTACTATTTATTATATACGTGAACGACTTTCCATCCGCTGTAAATAATAAATGTGTATTATATACTGATGACACTAACATAAATTGACATCTAATTCCTTAGAAAGTACGATAAGTAAAAATAATGAAGTTGTTAACAAAGCCAAACTGTGATTTATATCAAGCGATGCTGCATCAAGTTATCAAGTTCTTGTTATTTCTTTCCTATTGATGAGTGTATTCTTTATGTCAAAGTAAAGTTTTGTTGTCTTCTCTATTCTTGTATTTATCTCCATTTCTTGTTTTCCATCCTCTCTTATCTCTATTCTTAAGTATTTGAAATTCTTAACCTGTTCAATATTAATGTCGTCTATTTTTATATTTATGATTTCATCTGTTCCTAATACCATAACTTTCGTTTTATTTTTAATCTTTGTCATACCGTATTCTTTTAGTATTCTATTCCATACATTTAAATTTTCCTGTCATTGGTTTCGTCCTTTTGCTATTATAACAACGTGGTCAGCAAACACCCCTTCCGATATTTCAGTTATTTGCATATTCCTATATCCAACCTTGAACTTTGTTGTTTCATTTTTATACTTTTTTATAATTTCATCCATAAATGTTATAAAAAGCGTTGGACTTAATCCTCCATCTGTCTTAATCCTTCTTCCGTTTTAAAAATACTCGACTGTTGATTATTATAAATTATTGCATTACGATTATTTTCATATACTTTCTGTATTATTCTAATTGTTTTGTTACTATCAAATAATAAATGCATTAATTGTCCAACTGTAAATACATAAAGCTGCACACATCGCACGCAGTGTAAAAAAGAGACGCGCATGCGTGCTCACCCGTGGCTAAAGAATGTCTTTATACAATGCAAGTTTTTATTTAGTAGTTAAAATATTTATGATGACTCTTCGCGCTTTATACAGCCCATATTTATAATTAGAATATTATTTATTATTAATTAATATTATTTAAAAAAAAACAATAAATAATAATATTTTAAATATTATTGTGCGTTACAATCAGATGATGTAGCCATCTTGATGACGTATGGTCTGAAGTTTAACAACTGACGTCCAGAATTTCTGTCTTTTTAAATTAAATTAACTATTTTTTTACTGATTAAACTATATAGTTGTAGATGAAATATTGTATTTGACTTGCATATAATGACTATATTACACACATATTGAAAAAAAATCCGCATTTCATATACACACAGATGATTACAACCCTCGTCAACGGCTCCGTCGATAAACTGCTTGTTTAATAAAATACTATATAGATGAAAGAATATATTTTCATATTGCAATACAATATGGGTTGCGGACATAAATAATGCAACTAGATCAGGCTGACCAGTTTCATCAGAGCTACACAAAATATAAATGAAGTACAAGAGGTAGTTAACAGTGTTAAAAAAATAAAAACATAGGGTAACTGCAGCGAATTTCGACTACCAAATTTATTTATTTTTTAATTTACGTACTATTCAATATTTTGGTAGGGAAGTGGTCCCAATAGATACCTCATTCACTTATCTTTAGGTGCTAAATATTTTCACGATGAAACAAGCTGTTATTACAACTTAAGTTCGATATAAAAAAAATATGGAAAAAACGTTGATTTCAAAAAAGTGATGTTAATATCGATTACCCTAAAATTTTTAGATATCAACGTTTCTTGTCTCTTTTACATTTTATTAAGGTAAAAGAATATAATAACATAGACTTTTAGTAAGACGTGATTTTAATTGTCGTCAAATTAGGTAAGTGAAACATGCATGCATGTAATATCGACTAGTCCGTAGTAGCTTCATTCCTCTAGTCGATATTACCTGCAATCAAATCTGTTTTATTTAGCCTGTGATATTGTAACAAAATATTATGAAAAACAAATTTTACCAGCTAATATATAATACTAAGTATTTGGATCAGTTCTTATCAGTTTATTCAATGCAAAATATTTTGTTCAACTTTCCTTTGATAAACAACTGCTAATTAAAACCAATAAAAAATATTTTAACACCTAAATAATATAAATATCTACACTGTTCGTATAACGACATTCATACGTGGCTTAAAATGAAGTGAAGTTATTTTTTCACATAAACATAGTGTTACGTTATACTACCGCTATATGGCAGCAATTATTTAGAGAAATAATGGGATAGTCGAAATTACCTGCGTAGTCGAAATTCGCTGCAGTTACCCTATATCATCTAAAAAAATTGATGTGAAGTGTGAATTTTCACACATTTCAGGCTTTTGCAGGTATTTAGTAAGTGAATGATGATTATTTTGGATGCGAAAACAAATTTTATATCAAAATATTTTTTTTGTTAATTTTAATTCGAACGCCTAATACCATTATTTAGGTTTCTAAATATGTGCAGTATTTTTTTTTATATAGCAAGGTTCATTAAGAATTTCAAAATTGCGCCTATGGCTTCCATTGGTTGTTATAAGTTCCGCCCCTCTGATTTCGTGTACATTGAAACAGAATTAAATTATAATTTAAACAATTTCCACTGGCTATTAAATTTACGCTTTTAAAAATTAAATGCAACATTTGCCAAAATATAATTAGAATTTTGAAAAAATATATATATATATAGTCTCTTCTCCAGGGTTCGATCCCTATCGGATCGGGTTACATGGGTGAAAAGTCAGCGTCAAATACCACTAGACCAGCACACACGTTAGAGTATTGCTTGTTACAAAGCTATAACTTGTGTACATTATTAGCAAAAAATCACAAAAAATGCGTTTTTTTCCAAAAACCTAATCTGATCAAAAATTCCTGTTGAACTATTCCGGTTCACACCAATGTACATTACTTAGAATTCTTTCAGATTTTTAGTTTAAACCATCTGGGCTACAAGGTGTGGGACAAAAAATTTTTTGCACAATTTTGGCAAAAATCGCTTCAAAATAATTTATTTTGCAAAAATAAAAATTTGATCGTTAATCCACGTACCAAGGGCTTTCATTTGATACCCTACTCAGAATTATAAAAAAATATTTTTTTTTCGATGAGCACATATTTGTTTATATTTTTAGGGGGATATGTTTTTTAGATGTTTTAGTATTTTTTCTATGTGCGGGTCAAAGAGTTGTATAAGAATGCCAAATTTCAACTCTCTAGGTTTAGCCGTTTGGCTACAATTTTTACCAAACAGACAGACAGACAGACAGACAGACAGACAGACAGACAGACAGACAGACAGACGATAAAATGACGGTATAAGGGTTTTTTTGTCATACCTACAAAACCCTAAAAATGAGCAAATAATAATATTTATTTTTTAATGTTTACAGATTTTCGACAAGAACTGGCACAAGATGCACTTTGGAGTTTTCCGTGAACATGTGATGCTGTACATAGACTGTGAGGAGAGCTCTCAAGCTCTGCTAGAACCCAGGGGACCTATTGATATCAATGGACAAATAACCATCTCCAAGTTGGCGAACTCTAAACAAACTATACCGGCAAGTAACTTTAATACTTTGCTTTTAGTAACAAGCTATTTAATAATTGAATTGGTCATTTCAAAAACAACATGTAGTGTATTTAGGAATATTGAGGTTTTTGTGAATATTTTCCTATGAGGGTTGTTATAGAAGTATTGCAAAAACAACATTAATTCTATAAAATATGGGCTTTCACACAGCTTATCATTTCATCAAGTCATGGTTGGTTTATATACAGAACAAGAATATGGAATGGGAAATAAGAATAGTACACAAGAATAAAAAATATGAAACCGTTTATATCGGGCATAACAATTCGTCGCTACGCCTGCGTACTTGCGTTGGCCTGTGTTTAACGGTTGTCGATTGACAGGTTGTTGTGTTTAATATAACCTTTAAAAAAATTTCGTTTTCAGTAATATGGATTTAGAAGATTTTGAAAATGTATTTGCTTGTGTTTCACACATTAGGTATATTGTTGTTTCCAACCTTCTGATCACAGCAGGAAAACATCTGTTGGACAAATTTTATTACGGCCGACATTTTGACCATTGTGCACATGCTTATCGTCTCTTATTTTTGGAATAAGAATAAAATGTTAAATGTTACCAACTTTTCTTATGTTTAAGTTAAATTTCATTCCTACATAAACCGATATACGGCGCAGCCATGTTTTAACATCTTGTGTACTATTCTTATTTCCTATTCCTTATTCTTGTTCCGTATATAAACCAACCATCAGTGCATAAACAATATAAGACAATGACTTTTAATTAATTTTTTAACTATGTCTTTTGCTGTTCTTAAAATTACTGATTCAGTTGATTTTTGTATATTCATCTTAATTCAATATGCATTAAATATCGAACAAACACTTTTGCAAGTAATACACGAATATAACAAAAAACAAAAACATAAATAAAAAATAACATTGCACCTACTTCAATTGTATTGCACATTTATTAATGCTCCGTATAAGAGCTAGGGTTCTAAATGTATTCATTTTATTATAATCTCACATTTCATTTCTTTTTGCCCCCTTAGGGGTCGTATTTCGATAAATACCTTCATAGTAGGTGCTTAATACACGAATATAACAAAAACAAAAACATAAATAAAAAATAACATTGCACCTACTTCAATTTTATTGCACACTTATTAATGCTCCTTATAAGAGCTAGGTTTCTACACGTATTAATTTTATTATAATCTCACATTTCATCTCTTTTTGCCCCCTTAGGGGTCGTATTTCGATAAATACCTTCATAGTAGGTGCTTACGTCATAGAAGGAATATAGTCCCCGAATTTCATGTTTCTAGGTCCAGTGGTTTGGGCAGGGCGTTGATGAATCAGTCAGGACATTGGTTTATAGACATTTAATATGAACCATAGCGCATTCATATCCATGATTCCGTTATGATTGACAGCAATGTATTACAGCATTTTACTTTTAAGGTGAAACATAGCCTGTAAAAATGTATACTACAAAAAAAAAACAAGTAATTTGCAAAAAAAAAGCATTGGTATTGTGAAAATTTTAGCTTGAGGCAAGTATCATATTTGTTTCGTATTTCATTTACTGATTGCCCGGCACCAAGTAGTTCTACAATATTGAAGACAAGTTAGAAAATTTCGAAAATTAAAAAAAAAAATAATCGGCAAAGATTTGTTTTAACATGGGAAAAACAAGACGCAATAATTGGTCTAGTGCAAGGTGGTTTTGGTGGGTTTTCTAGGGTAAGGTGGGTTTTGAAAAAAGAAGGCTTTAAATCCTATCATTTTAAAAACTTCCAAGAGTTAGTTAGAGAAGATGTTGAAAGGAGAACAACGTTTTGTGGAACAATGTTTGATAAAATTAATCACGACTCAAGCATTCTTCAACGTATTCTTTCTACGGACGAAGCAACATTTTATTAGGTCGTCAAGGATGAAATTTATAGAATAAAGGCAAAGTTGGTTGATAATTTACAAATATAAGGAATTATTTTATTCATGAAAGTATGCACCAATATTGTCTATACGCTTTTGCCATTTAAGCGTCAGGTTGTTCAGGCCGGTGGTGTAAAACCCTGTCGGACGAGAGTCAATGAATTCCTGGAAGGCCAGTTTTACAGCACTGTTGTAATTAAACTGTTTTCCTGTTAAAAAGTGGTCCAAATTGCGAAAGAAGTGATAGTCAGTTGGGGCTAGGTCTGGTGAGTATGGAGGATGATGAAAAAGTAGTTTAGCCACAGTCATTTGTGCAGTGTGTGGTCTAGCGTTATCATGCAATAAGATAGGAATCGATCTGTTGACCGACCTAGGCTGTTTTTCTTTAAGGTTTTGCATCATTTCGTCCAGTTGGTTGCAGTATATTTCTGCTGTGATTGATGAGCCAGGTTTTTTTTTTTATTGGTTTTTAAGTTACCTGTGCGAAATTTGGCGAACAAATTTAATATTGTCTGCTGCGTAATAACACTAGAACCAAATACACTATTAATGTTTAGCGCGGTCTGCGATGCCGTAGTTCCACGTAAGAACTCATACTTCATAATAGTTCGAATTTCCGACCGTTCCATTTTCAACAAAATTAATTTAAAAAAAAGTTTTTGATATTTTTTCGAGCATACAATGATTTCTTTAAACAGGCGAGATGTGTAACTTTCCAACAAAAAAACAAAAAAAAAACAGAACGGTAAAATGTTAAGCCAATGTCAAATAATAAGCTGTTAAAGTTGGCAATATTATTAACTACAAATTTCATCCTTGACGACTTGATATATACATGGAGAAGTAAATTCTCAGAATTGTAGATATTGGAGCATAAAAAAGTTACATATTTGCAATGCTACCAGAACTCAACGTCCCGAAAAGGTTAATGTTTGGGAAGGTTAAATAGGTACCCATATTATTGTACCATTTTTTATAGATGGTAACTTAACTACAGAAGAGTATTTGCAGTTACTTCAAACAAATATAATACCAGCACTAAACACACTTAATGTTCCGGGAGAGATTAGATTTCAATAAAATGGCGCCCCGGCACATTACGTCCAAAATGTTAGAAGCTTTCTCGATCGTATGTTCCCACATCGTTCGATTGAACGTGGAAGTGAAATAGAGTGATCCGCTAGATCACCGTATATTTTTACCGATTCCTACTCTGACTGCAGGAAACCAAAATTGCTACTGACTCCGAAACCACAACCCTGCTCGCTGATGCGTCCACAACTATTAAACACATTTAATTCATTCATGTTCAGTCGTACAAGAAATATATATGCGGCTTAACTAATCCTACAATATTTCTTGTCCAGATCGACACATGATTACTTTATATGTGCATAGCAATCTACCTAATTACAAGTATACAGTTACATGTATTTTGAATGGTAATTGAAATGTCACTAACACTTCCAATGAGTAAAAATAGTTTTGAAAAGTCATATAGGTTAACTGCTAATTTTCTGGGATATTTTCGTTCTTTTACTAGCTTCTGCAAAATATGTATTTCCGGTAGTACTAAAAACTTTGCAATCAGTATTATCATTCATAAGTTTGTTTAAATAACAACTTAATAAACGATAACTGGCGTAAAGTTTTCTATAGTTTTATTTATCAATAAACTATGTATACAGAATGTTTTAGAAACTGTTTAAGCATGGCTAACTTCTTTATTATAAGAAATAATAGTTATTTATGCAACAAGTGTATAAAGCAGTTCTGTTTTTCTCAAATGGGAAGTTTGGAAAAAATACACTTTATGCATGAGTTTCATGCAATTAGATGTTTTTTATTATACCGATTACCGGGATTCACGTTTTAAATCCCGAGTATTTCAAGTAAAGAGCAAAAGACACGCTCTGGAAAAAGCAATAATTGCATCCCATAAACCTATGGAAGAAATAAAACCCGACAAAATATTATCTATTCAAAAAGAACTGAAACTTTATGTAGCAACAGGAACGAAGACTGGTACTTTGAAACGTATATATGATTACTTATTAACTATAAAACATCGACAGAATCAGAACGCGTTTTTACATTTCTGCAATATCGTTACAAAAAAAAACCATTGGTCTCTTTGATCATTCTGTTGATGTTTTATACCATGTGATCAAAAAGATATTACATAAGGGTTGGTTGTGGGAAAATAAAATATTGTGTACTGTGAGCTTTAACTGTCAATTAATTAACTGTCATCACTGTTGTCGTAAATTTCTATTGAAAATTCAATTAAGCTAAAATTATAATGGTTTTTACAATAGAACACAAAAACTTTATGATTTAATCATATTTTCGAAATGGTGTTCGAGTGAACGGTGAATGAATTTACAGTGGGGTGTCATGTTTAGAGGAATTTCGGCTACAATTTCCAGATATTGCTTTCCTTGAAGGAGATTTTTACAGCGCACTTAGAAGATGTGTTGATTTATTCCAAGATACGGGGAGTATTACTCATAGAGATAGAACTGGAAGGCCAAGAGTTCGTACTCAAAATACAGTTGATGATGTTCGTCAATGTATGAACGAGTAACCCACTACATCACTACGTACACTGTCGCAAGAGACTGGTTTATCATTAGGAACTTGCCAGACTATTGTCAAAAAAGATTTAAGCTATTCCCATACAAAATTCTTGCTTTACATGAGTTGCTGCCAGCAGATCACAATAGGCGGATTGTGTATTTCCACTGGTTCCAAAAAAATTTAATTAATAATGATGATTTGGTAAATTTAACGTTTTTTTCTGACGAGGCCTAGTTCACCCTTTCGGGGTATATTAATTCACAAAATATGAGGTTATGGAGTGCTCAAAATCCTCATGCTTTTAGTGAAACTCCCCTTCACCCGTTAAAAGTTTGTGTTTGGATTGTTGTGTCTCGAAGATGTATTATCGGACCCATATTTTTCCACGAAACTGTTACTGCTCAGAGATACTGGAATATTGTACGTGAATTTATTAATCAGTTTCATGAGGATGAGCTCCAGCAAGGCTACTTTCAACAGGATGGCGCGACTGCCCACACCGCTCAAGAGACCATCAATTACCTTCGTGAATTTTTTGACAATCGAATAATTAGTTTACGTTCAAATCCAGAATTTCCACCTAGATCACCAGACTTGACTATTTTAAATTACTTTATATTCCCTTATCTGAAAAATAATGTATACAAGACTCCTATTAACAATATCGAGGAACTACAAAACAGAATTACCGAACAGTGTGCCAATATAACTCCCCAAATTCTTATAAATGCTTTTAATAGTATGAAAAGACGAGTAAATTTGTGTCTGCAGGAAAACGGTGGTCATTTTGAACAGCTTCTTTAGTTTTTTATGTTTATTTTTCTGTACCTGTGAAATCAAAAAATCTATTTAGCAGGCTAATATGGTTGTATAGACTAATGGCCAATAAAACAATATAATTAAAAAAAAAATAAAAAATAATTTCCAATTTTAATGATTACAAAGGCTGTGCCTAAACGTTAGTCAATTCTTATATAAAGCTTGCAATAGACATTATTTTATTTTTCCACAGCCAACCCTTATGTAATTTCTTTTTGAACTCATGGTATATGTATACAGGGTGTTTGTTTGAAACGGGGCACCCCGAAAATCTCCTTTATTTGTAAAGATACAAAAAATCTTCAGAACAAAAGTTAAATTAGACAAAAAGGCCCATCTAAAGGTTAATATAAGAATTCTGAGGCACTTCCGGTTTCACCGGAAATGATGTCAACTTTTGATCTAGCATAGGGAATCCATAATTTTATATTTTTTTCCTAAAAGTACATTAAATTAGCTTTACAATGACACCAAAAAGTCATATTTTTATGTTAACCATTTCAAAATAGCGACCATTTATTTACAAAATAATAATCAACATAAGTGTTTACAAAGTTGAACGTAGCAAGCTTCGAAAAAAATAAAAAAAGAAACAAAATATCTCTAAAATAAACTATTGCCCGACTCCCGGGATTGAAAGGTTATGAAAATCATCGGGCACACCCACTCCATACAATATATTTTCTACGACTGTCTGCAATTAGAAAAATAAAAATTGATATAAATACAAAAAAATTTCTACGGTTGTCTCTATTTAAAAATAATTGACTTCGATAAATATTTTCAATGCACTCTTTATTTCTTCTTCGGACTGCACAGACAAGTCTGCAGTCCTTAGAGATGGTTCTGTCGCACCCATGATCTCATTTAAGTCCATGGATATAGGGTGTAGTCCTCATTAGCAGATGTATTATGATTATAAAAAGTTTGAAATAATGAAACGCTTGTGAAACTTTTTTTAACACTTTTTTCATTTTTTAACATTCGCCATAAATAAGCATTTTATACACAAAAAAAGTGAAATATAATACTGTTTTTATCAGACGTAGAAAAAAGAAGGTTAAATTAGGAAAGATGGAGTATTTTACTTTACAAATAAAAGTATTGGAAAAACAATTGAACTTAAATTGAAAAAAATAATTTTGTTTTTTAATGGAACACGTAGTGTTTTAGTCTATCGCATAGAAGCTGTATTTATGGCCACATGATGTCCATAATGTCCTGTGGACATAATGGTAAATCCAATATTAAAAAAATTATTAAGTTTTGATTAAAAAAGCTATATCCCACATAAAAGTAATTATACGAGGGATGGTGGGAAAGTAAGCGGCCTAGGTAAGAAATGGTATCAAATCAATGTTGTTTTTCGTAAATCCTAACCTTCAAATGACTATTGTAAAATTGTCAACCAGCTGCGTCATTTAGTTTGTGTTTGACAATCATTGAAATCAAACAACTTTTGCATTTTTACAAAAATTAATAAAATCGAATATCGTGTAGTGATAAGATACTTGTTTTTGAAAAAGAAAACGAACGATGAGATCAACACCGAATTGAACGATGTTTATGGGGACTCTGCACTTTCGATATCAACAATTAAATATTGGACAGCTGAATTTAAACACGGTCGTAGGAGCATTATTGATGATGAGCGTCCAGGCCATCCAACAGAGGTCACCACGTCAGAAATGGTCGATAAAATCCATGAAATGATAATCGACGATCGACGAGTGACTAAGCGCGAGATAGCTGAGGCTGCGGGCATCTCAACCGAACGGGTGCTCAACATTTTGCATGAATATTTGGGAATGAGAAAGCTCTGCCAGATGGGTGCCGCATTTACTTTCAGTCGACAACAAACGCGATCCTCTGACCATTTCGAAGAAATATTTGGCGATGTTCTACCGCGATAAGAAGGAATTTTTGCGCCGTTTCGTAGCCGTGGACGAAACATGGATCCATCACAACATACCAGAGGCCAAGGAACAGTCGAAATAGTGGACTGCTCCTGGCGAATCGAAGCCGAAGGAGGCCAAGGTGGGTCTGTCAGCAGTGGCGTAACAATGAAGCCAGAGGCCCGCCCGCAAAATTCATTTTGGGGCCCCCGGTGTCCATTATTTGGGGCCCCTACATATTGGGGGATCGCCCGCGTCACGGGCCCTGCGGGCCTTTTTGTTACGCCACTGTCTGTTGGGCAACAAAGACATGGCCACAGTTTTTTGGGATGCGCACGGTATCATTCACATTGAATACCTGGAAAAAGGCAAAACATTATGCAGAACTGTTGGACCAATTCGACGCCGAGTTGAAGCGAAAGCAGCCGCATTTGGTGAAGAAAAAAGTGTTGTTCCACCAGGATAACGCACCGATCTACAAGTGCGCAGTCACAATGGCAAAACTCCATGAATTGCGCTACGGATTGTTTCCTCATCCACCATATTGGCCAGATTTGGTCCCCTGCGACTATTATTTATTTCCAAACTTGAAGAAATGGATCGGTGGTAACAGATTTGGGTCGAATAAGGAGGTCATCACTGAAACAGAGGCCTATTTTGAGGGCTTCGAGAAATCGTATTATTCGGAGGGCATCGAAAAATTGGAGAATCGTTGGACGAAGCGTTTAATTCTAAAAGGAGACTATGTTGAGAAATTAATTGAGTTTTTCCGAAGAAGTTGTGTTTTCTTTCCTAGGTTGATTTCTTTTCAACCGCCCCTGGTTTGGAGACAGTAGTTTCGTGCTATTGGGTCATTCCATATCAAGTGGTCTAGTGGTCCCTGCTCGACCATCACGGATTTTGATGATATTTTGTATGGACATTCACACATGTCCTCAACGAACATTGGCAAAGTTTTACGTTCATCCATGCAATACTTGCTGAGATTTAGTAATTTGTTTGACCCCATACCGCAGCCTTCTATGGTATGACTCCGAGATTTCGACAACTTTGAGACACAGTATCTCTGCCAATATTTTGTTGAGAGAAACAAAACTTTGCCAACTTATACAACTTTTTGCGCTCTATTAAACAAAATAATAAACAAATCTTCATGAGCGATTCCCGTGAAGAAAATTTGGATCAAACTTGGCCTAAAAAATTTGCAACTCGAAAAAATTTTAAAGTTTGACTTTTTATACCTCTGAAAGTAAAGGTACGATAAACGTGAAATTTTGCACATAATAACTTATCAATACAAGGTTAACGAATATAAAATTTCACACTCCTAATATTTTCCATTAGTTCAGGAATTGAGTGTAAAGTTGATGATTTTTGTGAAAATGCTAAAAACAGGGTATATTTAGCCCACTTTTACAAAAATATACCCTCTGTAAACTGTTTTAAATAATTTTCATTAGAAAGAGCATATTTTAATCCCCCTAAAAAAGTAGGATTGGTTTTTCATCCCTGGTATATAAGGCCTTAGAAATAGGGACAAAGTTGAGAACGTTTCTATCACATGCTGCTATCGCAATATCGCATGCATTCCATTATTTTTCATCTTGTATGTTTTATACAGGCATTATAAGTACCTAAATTGCGTTGATCCATGGTGACATTGTCACTACCAGTTCAGAAACTTGAACCAGTAACCCCATCGCCATAGGGTTCACGCTCGATAGCCGTGCAATACCAGCCACGGGTGGGTTTCTTGGTTAAGGATCCCAAGCCTCTAGTTTGGTTTCTTCGTTAAGGTTCCAAAGCCTTGTGTGGGTATCTGTCCGGTTCCCAAGCCAATGATTGGGCAGCTTATTCTAGGTTCCTAAGCCTGAAGTGGGTATCTTACATGGTTCCCAAGCCGAAGTCCATGATGTTTGTATGAATTGCCAAATTCCAACTATTGCTTATTTATTATTGAATTTAGTAGCCACTTTCTTCAGTGTCACTTCTTGGAATTGATACTGTCGGCCTGGTGACATAACTGATGGTGCTAGAAGGCCACAAATAAGGTGTTGTGATGGAACCCAACAAATATCTTTGAGTGTAAAGTTGATGATTTTTGTGAAAATGCTAAAAACAGGGTATATTTAGCCTACTTTTACAAAAATGTACCTTCTGGAAACTGTTTTAAATTATTTTCATTAGAAATAGCATGTTTTAAACCCCCTAAAAAAGTAGGATTGGTTTTTCATCCCTGGTATATAAGGCCTTAGAAATAGGGACAAAGTTGAGGATATTGCTATCGATACGTCATATACTTCAATATGCATTTTTTTACATTGTGTCACTTTCCTTTCATTCCTGCTGAAGTTTACAGTGTAATAATATTTTGTTAGTGCTGTCACGCGTCAGCATGGTTTGGGTATAGAATTCTGTACTGTTAGCAGCGGCGGTCGGTGACTAAACGTCCCGAATTGGCCGGGAAAGTCCCGAATTGACCGGCCTCCAGCGACCATTAACCGATCAAATACTGACGCCAATAGATCTGTTCAACTTTTGTGACAAAAACATTCACGGAATTAAATAGGTATATATATATATGTTCCGACTGAAGAAATTCAAGAAAACAGGACGCTGCAAGAAGAAAGATGGAAAGCTAGCACCGCAATAGCTGGCACAAGAGATCATCACCAGTTTGTGCCAGTTGTTTTGAATTCGATTTCTGTCAGCAAAGTTTCAAATGACACAGTTAACTTTGTGGCCAAACTTTCCAATTCTGTCGATCCTAATTTAAAATTAGCCGAACTATTTCCCGGTTGTTATGTTGCCTGCATTTATGACAATAAGTGGTGGGTAGGCAATGATGTAAAAATTTCTCTGGAACAAAATGATGTTTTGGTAAAATTTATGCATCCGCGAGGCTTGGCTCATTCATTTTATTGGCCCGAAAGAAAAGATATTTGTTGGGTTCCAGCACAACACCTTATTTGTGGCCTTCCAGCACCATCAGTTATGTCACCAGGCCGACAGTATCAATTCCAAGAAGTGACACTGAAGAAAGTGGCTACTAAGTTCAATAATAAATAAGCAATAGTTGGAATTTGGCAATTCATATCAACATCATGGACTTCGGCTTGGGAACCATGTAAGATACCCACTTCAGGCTTAGGAACCTAGAATAAGCTGCCCAATCATTGGCTTGGGAACCGGACAGATACCCACACAAGGCTTTGGAACCTTAACGAAGAAACCAAACTAGAGGCTTGGGATCCTCAACCAGGAAACCCACCCGTGGCTGGTATTGCACGGCTATCGGGCGTGACCCTATGGCGATGGGGTTACTGGTTCAAGTTTCTGAACTGGTAGTGACAATGTCACCATGGATCAACGCAATTTAGGTACTTATAATGCCTGTATAAAACAAACAAGTTGAAAAATAATGGAATGCATGCGATATTGCGATAGCAGCATGTGATAGAAACGTTCTCAACTTTGTCCCTATTTCTAAGGCCTTATATACCAGGGATGAAAAACCAGTCCTAATTTTTTAGGGGGATTAAAATATGCTCTTTCTAATGAAAATAATTTAAAACAGTTTCCAGAGGGTATATTTTTGTAAAAGTGGGCTAAATATACCCTGTTTTTAGCATTTTCACAAAAATCATCAACTTTACACTCAATTCCTGAACTAATGAAAAATATTAGGAGTGTGAAATTTTATATTCGTTAACCTTGTATTGATAAGTTATTATGTGCAAAATTTCACGTATATCGTACCTTTACTTTCAGAGGTATAAAAAGCCAAACTTTAAAATTTTTTCGAGTTGCAAATTTTTTAGGCCAAGTTTGATGCAATTTTTCTTCACGGGAATCGCTCATGAAGATTTGTTTATTATTTTGTTTAATAGAGCGCAAAAATTTGTATAAGTTGGCAAAGTTTTGTTTCTCTCAACAAAATATTGGCAGAGATATTGTGTCTCAAAGTTGTCGAAATCTCGGAGTCATACCATAGAAGGCTGCGGTATGGGGTCAAACAAATTACTAAATCTCAGCAAGTATTGCATGGATGAACGTAAAACTTTACCAATGTTCGTTGGGGACATGTGTGAATGTCCATACAAAATTTCATCAAAATCCGTGATGGTCGAGCAGGGCACTTCTCTGAAATCAGACCACTTGACATGGAATGACCCTATTTGTAAATTTCTAATTGCTAGCAAAATGTCATGCTGTACAAGCGTAGGTTTAAATGGGATGAATTATCTCTAAAGTATATAAAAGAGAACGTGGGTCTGTATGTTTGTCTGTCAATATGTTATTTTAAAACTCTACAACAACTGTATCGAATTTAATGCGGTTTTCGCCATCGTATTAGAAATTTATCCGAAAATATTTTAATCTATATACCAGTAGTGCTCACTAATTTTTCCACGCGTTCTACTTTTAAAATACAAATTTAACCGCGATCTACCCTAACCTTACGGAAGGTGTGTTCGTTTGTGTTGCCAAACCTACACTGAACTACACCACAGCTATGCTATCTTACACTGTGACGTCAGCTGATCTTGTACTAGACCTTCTGATTGGTCGAAACTAGTCGCGTCTAGAATTTTTGAATTTAGTTAACGGAACTCATGTAAGCTTGTTTAATGCCTCTATCGTCTTGAATTTAATATATTTTTAACACATGTTGTTTTTTATATAATTACTTTTTCGTTGGCGATCGTGCTCACACAGCGACGATTTCGAAACCATTTTAATGTTGGTCGTCATGGTCGTGTTCCAAAACGGCATACCATTATGAAGTGTGTGAATAGTTTTCAAATAACAGGATCTTTCAGACCAGGGCTTGCACGGGGACTTGATCGAACCCCGGACTACGGACCCCGGAAAATATTGAAAGAGTGCGATAAGCGGTTGAAGCCAGCCCTCGTCGTTCGGCGCTACGTCACGCACGCGCTCTTCAGATGTCAGTCAGTTCGCAACAGGTCAGTTCGCAGAATCATACACTTGGACCTTCATTTCCAATCGTATAAGATTATGATTGTTCAAAAATTGCTGCAAAACGACTTCATGAGACGATACAGGTTCGCAGAAGCGATGTTGGAATTGCTGAAAGCGTGATCAAAACGATATCGTTTTGGGATGGTAAACAAACAGAACTTTACGTAATGGGCAACCGAAAACCCGTAACAACTGCATCACAATCCTCTGCACAGCGAGAAACGAACTGTTTGGTGTGGCGTATCTCGAACCTGCATTATTGGGCCTAATTTTTTTCGTGAAAACGGACGAACAGTGACTGTTAACACAGATCGCTACGTTACCATGTTGCGTAATTATTTCCTGCCAGAAGTAAGAAGGCGACGCATCAACCACAACACAGTTTGGTTTCAACAAGATGGGGCAATGGGACGCTTGATTTCATTGCGTGGGGATATAGAGTGGCCACCTCGGTCACCTGACCTGTCACCTTGTGACTACTTTTTATGGGGTTGCCTAAAAGCTCAAGCTTACATTAACAAACCACGTACTCTTGAAGAGCTTTCCGAAAACATAACGTGAGAAATTCAAAGGATTCCACGTGCCATGATGAACATTGTATGGACAATTTCGCCACCCGTCTACAAGAATGCCTCGACAAAAATGGTTGATTATTTTTTCGAAAATAAATATGTATTTTTCACAAATGGCAATGTACCAGTTATGTATAAAAACAATAAATTTTTAAATTGGTTCGAAATAAAATGTATGACAGTCTTTTCAAAAACATTATACCTCTCTGCCGGACCCTGTTACGGACCCCATATTAGGAGTAATAAAGTCTTAATAACTTCTTTAATATTATGGTTAAACCCATAGTACTCTAGGCATTTCTTAAGGTGAAATATATTTTCTATGCAATTAAAAAACTGCAGGTGTTCCATTAAAAAAATGTATTTATTTAAACAACTCGTTTATTTGATGTTCAATTGTTTATCCAATTTAATATTCTTATTTTCCGAGTAAAATACTTCATCCCTGCTAATTTAACCTCTTCGTATCTCTTTTAATAAAAAAGTTAAATAGTTTCCATTAACAGCCTTTTTATAATATTCACACGTAGCAAACAATGTGTTTCATATTTATGCCCTTGCATGTAGCATCAACGTCTCGCGCCTGTCGATATGTCAGTTGTAAGACTGATGATTTATTACATTTTGTCCGCAGTAGACGTGACTCAATTTTAGTTTTATTTTTGAAGTAATTTAAGTCATAAAAATTTGATAAATGGTTAATATAAAAATTTCCATGCCGTTGAATATTTTATGAAAATCACACAATAGTATGTGATTCAGTGGCGGCTTTTGCCTTGGTTTGTAGGATTACGCAACCCCCAACAAAGACAACGAAAAATATTTAATTTTTCGTAATACTAATCAACGTAGTATATTAATAATAATATAAAATTTACTAAATTATTCCTATAAGAAACAAGCAGGTTGCAAGGCCATTGCAAAATTAGTACGCCAGCTACGGTGTTGACAGATTTTTATTTTCGTAAAAATAAATTCTGGAGCCATTTTTTAATCGATCTTCCACCGATAATGCTGAAATAAAAAGGCTTGGAAGACCTACTCCGAATTTCAACATAAATCATTAAGTCTCCAGTTAAAAAATAAACCTTCAATAGAACATTTAATCCGGGTATTTATATTAAACATGCATGGATTTGTGGTTGGGATGTAAAAAATACACTTTGTTTGCTGTTTCGAGGTAAAAATCTTTTATAAAAGATCTTTTATAGTGTAATGTCGGCCTTACAGAAATGCATACAAACCATATATTTAATACTTCTATATACCACACGTCTATCTTACTGCATTGACAAAATGTCTGGCGACGAAGCAAGACGGAAGAAATTTCTCCTTACTTTAAACTGTTATGAATGTATGTATGCGCATGATCAAAGTGACAGGGAATTTTAGTTTTATAAAAACATTACCAACAGAAGGAAACGAAAATGATTATTCTAATATACAAACAATGATTAAAACCTGTTTCCTTAAATATCGAGATCATTTTTTAGGTTGTAACTGTTGAACAATGATCAAAAATAACATTTCAAATTATATTTATTTATTTGATAATAATTCTGGTTAAAATCTAAACTGACGCATGCGCTTATCGCATTACGTGTCGGAGGAATTTATCTCCGTTTGGCGAAGAAATGTTCTTGTCAATGATGAGCAATGTAGAAGAATTAAATAAATGATACAAATTCATGAGAGACCGTATAAAGAGTTTCTTGTATTTTCTTGGCTGTACTTAAAAATATCGTTAATATATATGAAGTTTCTACATATAAATTATATAATTGGGAAATTTTACAGCTAATAGATAGAAATCACAGTATTTATATATTCCGAATATTATTTATTTCAAATAATTCAAAACTTAAAAGTCTTAACATTTGATTATTTTTAATTGTTATTATTAATAGTAATCTGCGTGACATTAAAAATATTACACTCAGTAATAACTAATTTATTTCAATAATTTTTACATTTTTACAATATTATACATGTTCGTTAAGGTAAGGTAAGTAAACGATCATAATCGAATAGTTAGAACCAAAGAAAAATTAATAATGAGTTGAGCCTCCATGATGCGCTATGCACTCATTAACACGTCTGGGCACACTCCTATATTAGGTGACCGATTTCCTCTTGAGGTATCTCATCCCAGGCTACCTGTACCCAGTGGCGGATTAAGCCTTCGCCGGGCCCAAGACATTTTTGATTTACGGGCCCTCAACCTATGTATAAAACCTATTTATAAAAAAAAAAGACTTCACCTCCCAAATCCAAGTGAAGAGCAAAAAAAAAGGTCGTCACCTCCTAAATCCAAGTGAAGAGCAAAAAAAGGACTTCACCTCCCAAATCCAAGTGAAGAGCAAAAAAAAAGGTCCTCACCTCCCAAATCCGGGCCCTTGAAAATTACGGGTCCAAGACAAATGTCTTTTTTGTCTAAGGCGAAAGTCCGTCACTGCCTGTACCTCATGACAAAATGCCGCTAGAGTCTGTGGAGGATGGGGTAAATCCAGCAATCTTCTACCGATAATATCCCAGACGTGTTCAATGGTTGAAAGATCGGAAGATCTTAGTGGCCAAGGCAACAAATTGATTTGATTATGCTTAAAGTAGTCCAACACAGCTCAGTCTACGTGTGGCCGCGCATTGTGTTGTTGAAACAGTGGATTGCGGAGGGTCCTGAGGTAGGGTAGTACATGTGATTCCACTATTTCCTGAATGTAATGCAGGGAGGTCATGTTGCCTCTGATGAATACCAAAGGTGACCTACTACCATAAGCAATGCCCCCCACATCATATCTCCAACGGTGCGGTGCACTGGCCTTTCCACAAGTTAATTAACTTTTCACTCTTGCCCGGGTATCATGCATACCCAAACAGAATCTGGATTTGTCGCTAAAGACTACCGTATTACATTCCTGGTTCCATGGTAGTCGTTCTCTGCACCACTCCAGTCGGTTACGTCGATGCTTAGGGCTGAAGAGTAATACAAGATGATGACGGTATGAAAACAGTCTAAAATATCTTATGCGGCGATAACGGTTCGCATCCCAATAGGCCCTAAAAGTCTAAGACGGCAATCTTCACATTCTGTGGTTTTTCGGCGACGTCCTGTACCTCCTGCTTTTCGTGTTCGGACTTCCTGGAATCATGCCCGACAACAACCCACTTAGTATTGAGACTTCTATTCGTCCTAGTGGCAATTTCTCTAAACGATAAACCGGTCTCTCGCAGACCCACTATTCGCCACCAATCATACTCGCTAAGTTGATGAAAATTTGCAAAGAAACTCTTAGAAATGTATTGTACAAAAATCAAATGTTCACTGTAGCTACAAAAGTTCATTGTCACCTACTACTATTATATTTTAAAAACAAAAAATTGTTAAGACAAAAACCAGTGTATCGATATGGTTGAAAAACTGATCGTTTCTCATTTTAACTAAAGTCACTAGATTATACAAAGTAGCGCAACGGCGGCCATACTGGGGCTAAAAATGTCGCCAACACAAATGATTTTCAGTGTTTCCAACAGTAAAAAAATAAGAAACTAGTACTACCAAAATTTTTATTTTAAACATTGTAATCACGATTTTTTTAATCAAAGATGCACTATAACAAATTGTGGTACAATTTCAATTTATTTTTTAATTTTTATTAATTAAATGGATATAATATATAAATTTAAATGAAACTTAACCTTAAATATTCAAACCGCTGCAAAGGAGGTTATTAAATTAGAGCGAGAAAGAGAGATGTGACAGCGCAGACGTCAACTTAATAACGTAAAAATTGCTGCTTTAGTTTGCTTAATAGGGGAACCAGTGTTGCCAATCAAACCCTGGGGTCTGTCGGCTTCTTCAAAGGCTTGCGCTACTTTTTATAATCCATTTACTTTAATTTTAACCTACACAAACATGTATCCAGAAAATTACTGCGATATATTCATAGGTACTGGCTGTTCTTTTATTTTATGTCGCGCAGTATATTATAATTCCCTTCATAAAATAACCACCATTGAACCATAATATACTAACAGTAGTTTGTTTACTTCTTAACAGGTTTCACAACTGGTAAGCATATTTTATTAATTTTAATTTTGCATCCCATAATAGTGAGAGATTGTCATGATGTGATAAGCATGAAAGCATAGTTTAAAATGATATGTTGCGTCTTAAATAGCATGTTTGACGTGTTTATATATTATGTAATTTAAGTAAATGTTATTTCTTACAATATATTATTATAATTACCAGATTGACTTACAATGGATGGTGCTGAGCTGTGACCCCACCAGACCTGAACGAGAGCTCTGCGATGAAATTCCCGTGAGTATTATTAACTCAGGTTTTATCTTCTCCTCTCTGGGCGGTACGATATATTGCCAGTAGGATAACATTGTGTTAATTAATTTAACTTTTTTTTTTTATTGTTGGACGTATTGGCATAGGTTCGTCCCGTTTTTAGCGCTACATGGCAATGCAATACAAAACCGAAGTGTTATTAACTTCACACGTGTTAAGTTGTGAAGTCAAATTTAATAGTAAACATTTTAGTGAGTACATCGGGGGAAAAATGTATTTAGTTGCGTTTTTTAAAATTATGTTAAGCATTAAAAATAACAGAAAATAAGGAGCATTTTCGGCATAGGGTAACTGCAGCGAATTTCGACTACCAAATTTATTTATTTTTTAATTTTCGTACTATTCAATATTTTGGTAGGAAACTGGTCCCAATCGATACCTCATTCACTTATCTTTAGGTGCTAAATATTTTCACGATGAAACAAGCTGTTATTACAACTTAAGTTCGACATGAAAAAATATGAAAAAAACGTTGATTTCAAAAAAGTGATGTTAATATCGACTACCCTAAAATTTTAAGATAATCAACGTTTCTTGTCTCTTTTACATTTTATTTAGGTAAAAGAATTTAATAATAGAGACTTTTAATAAGACGTGATTTGAATTGTCGTCAAATTAGGTAAGTGAAACATGCATGCATGTAATATCGACTAGTCCGTAGTAGCTTCATTCCTCTAGTAGATATTACCTGCAATCAAATCTGTTTTATTTAGCCTGTGATATTGTAACAAAATATTATGAAAATCATATTTTACCAGCTAATATATATGTATTTGGATCAGTTCTTATCAGTTTATTCAATGCAAAATATTTTGATCAACTTTCCTTTAATAAACAACTGCTGATTAAAACCAATAAAAAAATATTTTAACACTTAAAAAATATAAATATCTACTCTGTTCGTCTAGCGACATTCACACGTGGCTTGAAATAAAGTGAGGTTAGTTTTTCACATAAACATAGTGTTACGTTATACTACCGCTATATGGCAGCAATTATTTAGAGAAATAATGGGATAGTCGAAATTACCTGCGTAGTCGAAATTCGCTGCAGTTACCCTATTATGTTTTTTTTTTTTTTTTATTTTCGAAAAGGCAAGAATGCTTCGCAGACGCAAAAAAGCGGAGCGCGAAGACGCTCTTACAACCAGGGCAAAAGCCATTTACATCCGAAGAAGGTTATTCTATGAATTTGGTGGGATTGGAAGGGAATTGTTTGTTATGTGCTGTTACCTGAAATCCAGACCATTAATTCGATGAAATACTGTTCACAACTAAGTGAATTAAAGCGAGCAATCGACCAGAAACGGCATGAATTAGCCAACAGAAAGGGCATTGCGTTCCATCAGGTCAATGCTAGAATGTGTCTTTGCTAACCCAACAGAAACTTTTACAGCCTAACTGAGATGTTTTGGTTCATCTACCATACTCTCCCGATCTTGCATTCTCCGGCTACCATTTATTTAGATCGCTTCAAAACAGCTTAAATGGTAAAAACTTTACTTCCTTGGAAAACTTGAAAAATCACCTGAATCAGTTCTTTAGCCAGAAACTTCAGAACTTCTGTGAGTGTGTGATTATGCAGCTACCGGGTAAATGGAGAAAGGTCATCGAACAGAACTTCACAAACTACAGGTATATGGTTTAAATGTATAAACATTAAAATTCATAAACCCCAATCAACCCTCCGGATAATTAACCCCCCGTGCAAAATACATTAACCTAACATAACCTAACACAAAACACATTGAAGATAACTTTATATCATATTTTTTATTTAAAATTGGAGGGGGGTTAAATGTCTGGAGGGTTTTTTGAAGGGGGGATTAATTTTTAGGGTTTTTTTTGCACGGGGGGTTAAGTCAAGGGGGTTTTTAACGGAAGGTTTATGTCGGGGGTATTTGAGAAAAGACAAAATAGTAAAAAGAGTTTTAGAAGCAAGAACAGTGAAGAAAGTTAGACCAGGAAGACCGAGAAAAACTTTGCACCAAGAAACAAAGGAATCTGCAACGAGGAGAGTCGTAAAGTGGGAGGAGATGTGAGAATATACAAAGGACAGAACACGATGGAAAGAAGTATGGAAAACAACACAAAAAAATAACTAACTCGACTACTGCCTTACAACGCAAGGTAAAAACGCTTCAGGGCTTGCGCGAAACCTAGAGTAATGTAGCTAGATTTTGTGGTTAGATTTTGAAATCAATTTTATTATTATTATTATTTTTTTTTAAATTGGAATATAAAGATCGACTCCGGTGTGTCGCTAGAAGTGTATTTGTAGATGTTTTTCATGTAAATTGTGTTTCGGTTGTGGGGGCTTAATTGGAACTAAATAATAATTTATTTTTGCAAGCATGGTTTTATTTTAAAGATAAATGGTATTTAAGAAATAACAATTTAAATCAACACTGGATTTATTTACAATAGTTCATTACTTAGTTTTAAGCGTAACTAAAAGAGAGTTTCGTTGTCTGGAAAACAGAGCTTACCTATTGTCAACTGACAATAACTGAAGCGCCTCTAGTGAGATTTTGAGAAACTGACGGTTGTAGGATAGTCGAGTTTATTTACTGTTGTTTTCATAGCAAGTTTTTAAAAAAATGTCTTTAAAATTGCAAGAAAAAAATAAATGCAACGTGAATTGTTGTGTTTATCTTTGCAATGCAAAAGTAGGTCGTGATAGAGACCTAAGTTTTCATCGAGTTCCGAAACGTGGCAAAAAAAACGTGTTTCTGAATTTACGTGGTGGTGCACGTGTAGTTATGGACAGAAGGCAAGCATGGGAATATGTTCTTAGAAGTGGAAAGACAGTTAAAGACCATTTTAGAGTGTGTTCCCGTGTGTTTCAATAAATAGCACATGAACCTGTCAAAAATATCCTACCAAAGTCAGCCATGATGTAAAATGCAGTAGCGCCTCTATCGGTAGTGTCAGATGTCAATACTTTATTCAGAATGAAGAGATAATCACGCACTGTTCACGTAATAATATTGTCGTTCGTTGGCTGTCGAGTCGTTAATTTCACTCAATAGCCAATACGGTGGAGACTTCAATCCTTCACGTGATTTTATTACTATTAGTGCATTTCGAACAGGATCTAGGTTATTTCATGTTTCCTGTTGATATTTATTATAAACAATAAAATATATAATACATTTTAAAATTTTTGGAAGACAAAAAAATTAAGAAATGAGATATTTATATTAAGAATGACACAAAAAATCAAATGTAATGAAAATGGCATGTTATAATGTGCCAGAATTTTAATATTTGATACTTAATAAACGAAAATTAAAATTAAAATAGACCTAGGCGAATTTTTTTGAATTTTAATAATAAATGTTGAAGCGGTGTGCCATAAATTTCATTGATATCAGACCTCTATGCGTTACTAGCATATAAATTACTTACACGTACCGTCCAAGAGACCTGTATCAGTTGGTGTTCTATTAATGAATGATTTTCTAAAGATCTAGTATCATTTATTTTTCAGCCACCAGTAAAACCTGACAGACCATCAATCGGTGGACCGCCAGAGGGGACCTGTGAGATTCACTGCCCGCAAGGCCCTCCCGGATTCAACGGCACTGACGTAAGATCTCTTTTACAGTGGCGTGCTCTCAACAGTATATTTCCTCAATTTTCCGAGTTTATTAACTTGAAATGTCCACGCGTCATGAAAAATTATTGACCGGTTACTAAAGAACGAGTTAAATGTTTTAACTTTAATTATTCCTAACTCAAGTTAATATGACGTTGTTTTGACTCGAGTTATGCGTAACTCGTGTTAAAAATACTTAACTCACACTTTAGCAACTGGCCATCAGGAAATATAATAACAAACAGAACTCATAAGTCAAGCTGCTAATTCGTTTTATTTCGTACTTGACTTTCTTCAAAACGAAACATTTATAAAAACAGCAAGTTCAGACTCATTTAAACTATAAAGCTGGGTCCAGATTAGCGATCCGATTCTGTAATGTACCGTATAACATAATGCTCTCTTGAAATCTACGTGTCGTGAATGTATTGCAAACTTCTTGTGAGTCCGATAGTAGATCATGACTTCAGAGTAGATCACGACTATAACCAAAATATTAAAATTTCGGTTCCACGACATTTGAACATACGACAGATTAACATGCGATACTTTAACATGGACATATTAACATGCGACAGATGAACATAGACACATTTTAACACACGACAAATGAACACTGTGACCAGGGCCGGGCCGATCATTTTTGGCGCCTGAGGCAAGATAGAAAAATTGCGCCTTTTGATTTTATCCCCCTCCCCCTTTTTTTTCCACACCCATTTTCTGACCCATCTCCGCTCAAGCCACTATCTTGTCTCGTAAAAACCTCTACCTTTTTTCATCAATCCTATATTATTATACAGGGTCCGTCAGTTAAATCTGATGGTTTTTAAACGGGGATAATTTAATAAATACACACAATATTTTCCAAACGAGCTTTTATTTAGGTAAAAGAAGAAGAATGGAAATTATAAAAAAAAGAGGAGCATTACGACGCAAAAATAACATCAGTCAAATGATGACCTCCATTGTTCTGCATTGTTCCAATTACTAAAATTGGACTAACATTCCTTAATATTAAACGGTTCTTGATGAGTACCATTTCCAATCATGAACAAATTCTTATCTCTAAATATCACAGCCGACATGTGACGTATCGACTTTAGTACAGAATAGCCGTTATTATTAAAAATTTACTTAAAAAAATATTTTTGAATGATTTTTCTATAAATATATAAAGTGTACTGGTAATAGGTAACAAAATAAAAACTTACCTTAAAGTTAAAAATTCACACAATCACATACAGCACAACAACAACAAAATAATTACTTATAAAACTAAAATTAAAAATTAAAAATAGGAAATAAAAATAGTTAGGTAATTATATAATTTTTTCATCAAACTATTTACACTTTCAAAGTAAAATTATAAGTGATTTTTTTTAACCCCTATAATATTTTTTAAAATGTTGCATTTTGTCACCATGTGTACAAATAATTATCCTGTCATAAAAATAGAAAGTTCAAATGATTAGATTTTTAGAAAATTTGGCGGGTAAATGTTTAAGATGAGTAAATAGGGATCTTCACGAATTCCTCTGGTTCAGGTCACTTAAATCCATAACAGATGTTGGCCATAAATAACATTGAAACCTTTCTTACACTTGATTTTGGTTGAAACAAGTGCCGTCCAAATACAGCAATACCATAAATAATAAAATATTTTTTGGCAAATTAGATAATCACGACTATTTTGGCTCACTAAAAAAGATTCTTTTTGGCGCCTTGATAAATCCGGCGCCTGAGGCGATCGCCTCGCCGACTCACCCATCGGGCCGGCCCTGACTGTGACATATTATCATAGCGACAAATGAACATAAGTCAATTGAACACACGACATTTGATCTCACATTTCATTTTTATTTTTATTTTTTATTTATCCTAGCATATGAGTTCAGCGATTGGTCAGCGGTTGGTCAGCGGTGGTCAGCGACAGAATACAGACTTATCAATTACAGACATAAAACAAAAATATAAAAAAATCTCAAAAATTATCAAACATAATTTTTCTCATAATTATTTGATTTTGAAAATCTATATAGATAAATCTGAAAGTCTGTATTCTGTCGCTAACCAATCGCTGACCACCGCTGACCAACCGCTGACCAATCGCTGACTAAACGATGACCAACAAATAAAAATAAAAATGAAATGTGAGATCAAATATCGTGTGTTCAGTTGACTTATGTTTATCTGTCGCTATGATAATATGGCACAGTGTTCATTTGTCGTGTGTTAAAATCTGTCTATGTTCATCTGTCGCATGTTAATCTGTCCTAGACCAATTCGTATGTAGATCGATAGTTTCATTTTCTCGACCGATGGTAATGTCATGTTCCAAGTATTTGTAATGTGTATTTTGAGTTGTTCCCTCAGTACTAAATTTTGTTTTATCGGGTTTCAACTTGAAATCTTTCTTCTCCAATAATTTACCGTCGGGCTAACTTAAGCTGGCTGGTAGAACAGTGTACTACGCAGAGTGCAACAGTATCATGAGTGAGTGAAACATTAGTTGTACCACCCGAGTACAGTCAGAAAAAAACACATTTATACGTTGTATATACACGAGCACATCCTAATTTGCTCTAAAAATTCTTATTTGTGTGACTGTATACTATCGACGCCCCTTATATATATATATATATATATATTTCGCTAATGCGAATCCGGCCAGCTTAAGTTAGCCAGATAGTAGATCCTGCAACATTTGGTCAATTTTTAGTCCTTTTATATTAAAACAATCTCATCAGAGTTTTATTAAGGACTGATTAAATAAATAAGTACGTTTATAATACAGTAATACCCCGAAGTTACGCGATAGGTGGTTCCGACGAAAATCGCTTAAGTCGAATTCGCGTAATCTGGGTACAACTTTGCATATAAGTACATATAAATTTTGTTTAATTGGGACCAAGACTAACAAATAAAAATAGTTTAGCAGAAAAATATTTAGTAAATTTGTAGTTCTTTATACATATTAATACAATATATTAAAAAAATAAATGAGTTACGTAAAAAAGTTACTTCGATGTCGATGGCTTCATAAAATCTAACAATACAATACCTTACTTTTTTCACGCCGAATTTCTTCGTAGAAAGTTAATAATTTTGTCATTCCTTGCTTTGTAGCTATAACGCGTGCTTCGTTGAAGTCTATGTTTCTAAAAATTTTAAGTTCTTTTCAATTGAGCTGAGACCTTCTGTCATTCTGCTATCAAAATCCTTGGTAATGTTGAGTTACCTTCAAAAGATATCGTTTTCCTTTTCTTACTAGGTGCAGGAGAATAAGATTTACTTCGTTTGGACGACATATTTTTTCGGTAAATGTAAGTCGGGGTATTTCTGTATATTATCATAAATATGTCTCATTGATTAAAAATTCTGTTTGTTTTTCCTAGTTGTATTTAAATGACGCACGCCACTGTAATTATATAAACTATAAGACATACATACATACATACATACATACATATACGATACGGATGCATGTGATACACATTCATCGTCCAATCGTTAAATGAAAACTTGGCCAATACCAAAACAATATTGTAAATAAACGCAGCAGTTATTGACACAAACTAATTAACTGTCTTACTATAAATTAAGGCATGTATATAAATATTTTATCATTAATTTTCTGGCAGTCAGCACTGACCTCAAATGTTAAATTAACTTAAATTATTTGCTAAATATCATTTGGTTTAATATGATCTTAAGGCAAATTGATAAACATTTTTTTAACCTCTTGATTATTTACATTTTGTGGATCAACAATAAGTAAATGGTATAGTATTTGACATAAGGGCAATATTGCTCAGTGGTAATATCATATACAAGATGTCTCAAAAGTATTGAAATATTTGATATTTAATAAAAATACAACAGTCAGGTCCACCTTAACTCTAGGGTCTAATAGGCTAGCACCTCAGGGTCGGAGCACTAGGGAACGCCGACACGATGGCGAATATTCTCCTGTATATTTTTATTTATACCATTTAAAAAGAAAACATGTGTTTTGTTTACGCTTCTAGAACGGACAGAGTGAAATACGTCTTTTTCACTTTGTAATAAAGAGTATCTGATTACAAAAACAACTCCTTTATGAGTCTTTTTCATAAAAGAGTATCAGAGCAAAGTGGAAAGATACCGTGCAATCACAAGTACACTAGACTCTTGCAAATCCGGCTATTCCTTGCACAAAAAACGACCGGATTACTGAGCGAGCCTGGATTACTGAGAGTTTATTTGGTAATCCGACACACTCAGTAATCCGGCCGTCAACATGTGACAAGACCAGAAATTCCTTTAAATTTTTATGTTTTATTGTATATGTATTTTTATTTTTATGTTTTTTTTTTGTAATACATTTTTAACACAAATACTAAGAAAATTTTTTGAAAAAAATTATTCTTTATTAAATTAACACACATAAATTAACAAAATGTTTTAATATGTTGCTTTTTAATAAAAATTTTATAAAGAAGTTCGTCGTTGACAAATTCTGTCACGCAGTCGCTTAACTAGCATTATGTCTGTAAAACACGTTGTCTGTAAATCAGGTTGTTGCCTTAGGTACTGCATTAAGATTTCGGCTGCTTCGGCACCAGCAGTGTGAGAAATCGTTTTAGTCTCACTTGCTGTTTCAACATTTTCATTTCTTTCTTCCAGTTCTTCCAGATAAGTTTCATTATTTTCTTCCTGTACACTTCTAATTATATCTTCATCTGCCTCTTCTTCATATATTTCACAATTTTCTTTGTTGAACCAATCTGTAATGTTCTCTTCATCAACATCTTCTCCTCCTGGAAGCTTATGGAACATATTAACAAGCAAGTCATTTGAAAGTGACAATTCTACGTTGGTTGATTCATCGTTGTCATTCGATGGCCATATTTGTTTCCAACACTTTACTATGGTAGTTCTTTCTACATTGTTCCATGCTTCTGCTATATTGACAACAACATTACGCATATTGATCGATTTCCATGCTTTCAACATTACTTCCGTAGAGTTGTTTTCACATTCTTCTAACAGAGAGGTAAGAATATCATGTCGGTAGCGGCGCTTTATTGATTCCGAAATCCCCTGATCCATAGGTTGAATCAGAGCTGTCTACATTGGGTGGAAGAAAGACAGCTCGTATACCTCTTGATTGCCGAGACAAGTCGGAGCAATGACTGGGTGCGTTATCAATTAGAAGGATGGCTTTTGATGAAAGATTATTTTTGTTAAGATTTTCCTCTACAGCTGGTACAAATGTATCGTGGAACCACCGAGAAAAAATGTCTGAATTCATCCATGCTTTCTTTTGAGCACGATATTCTACTGGTAGTGTACTCATTTCCGCGTGTGTAAAACATCGTGGCTTTTGGGATTTTCCAATCAGCATAAGAGGAAGTGTGACTACCATCAACGTTACACCAAGCCATAATTGTAACACGTTCTTTTTGTTGCTTTTACCCGCGAGCTTCTTTTTCGTATTTGGCAGCAAGAGTTTTTGAAGGGAGCAGTTTGATAAAAAGACCTATCTCGTCAGCGTTGTACACTTGGGCTGGAGTTAGTCCTTCTTCTTCTGTCATTTTTTTCAATTTTAATTTAAATCCAGACGCCCGGGTACGCCGGACTGTTGAGTCAAGGCCGGATTCGCGAATTTTATGCAGTTCGCTAATCCGGCTTTAACTCAGCAGTCCGGCGTACCCTGGCGTAGACCATCGTGGTGGGGGTACGACGGACTATTGAGAGGCCGAACTAAGAAGTGCCGGATTAGCGATAGTCTAGTGTAATTGTCTTGGCCGCTCTACTGCAGTAGTTTTTCGGTCGCTTACCAATAATGGTGAACTAGATTAAATTGATCAGAATACGTGATACATGCATATGTAGATTTAGACATTTTATTTAGAAGATTATTTAACATATACATCTAATAACGAAGCACAAATATCGGGAGCACAATTGTTGATAAATAGAGAGGCAGAAATTGAAGCAGTGATAAACTAAACAGATTTCAAACAATAGGTTATAAAAGAATTATATGGTAAACCGCACCTGCATAACTTTGTAAGCACATGTTTTTTGCTCATGCGCAGAAGCGATATTTCGCACAAAATTTAGTTTAGTTTTGTGATTTGGAATAAATTTTTATATATAATAGAATTAAAATAGTACATTCCACGGTCAATCAATATTGATCGCCCATTACTAAGAAAGCACCAACATTCATGCAGCCTTCAAATCGAGTCCGACTTAAGATCAATCCTATCATATACCAGATCCAAATCTGTCCTAAACAAAAACTGTGTCTACACTATACCCTGTCAGTGCGGGAAACAATACATTGGTAAGACTTGCAAAATTTTGCATGTCCGGGTCAATGCGCATAAGAAGTAAATTCACCAGGATGAAACTTATAGTCCCAAACTGGTCCAACATGCTTGGAACCAACACCATTTCCAATGGATATATGCTAAACCCTTAATGGATGAGAAAAATTAGTTTATGAATAATTTAAAGAATCTACATTGATCGAAATTTCTGCAGATGCTCTGAGCCAAACCAGCGCAGAATTTCCTCAGATCTGGCTACTTATCGTCAAGAATAACTTTTCTTATCCTCAAGTGTATAAACCGCCTGAGGAGATCAGTTGGTAGAGATATGTAGACCTGTAAAGTGGAAAAGGACTTGACAAAGCGAATATTTGAAACAGGTTGAATTTGGCTTTGAACAGACAGAAATGGAGGCAGGTAGGAAAGAAGGCGCAAATTCACCTTAGATAGTAAAGCCATGAAGAAGAAACAATCGACCATTATGAATACACCTGGTGCGAGAATATCATACTATCCCTACAACACCCGTTATAAAAAGTCTTAGTAACTACAAATTTTCATCACTTTTTTGATCGCTGAAGACGGAAACAAATTGTTGAGTAGTTTTCAAAATATCCGAATTTTATATATTTCTAATATTTCTAATGCTCAGTATATTGTACATACTATTCTAGGCTAGTACTATAAGCAATGGCAAACGTCCAATATAAAGGTATCCGCAATTCTTGAAATGCTGCAATGGAATTGTTATTTGTACGACAGGTAGCACCATCCTATTAAAACCAATATTCCTTAATGTATTCCGATCTTTGTCGAAGTTTAAGGCTGAAATATTTCTTAATCATGGAAACATAACCTTCTGAGGTTTCTCTTAAAATAATTATGTCTCTGCCGTCTTCAAAATATTATGGTTAGATAAAGGTTTTAGATGTGCAGTTAAGCAGTTATTTGACCATTCCAAAAAAAAAAAAAATGTTTATTAACTTCAGCCTATTGAAATTAAAATGGATGGATCCAGATGCTCGCAACAGGAAAAACGATACTCCTTTCATACATATGCTTATGCAATGCGTTATGTTATGAAGTTATTATAAACTAGGCTTTATGGTTTTGGTAGTACACATGTATGCACAACTCACGTTACTCGCCCGTAAAGTTCGGCATGGCTACCACATTTCACTCAATTGAGTTGCGACTCGACTGCGCCGAATGAATAATTTCAATTTACAATGTTAACTGAGCTTTGAAACATCTTGTATAATATTCCACAATAATACTGAAGTTTTTAATTTTTCTAGATTGTCTGCAACTACTAAATTTATTTACGAACACTAATGGGTAACTTACATTTAAAAAACTTGGTCTTTATGTTTAAGAAACTGATATTATACTTTTTAAATACATGCTGTAAACAATTTGAATAATAAATATAACTTTTAAAGGGTGTGCCAGGTATAGAAGGTCCTCCAGGTCGTCTGGGTTACCCCGGACCTGAGGGCCGTCAAGGAGTGCCCGGGCCAGAAGGAAGCCCTGGGCTACCGGTATGTCACACATTTTCTCGTACAAAGATAACACCAAACCCGCACACTTAGTTTAACAATAATATGTCACATTGCATGTTAGCATGTTGCACACAGGGTCGTCCTGGACCCAGAGGTCCATTGGGTCCAATTGGAGAGCCTGGCTTCCCGGGATTTCCAGGAGCAAGAGGACAGCCAGGCGCGCCCGGACCACCAGGACTAATTGTAGGTTAATATGCACACATATCGATATAATAATTCTAGAAATATGAGCTGGAAATTTATTATAATAAGAATAATATCAATCTCATCAAATGGTATTATTAAAAGTTTTATCATACAGAGTGTCTCAAGAGGAATCTGCCAATCTTGGGAGGGGAAGGGTTAATTGCATTATAAGTACGATTCGAAAAAGTTACAGATTCATGGCATATTGAAAAAAATATGCAGGACATTTCATTTTTACTGAAATTGTGGATTTTGGGGGACCAAACTTTGTGGCAGTGCGATCCCCCGATTTAACCCCACTAGATTTTTACTTTTGGGGACACATGATTAATAGATTATTACTCTCCGCACTTCTTTGTACGAAGTTAGATTTTAGCTTCCCCTCCCCATATTAAAACAATATTACATACTACCTCCGTTCCACAATAAGTGAGCTATTAAACCTATTTAAAAATTCCAAAATAAGTGAGCTATTAAATAAATTTAAGAACTTCAACAATGGAAACATTTTTATTGAATTATTCTGATACAACTACACATTAATTAAGTAAAATTATGAACTGAACAAATTTACTAGTGGTTTAAAGTGAATTCTGCAATTACAATAAAAATTGAAATAGCTCACTTATTGTGGAACGGAGGTAGTATTTACTATATATTATATATATATATATATATATATAATTATATATTATCAAGTAAACTGTTAATATAATTAATGATCGTTCGTTCCACCTCTAGATAGCTATCTAAAGCAGTGTTTCTCAACTGAAAACGTATCGCGGACCAGTAAAATATTAAGTTTTCTACCGCGGACCAATAAAATATTTAATTTTCTACCGCGGACCCCTAATAATAAATGTACTATTAAACAAATTGTATATGTAAACTCTAAATATATCTTGGTAAAAAAAATCACTGAAAAATGAACTAAATACACAGAAAATGAACAAAAGATCATAAAAAAATGAACAAAAAATCTCAAAAATAATAATTTAAGTCTTTCACGGACCACTAAAATTTTGGTAAGGACCACCAGTGGTCCGCGGACCACCTGTTGAGAAACACTGATCTAAAGGATAAATTTATTCCTCCTATTTATCTGTCAGATAAAATGTTTGTATTGTTTCATGAATTTTAATTTTGTTGATAGTTTATCAGACAGCTAAACGTCAGAAATTGAGATTTAGTTAACTTGTGTTTGGAGAGATGGCAGCACGTACTATTTATTTTTGAAGATCGCGCAAACGTTAAAATTATCCTTTAAAATTTCGCTTTTATATGTATTATTAAAATTAATGAACATTAGCAACGCCGCGTAAATGTTTCACTGATGAGTGGAAATAGTTTTTAATTAATTTTAGTTTAGAGAAGTTTCGTTCTCGGGAAGCGATAGATACGGGCAATGTCCAATAATGTATTAAAACAATTGTGTAAAACAATGTTTCAATTTCTTATCCATATTCTTCATTCCATTCTTTTAAATTGCATTCAATTCAAAACCAAATACGCAATGACTCCAATAATTCTTAAACTTCAAATTTTAGACAAGTTTATACAAGTTTAGACAAGTTCCTATTAGACCATACTCAAATGTGTATTCAAGTCGCAAGTGATCATTTTGAACAGTTAAAATGATTTATTTTGTTATTACTTCGTTATTACTTGTATTTATCAAATAAAAAAAAATGTTATTTATGAAATGTCTTGCATTTTTTTCTTTCAGTAAGCCATAACTTTGTAACGTTTTCGAATCGGATCTGATATCGTCCTGGTATAACTTTTTTTTAAATGAAAGCACAGACCCTTGAAGTATTTGGTAGATTTCTCCTGGGACATCTTTTTTAATAAATCTTCTTTAATAATAAGATAGCCATATCTATGATATATGCAACTATTTTACTTTTTAACCATAAAATAAACACTAGAAATGAATACTTTTCTACGGAGCGCTGTATATAGCAGAGTTTCCCAGACTTTTTGAGCCGCGGAGCACTTTTCACGAGAAAATTTCGTCGCGGCGCACTATCGTTGCTATATACAGGGTGTTTGTTTGAAACGGGGCACCCCGAAAATCTCCTTTATTTGTAAAGATACAAAAAATCTTCAGAACAAAAATTAAACTAGACAAAAAGGCCCATCTAAAGGTTACTATAAGAATTCTGAGGCACTTCCGGTTACACCGGAAATGATGTCAACTTTTGATCTAGCATAGGGAATCGATAATTTTATATTTTTTTCCTAAAAGTACATTAAATTAGCTTTACAATGGCACCAAAAAGTCATATTTTTATGTTAACCATTTCAAAATGGCGACCATTTATTTACAAAATAATAATCAACATAAGTTTTACAAAGTTGAACGTAGCAAGTTGAACGTAGAATCTCCAAAGTCTAATTTTATTTTCAGATTCTCCGACGATTTTTGATCTAAACTAACAAAAACGTAGTATACATCATTAAAGCCATGCCTTAAGATAGATGTACATTTACATAAATATATTTTCTGTACTACGTTAACAATATTTTAACTTATCTGTAAGCATTTTAAGTTATTTATTAACCTACATAAGTAATTTATTTCACCTATTTTTTATTTCCAATCTTAGCGAGAGTTTTTTGATAAAGCAAATCAAATGGAGTTGATTGAATTCTTTTATTTTCATCAGAGCTTTCATACAAACCTTCAAAAAAATAATGAACTAGAATCAATCTTAAGGTTCGAACACGGCAAACACTCCTCCTTTATTATAGAAAGTACGAAATTCAACGTATTTTATATTTCTCCAAATATACAAGATTTGTCTAGGAATATTACCTAAATTCACATATTAAATATAAATTCACATACTGAATAATCAATAAAATAATTGATGCAGAGTTGTCCTAAAGACTCAATGAGGTAATGAAATTTTCAATTTTGATTAATTTTTAAGTTAATTTACACAGTGTGATCCAAGAAATTGGATACAAATTGAAAACTTTTTTATTATCAATTTTACGAAACAATTCACTCTTCCAAAAAACTCCTGCTTTGTTTCAAACCCCCAAAAATGTTATCAAATTGGTTTTACGCAGTGGCGCGCCAACGAAATTTGCCGCCCGGGTGTAAGACTTTATTTGCTGCCCCTACGTATGTCGACAATAAAACACAATAAAATTTTAAATGTATCTATATAATCTCATATTTTTAAATCCATTTGAAAATTATTATTTGATTGTAAAAAATTAAAAAAAAAAAACTCACATTTTAAATAACATTATTAAACAACGATTGACGAGGCTTTTTGCCGCCCGTGTGCGCTGCACGCCGTGCACCCTCGGGTTGGCGCGCCCCTGGTTTTACGTAATACAGAATGTTCAATAAATAGATAACCAGTGGCGAAGAGAAACCTCCGCTAGACTTGCCCTCCCATTAAAAAAATAATCATAAAAAAAAAATTAAACCAAAACAAAGATTTAAGTAAATCTTCAAAAATAAATTAAATTATGTCTTATACAATTTTTTTTTTTTTTCAAAGCTTGGTTTACTAGTTTTACATATATATGTATAGATACATTTTCATGAATAAGTTAAACACTTATACCATATAATGTCAACTTAATATAACACGTTATTATCTTTTTCAATAATAATGTCTGCTAGAAAGTATTTATTAGGTACTTTGTGGCACCAGTTGGTTCTGTGGTGTTTACAGCTTATTTACATGGAGAGTGGCCGTGGCGTCGAGGTAAGACGATTATCTACGGAGCACAGGGACGGGCGTTCGAATCCTCCCATCTCTAATTTTTATCTTCCGATATTGTGCAGTCAGCTCTAGGATCGACTCAGCCCCAAGTATTTAAAACTTAAAATGAGTACCTGTTTACACAGGGATAATAGGACCGGTCGAAACGTCACACTGACCACGTGCCTTTCATATTTATGGCCGGAGGTCAAGAAACGGAGAACTTACCTTCTCTGCCCCTTATACGCCTATCTAGGTGTTCGGATCCCTAACACCTAGATTATTATTTATTTTATGATACCATGGGGTACCAAACCTCTGCCCTGTGTGTCATAAGCTATAGATACGTCACTGAATAGTATATACAGTGATGGCATCCTACCGGTTCGGACAGGTTCGCGCGAACCGTTTCTTAAAATTATTGAAACCTTAGGGAACCGGTTGTTAGAATTATTAAAAATAAATGAATTACTCTGACTACAGTTTTGAATCGTGCGCCGTGCCCTACAGTGTTGCAAATGTAATATTTATTTTATAGGTTATTAATAATACGCTCTTAAAATTTTTTTCTTATATTTAATAAATGGAAGTAATTGATTTGTTTTCACTCTTAAAAATACAGAATAGGTTCCTAGATATCACATGACTTTATAGAACCGCTTCCTGAAAATTTAGGATGCCATCACTGAGTATATACTAATATTATTTTCACCAACAATTTTATAAATTTATTTATATTCAATTCAAATTTATATTTAAATAGATTAATAATATTTTGAAAGCCATATTTCCACAAATAACATTCAAAATAAATTAAATTTTATCTGAATAGGATATGACTCAAAACGTAATAAATTCCTAATAATTTTATTGCACAAATAAACATAACATACACTTTACATCACACATAAAACTATAAAATGAATGTGCCACAAAACTAACAGTTTATAAATGTTATGTAATAAATATGCATTTGTACAATTAATTACTATGTCCATATGTTGATTTATTTTAAATTAATGATCATTATGCTGAGAAGGGTCCCAAAGGAGAGCAGGGAATCGCAGGATTAGTTGGTCTTCAGGGTCCACCAGGATTTGCTGGAAGAGATGGTAACCCAGGTGTTCCGGGAATACCAGGATTGAAGGTAATTCCATCATTTATTATAGACGATCTATTCCCTGTAATCAGATGTTCTAAGAAAACGATATCTTTAATATACTACTGACCGACTTGGGAAATTAAAAATATAAATATATCAGAAAGAAATAAATATATCATAAAGCTGTTAATGTTCAGTAGTTAGAGTTCAGTATTATATCAAATTTATTTAGTTCATAATTTTATCTTAGGCTCAGTATTTCCAACTATTGGAATAAATTTACCCTTGAAATAATTTTAAAATTGACCAATGATTAACTGCCATGTAATCTGAACAGTGACGTAGCCAGAATTTCAGCTGGGGGGGGGCAAAAATAACAAAATATTCTAAATTGGTCGATACGACCTTAATTACATGGCTTGGGTAGAAAATAACAGCGTTCTAGGTCTTTTGTAGTATATTAAATAATAAAAGTCCGGTAAAGTTATAAACCTCCGGTGAAGAAAACTTATACCAACCTAAATTATATTTAGAGCCCTGCGCGGATACGTTTTTCTGTATCCGCATCCGATCCGCATCCGCATAGACAGGATCCGCATCCGATCCACATCCGCAGCCTTTGTAAATATGAATATCCGCATCCGATCCGCATCCGCAAAAATATCCGCACTATCCGCACAGGATTTGCTGTTTGGAAATAACTAACCTTTTTCACCTATTGGAATATCGCTGCTTTAAAACTACTGCACTTTTTATCACATTACATATTACTGGGTCCAGAAATATGTTTTCTATTTAACGTCGTACTGAAATTATATAAATTAAAAAATAAAGATGGAAATTACAATTATTCGACTCTTAAACCAAGTTTATATAAAACGTAAAACTTTAAACAGTAATATCTCAAAAACTTAAAATAATTAAACAGATAAATTTATCACATTTATGACCAATAAATAACAAGGAAAGTCCTATAAGATAAACAAATTTATAAAAATGAGTTTTTAATAATAAAATTAAATTCTTAAATTCATCCTATTATTAAAAGATGAAAGTTATATGACGATTTCAAGATATTTTTATTTTTTTTTAATTTGATATGAGCTTCATATGTTTTTAAATGTGGCAAATTGCCATGGTTAATTTTGACTAATATTTCCAAAAATGCAAAATTAGGCGATACAGTAAAATCTATTCCAAACGATTAGGCGGAACTAACCGCAATTTTCATTTTTGTAAGTTGTCATTAGCTATTTTTTTATATATTGAAGTTGATTTTTCCTGAACAAAATGATCTAGAGCTTCAATCAATCGGTAAAAGTAACTATAATTGAAAATCTAGTTCCGCCTAAACCAAAAGAACAGACTTTACATAATTATTTTTTAATTAATAAACTGACAATAAATCCAAAAAAATTGTTGTATCTACGACTTTTATTAAAAAGCGAAAAGTGCCGTAATGTATCATTATTTTACTCTTGCCATAAGCCCAATACAAATGCCAACGATACATTTTTGGGATTCTAAACGCTTCTTCCGTAGGAAGAGGCGTCCAACCGAAGATTTTATATTCACGCGGATATTGCGGATAAGCGGATATGATATAAAATCCGCATCCGCACAATTTAATTGATAATTTATCCGCATCCGCAGAAAAATAGCGGATATCCGCGGATTTGCAAGGCTCTAATTATATTTTATGTACGGTAAACTAACCTGGGGGGGCAAATTCCCCCTATTCCCCCCCCCTGGCTACGTCCCTGAATCTGAAGATACATTTTTAGCCAATCACAAGGCTTGACTTTACTTATCCTGAAAATAAGTAAAGTTGGAAATACTGGCCCTCAGATAGATAACAAGTGAATCAAAAAAAAAAAAAAACATTAGAATAAGCCGTGAAAGAGAAGAACAGCAATACAAGGCATCTAGGTGATAATCGAGCAACAACCAATACAAAAATCGTTTACCAATGTCATTTTTGATAAAAAAAAATTTTAAATACTCGTTAAAATAATGTATTGAAAAAAAAAAATTTTAAACCCACAAATATATTTACAAAAATACAGAAAATTGTTGTCTGTTTCCTATTATTTATTTAGCGATAATATGTTACAATTAAAAATATTCTATTATATTCTTTTTAAGAACGGAGTGTGGGCAAGATAGGGGCTATTTGACTTTTTTTAAGTTACATTGTAGAAAATAAATTTCTGACTCAAATTTTTCTATTTGTCTGTTATTTCAATCCAAATTTGTATGCACAGGCGTAGAAACTCGTGTTACAGTGAATAATATATATGCTCCGTGAAGATAGCAGGTCACTGAAAGCACTAACGAAAATTCGTCGACAATCCGTTAGTGCTTCGTTAGTGCCTGTTAGTGCTTCATAAAAAATCGAATCCACCCTAACCGTTTCCGAAAAAAAACGCAATTCAAAATGGACTGCTAACTTAACGCTTCGTTGGAAGCACTAAAGAAAATTCGTCAGCCATCTGTTAGTGCCTCGTTAGAGCCTTTTAGTTAAAAACGGAATTTTCCCTAATCGTTTTTGAAAAATTGAGTATTCAAAAAAGGAAACGTGAAGTTAGAAGATCATGGAAAGCACTAACGAAAATTCGTCAGCCATCCATTAGTGCCTCGTTAGTGCCTGTTAGTGTCTCATTAAAAATGGAATCCACCCTAATAGTTTTTGAGATATTGAGCTTTCAAAAAATCGACCCTGAAGTTAGCAGGACATGGAAAGCATTAACGAAAATTCGTCGGCCATCCGTTAGTGCCTGTTAGTGCTTCATTAAAATAAGAATCCATCCTAACCGTTTTTGAGAAATTAAGCATTCAATAAATGCTCAATTTGATAAATTTGAAAAAAAAAAAACAAAATGATGTATAGATTTTTACCAATTTTATATCAGATTGTAAGTTTTACGTAAAACCCTTGTGCGACCCTAATGTTAAATCGCCCTTTAAGAGTGTATACACACATTTAATATTAGTTATTCCTTAGGGTGAGTTAGGTTTTCCTGGACCTAAAGGTGACTCAGGACAAGATGGTCAGCCAGGATTTCCTGGGACTCCAGGTGAACCCGGTATTCCAGGATCGCCGGGTTCACCAGGTCTACCCGGAAGTGCACCTAATTTAATCGATTTAATTGGTCCAACCGGATCGAAAGGAGAAAAGGGAGAACCAGGAAGTCCAGGAACAGTCTACACAGATGGAGAACTTAATTTGAATCTCAAAGGAGAAAAAGGAGAGACTGGTGATCAAGGTTATACCGGAGAATCAGGACAAAAAGGTTAGCACTAATTTTTCATATTGAATCAGTTCTCGATGCTTATTAATTTAAAACTTTTTAAATTGTAAATCTCTTAGCATATACCAGCAACCCATGAAATGTATGAAAATTAACACTTTTCATCAACTTTTAAGTATTAAAATACTTGAGTTTACGTGGAGCGTTGAGCAAACGAAACTATTTCGAAGGGAAAAAATTCCGAAGTGGAATCGAAGATTCCCTCGGTCAGATTTATTTGTATTTACTGTTTATAGTCTGTTTCTGGGGTTTAAACGGAACTAGATATTGAAAACTAGTAATTTGTAACGTTTAAATGAGGCTTTCGTTCAAATATATTTTTTAAACCATTTTTGTTAAAGATATTTGTAAGAAAATGTTGTCCCTCCTCAATTACTCATAAAGGTTGGTCTAAAACAGCGGTTCTTAACTAGAGATGGGAATTTCGGCTCAGTTTGCGGAACCGGATCAGTGGAGGTCGTTCAGTTTGTTGAGCCGGTTCATTGATCCGGCTCAGTGATCCGGTTAAGTAAACATGGTTCCGAGACACAGGTCGGTCGTTAGTTCGTAGGTAGAAGGTCGCTTAGAGCCGACTCTTGCTTAGAGCCGGTTCTTGCAACATATGAACTGTAAACATGATCCCGAGACACAGGTCGGTCGGTCATTCGGTCGTAGGTAGAACGTCGCTTAGATCCAGCTCCTGCTTAGAGCCGGTTCTTGCAATATATGAACTGTAAACATGATCCCGAGACACAGGTCGGTCGGTCGTTCGGTCGTAGGTAGAACGTCGCTTAGAGCCGACTCTTGCTTAGAGCCGGTTCTTGCAATATATGAACTGTAAACATGATCCCGAGACACACGTCAGTCAGTTGTTCGTCGTTCGCTCGCAGGTAGAACGTCGCTTAGCCCCGGCTCTTATCTAACATTTTTTAAACAAACAATTCACTTTATGTAGCTACTGTATTTTAAACCAGATGTGTTAAGTTTATGGCGATGTTTATTGCCCTTATAAATCGGACATCTGGGATTTGGGCAATATTTTAAAATTTTTATAGTATGGTTGTAAGAAAATACAGACTAAGCCTATTAGTTTCAAATAAACTGCCCTACAAATTGATGACAAAATACACTTTATGATAATACATTACAAGCCGCGTTCTCGCGAAGTTCAACATGACATCGATCCAGATCCGGATCACTCCGGTCACTGCTCACAATCGCCCGACCAATCGTATCCTTGAAACTTGAAACTATACAGTGAGCCGTGAGCCGGCTCACTCATTTTAATTTGGTGAACCGTGTCACTTCGGTCAGTGTACTGAGCCGGTTCAGTGAGCCGGTTCGTTCATGAACGACCCATCTCTAGTCTTAACCTATGGGTATTTAAGCATATTTCTTGGGTCGAACGCAGAGTTGAACCAAAAAAGTTAGTAATACACCAAATAATGAGTAATACACACACCACTGTTTTGCGTTCACTCAGTTGGCCTCATAAGTCGAAATACATATTAATAAATTAAAATATTTTGAAACATTACCAAGTGTTTTATTTTGAGTTTTATTTTCAATATGTTTCAACGAGAGCCTACAACTGAATCTATTAATTTTAAAATACTGATAACTGATGAGAGCTAAAAACATAAAAATAGTGTGCAGTTATATTGGAACTCAGACCCAATAAACACTATTATTTCAATTATTATTACGTATTACAATTACTGACAAATAAATTATGCAACAAAAGCACAGATAATAAAATTGAATAGCGATTTAAAGAAAAGAAGCCAGTATCGGGCCCGTGTGGTTTGCTTGGATTTCACATTTTAGATAAAAAATTATTATTATTTTGCTTTTTAGATACATATTAGATTAGGCTCAAATAGTTTATCCTTTACTTGTAGCATTAGTCAGGGCTGCCCCTACAATATGGACGTTGGGTGACCCCATCTATATATATAAAAATGTTAAATCACTTGTTTGTTTTATTATTTTGTGCTTATAAAGGTGTCCTTACGAAATGGAATTGAATGTCATAATGGATTCATTATGAAATAAAACTTTTTTCTGTTGTCATTAGTAAAAATGGTTACATTAAACGGTATTATCTTAAATTATAATACTGTAATTATTATTTTTCACATTTTATCATATTTATTATATTTGGCGAATTTCGTTTATAGAAGCTTCCGAAGAAGGATCTTTTTTTACGGTGGACATAAAATTTCGAAATTAATATTTATTATTATTTTTTTTTGCGAAATAAAAAAATAAAAGCATCGGCTCCTAATCAAAATAAATAATCATGAGAGCTACCATCAGTCAAAATTTGAAATTGGATATCATTTACAAGAGTTATAGGTATTGGCAAAATAGTTTTGACGAGCGATAAAAGCGCCTTAATGGTAAATAAGACCAATAAAGTAATCATTGCCAAAAAAATAAAATAAAATAAAATAAACTTTACAGTTTTTTTAATTACTACGTACACAGTTATATTCAGAGTTTTATTTGTTTTTTCTAAATAGTTTTAAAACTTGGAATAATATTTTTAATGTATTTTATATTATTACTTGACAGTAGTGGGGCACTTCCCCACTTGCCCTAGTCTAAGGGCGACCCTGGCATTTGTTACTGTATAAGTTAATAGCAGTTGCTTAGTAGTTTGTTACACATATGTACTTCATTGGTTTTATATCAAGCAAATTCCTTGATAATATGTTTCGCAACTCTATAAAATGCCATGAACATTTAAATTGCCAAACATTTAAAGTATGTGGTATCCATCATCATTGCTGATTGTCCTTGTATTTCTTCTATTTGGCAGCATCGGTTATCAATTGATTTATGTTCATATTTATTATCTAACGCCCATTATTGTTGTTGTCATACTTACTTTAGATCATCATTGTGTATATTGCATCTTTAGAATTTGTCCTCATATATTTTATGGATAATAAATTAGTCATAAAAGGTCAAGTAATTACAATGGACGGCTCTTTTATAATGGACAATGCTTCATAGTTTATTATTACTTGTCCGGGTTTGTAATTGCTATGATACGGTAATAATAATTAATTTTACTGCATTTTAGCTAAATATAATACACAACATGTGCAAATTTAGAACTAAAATATCGTATAAATTTAACAAATATAAAAGAGAATTTTATATCCACATATAGGGTGTTTTTGGGAACTATTTAATGAGGTAACATTCAAAATGTGATCTGTCACCGTAATGCAATTTTGAGATAATTGCAAAAAACATTATAATTCTGTTTGCAAAAATTAGGAAATATTGAGTATTTTGCTCCATAAATTAAAGTATTAAAGAGAATAAATAATTGAACATGAAAAAATTATTTATAAAAAAAATAAATTATAATAATAATAATAATACAAATTACAGTTACCTATTTACAGCTAACAGTATCCTCAGAAGTCAGGACCCACTATTACAGTTCGTTAGTGAGCACGAATTTAGTGGAAGAGCAGCAACGAGATTTAACATGGCAGACTTGAGTCCCGTCAGAGAAAACGCTGGAGTACAATTCTCTCGGGACCAGTTCGGTGAAACTAGGGAAGATAGACATGTTGACAAAAGAACACATGAGTAAAACTCTGCATTCTATGTTCTTCAAACATATTAAAAGTCTAAAGTTGTCCACCGAACTCACATTCTTGTTTATTAAGTCTGCTGGTTTGAGATCGGAAACAGAAGGTTTTGTGTTTGCCTGTCAGGATGGTGTTATACATACTTTGGCGTACAGGGCCCGCCTATTCCAAATGGCGGAGTCCACATTTTGTAGATTGTGCCACCACCATCCTGAAACCATTATGCACATTCTGTCTGCTTGTCCATCTCTTGCAGCATCGAGCTAAGTGTCTCGACATAATCTCCACGTGCTCTACTACCATGTTAAACATGCCTTTGGTATTGACCAAATACCAGTTATACCGTACGTCCCTTCTGACATAGAATCGGTGGGAGAAAATTCAAAGTGCCACATTTATTGGAATTACTCCTTCCCCACCTCTAGGTTACTGACAGCCACCAAGCTGGATATAATCCTCCTAGATATTGGGACCAAACAGATGCTTGTGATCGAATTCTCGAGTCCAACTGAGAAGAAGAAGGAGGAGGAAAAGAAATTCAAATATATGAATATCTTGTCCGAGCTTAGAAAGCTGTATCCAGGGTATAAAGTTAATTAAGCTTGTCCTGATAGTTGGTGTTTTGGGTGGTATGAAAGCCTCCTATCAAAGGGAAATCGAGTCCATTCCTGCCTGCAGATCTTCTACCACCTCTTTTTTTCGTTAGTATCATTGTTCTTGGTTCGCATCATTGTTCATTACCTAGAAGTTTTTCAGATTTTTAGATTAACCCCTCTAGGTTACAGAGTTTGGGACAAAAGTTTTTTAGCAAATATTTGACAAAATTTAAAACAAAAAAAATACTCTTCGTTCCTTGATCTAAGTCTTGATAGCTTTGTTTTGATATAATAAAATTTTAAAGAACACAAAAATTCATTATTTTTCGAAAAACTAATCTGATCACAAATTCCCATTGAACTATTTTGGTTCCCATCAATATATTATTATTAGGTTTTTATTTGCAGATTTTTTGACCAACGAATCTGAGAAATAGAGAGCACAACAGTTTTTTACACATTTTTGGTGAAATTTGAACAATATGTTGCTCTTTTATCTACACATCAAGATGTTTTATTTGAGAATCTACTAAAAAATAGGAAATTTTGTCGTTAAATACAGATTTATATTTTTCGGATAATGTGTTTATTTTAAGTCTCGTTTTTTTTTTTTTCTATATGTGGGTCAAAGAATAGTGTATGTGTTACTGTAAAAGCCCGTATATTGGTAGTCTTAGGTTTAACTAGTAAATCTTAGGATTTACTAGTTAAAAAGAGTTGGTAAATCTTTGGTTTTACTGGAAAATCTTAGGATTTACCCTAGGTCGGGCTTTTACAGTAAGATATGCATGCCTATAAGTTCAACTATCTAGTCTTAGAGAGTTTAACCGTTTTGCCATAATTTGTACTGTACAAACTGACAGACAAACAGTCATATGAGTGACTGTATAAGAGTTTTTTGGTCATACCTATAAAACTCTAAAAAGTATTTGAAATAATTTTCTTCTTTGCAGGTTTATTTATATTTTGTAGTTTAATATATTATAATTTATTAACAGGTGAGGTTGGAGAACCTGGACTTCCAGGTCCAATGGGCCCTTCAGGTCTTCACGGATTACCAGGATCGTATGGGTTGAAAGGTGAACCAGGTGATAGAGGCTTACCAGGAGTACCAGGTGCAATTGGTCCAGAAGGTCCTATTGGACCACACGGTCCACCTGGTCCACCAGGAGTACCGGGAACTGTGACTGTCAGTGGTAATGGAGACATAGGTCCCCAAGGTAAATGGAGCACCCTGTATTTTTTATTCTTTCAAATAGATAATGATTTTTTCTGTAATAAATCATAATGGTATTATAATAAAATCTTTTTTGGGCGACCATGTTAAAAACAGTTCTTTTTTATCATCTAGTACTAGCCAAAAAGTATTCTTTTCGGTCTAGGCCGATTCTCTCTTTTTTTTTCGCTCGATACTACAGCCATCTATCTGTCATTTCTTAAGTTACAAGATCGTCATGGTTACACGGAAACATCTGACAACCGAAGAACAGCAGCGTCATGAATAACTGATGCCGGATCAGATATATTAACAATAAAACGTCACGGGGGGATAGAAATCTTCAACTGTGGCGGAAGGCTTTGTTGAAGACTTCATGTCAAGTAAAATAGCAATTATACTTGCACCAGCTCTGCCAGTGTACAGTTTGTTTCAAACTGTCAAAATAAAGAAAATGTACAGAAGAATAATGGAGCAAACATTTATAATTGTAATAATTGTTCAACAACCGTAAATTATCTAAATGTAAATAAATAAATTTAATTTTTCTAATAAAAATTACTTTTGGTCGCCCAAAAAATATAATGTGCACTTTTGCCAAAAAGATCTTTTTCGTCCTCATCTGTTTGCTGCAAAGATCTACTTTTTGGCCATGGTGCCCAAATAACTAATAAGTATTAATACAACAATAAAACATTATAGTGACCCTATAATTTTCTCTTTGCAAACATAGATGTTTATGGCTTCTTATTTTTGATTTCTAAGGTTTACCAGGAGAACCAGGGGTACCTGGATCGCATGGAGAACCTGGTCTTCCAGGATCGCCAGGTCCGGAAGGACCTGGTGGACCTCCAGGTTTGAATGGATTACCAGGAGAAAGAGGATACAAAGGAGACACGGGTGAAAGAGGCGAGGCCGGCGAGAAAGGCCAAAATGGAATGCCAGGACCTCCGGGCCCTGTAGGACCGCCTGGATTCATTGGTTTGCCAGGGCCTAAAGGAAATCATGGAGAGAGAGGAGATCAAGGAACACGAGGTCTTCCAGGCAATATGGTATGATAATTATTAAATTATCATTAAAATTACTATAATAGAGTACATTTTGCCTAAAATTATAACCTCTAATTTTACAAATATGATAATATTCTATCAAAAAAAAATAATAATAATAATTTTAACAGATTATTTAATAACTGGCTTAATTTAAAACACGGCAACGTCCACTCTAGTGTCCTTGCATTACTATATCAGCTCTGATGAAGAAATAAAATATTTCGAAACTAGTCAGCTAGATTTAGTTGAATAATTTATATCCGCAACCCGTACAACCCATCCACATATAAATAAATTAATATACAACTAGTTTGTTCATTTAATCGTAATCGTAGCTATGCTAATAACAAAGTGAACAATCGTATAGGAAAATCGGCGAAACTGTGCAGTTGCGTCACTTGAAACGTCACAAAAAAATGTGACGTCAGGTTTAGTACGTTTACATTCATCTATTTAACGAATGTAATATTTGTACGCTGTCAAGAATAAGAACAGAATAGAAACAAATAAACTATTCTAATAGGCAAAATACAAAGGACTGATGTGATCTAAAAATATGGTCAAAGAAAAGAAAATAAAAATAAGTTGAATATAACCTAAAAACTATGCAGTACACACAAAATCAAATAAGAAAATCTATAAGAAAATATATAACTAAACACAAAACTGCTAAATAAACAACAAACTAAATAAAAAAGGTTTTTAGAAGTTGACTTTTCCTGAACAAAATGATCAAAAGCTTCAATCAATCGGTAAAAGTAACTAGAATTGAAAATCTAGTTCCGCCTAAACCAAAGGAACAGAACTCAAAAAGAAAAAGTGTGTTGGCGTCGTTGGTCGTTCGCATTGTTTGCAAAAATTAGAAGTTTCTTCTTATTTTTTTCGTATTTTGCTAACTGCTAAGAAGAATAAGAACTAACACTATTAGTATTGTTATATCACAATAGTTATTTTGTGAACTAATTTTAATAAAAATTAAATTTTTAAGATTCCAGCATCTCTGGCGGTAGTTTCTGAATTTCAAAGTTTAAACATCGACATCGGTAGTAGATATCGATGTTTTATCGATACTATCGCTAGCTGACCATCGATGGTAAAAACATCGATGTTTTTAAAACAAACATCGATGTTTTCGATACATCGATGTTATTTTCCCATCCCTAGCCACCACGCGTGCGTTTACCGCCTGTGTGCAAACATTCACAAAACTGGTCCCCATTAGTCGAACCCAAATCGCGCAGTTGTGCAAAGTTATACCAACACTTGCAGCATTTGCACTCGACTCTAGCAAAGGACGGTCCTACGAGTGCCCACATACGGGCGGCCGACACACACGTGGTTGCCCTATCTACACACCATTAACAAAATCTGTATAAAATAACAAACAAACAATTATTTTCCATTCAAACCAAATATCACTAGACCATTTTGATGAGTGTATTTTTCCTTCATTAGGGTCTGCCTGGAGAACCAGGTCAACCAGGAGTAGCTGGTCAAGCAGGAGTACCCGGACAACCAGGAACTCCCGGTGCACCCGGAGTACCCGGTCCTCCTGGATCGCCTGGAGAAATATACAGAGGTGATGATGGAATACAGTTCTTAGTAGCCTCCGAAGCGAGTCGTGGTGCACAGGGAGCCCACGGGCAACCCGGATTACCTGGTTCTCCCGGAATGCCTGGAGAGCGTGGTGCTGCAGGAGACAGAGGACCAGAAGGTCCTACTGGATCCCCGGGAGTACCCGGCAAGGAAGGTCCACCTGGACATCCAGGACCACCCGGACAACGAGGACAACCTGGAATGACTGGACACCCAGGAGCACCGGTTAGTTAATACATGGCTACAGTGCGATCATTAATTCTTGAACATTATATAATGGTAGACAATGGGTTTTAAAATATCAAAACTGTATTCTAATTCACAGGTGAAAATCCCAATTTAACAAAGAACCAATCAGATTACTTCGTTTGCCCGAACTCACCCGAGGAATAAAGAAAATGTGCTCCTAATTTAAAATCTGTTATCAACTCATTGGCGTGTAGCGAAAAATAGTGTTCATTTAATAATCAATTCGTATAAGCCTTATACGAATTGATTATTAAATTACCTTATACTATAAAGTAATAAGAATAGAATGTACACATAGGCGTACATGTCCTTGGAAATGAGTTTGATAACTAAATATTTCTGTCAAGTATTGCATAACGCTTTTTCTTCGGCGGTTCAAAATGCTGCAAAAAATTAATTTGAATAACAGTTCTCTTTTGATATTTCATATAAACTTAATTTATAAACAAAATTCAGAAAACAATTAAAATTTTGGCGTTTACAAAGTATTTTAGGCCCGCCGGCGTAGCGTAGTGGTAACATATGTGCCCTGCATTGCTAAAGTCTCGGGTTCGAATCCTGTTTCGGCATAGAAATTTCAACATGAAAAATAAGAATTGTCCTGGCTCATTGCCTCAGTAGCAAAGCCCAAAAAAAAAGTGAAATTAAAAAAATACATATTTTAATTATTTTTTGTTATTTTAGGGTCGAACTTATACGGAAGCGGAAATTAGAGACATATGTGCATCAGTTCTAAGAGGTAGGTTTTTACGAATAAACAATAAATAGCTACTCGTTATACCGTGAGTTTATTTTAAAATGAAACATAGGGTTTTTATTGCAATGGTTATATTATAATTGACAGCAATGTATTAACCCTTTGAGACCCAATTTATTTTATTGCGTTGATTAAATTGTATATACACCTTTAGGTAGGGTGACCATTCGTCGGACAGTTCTGCATTTTGATTCAATATCCCGCCACTTTACATGTACCCAGTGGTGGCTGGTGCAGAGAAAGCAACGGGGCAATGCCTTCCCAATTATTTACTTTTGAAAAAGAAGAAAATCTTTAACAAAACATAATAATAGTAACATGTATTATTTTCATTTTACCCATTTTAAATTAATATTTAGTTCTATTTAAATGTTTATAGTTTAAATTCGCATCGCGTCGTGTTTCGCTTCCTAAAACAAATGTTTTTAGAATGGACATACGTCAGGCATGGCAAAGGAGCAAATGTCTCAAATCTTTGTACGAGTGTCGGTGCAGGGTACAAGCGGGGATGAAGGACGAGCAATAGTATGTAACCTGTAGCAGCCATTGCAAGTTGCTCAAAGCATATTGTGTCCGTAGTTTTAATTATCAGTCGGAGTGCTTTATTTTGACATTTGTTTGTAGTTCTGTGTTATTAGAAGGTTATGTATGTTCGATGTTTTAATAATTACATTATTAAATTAGTGTTTTATTAGTATATTTGATAATAATTTACTCGTTACATCTTCAAGTTTATGTGATTGTGTTTTATGGAAGTGGCGAATTTTGGAAACAAATAATAATAAATAAATAAATGAATAAATTTTAAAAATGAATGAGAATGAAAATAACGTTGATTTCAATTTTAGAATTGGTTTCCAAAAATAATTGAACTTATGATAATAAAAATTAGACTTAAGGAGGGGGGGGGTAGGGTCTGATAACCACATTTTAAGCATATTTTTGTGATTTTTTTTTCAAATCTATAGTTAAATTTATTCATTTTCAAACTAAGTACATATATAAAGTATGTTTTGAAGAATATACAAAAAAAATTTGAAGGCAAAATATAGCGAAATGAGCCAGCTGTGGCAAATCTTCTCAGACTCGGGAAAAAAATTAGATTTTGCGGTGACCAGCATAACTCGTCACTGGATCATCTGAAATCAAAAATCCAAAAAGATTTTGTTAGTTTATGAGTTTGCAGAGGTAATGACGTTGAGTTTTTATTTTTAAAATGATTTTTCAGTTTTTAGCGTTACTTAAAAAATTAATTCCCCCTAAAAAAAACCTAAAAATGAGTATATTTGTGATTGTTAAATAAAAAAAAAAAAACATGAAAAAAAAATATCTCAACGTCGTTACCTCGGTTTTTCCCGGAGTCTGAGAAGATTTGCCACAGCTGGCTCATTTCGCCATATTTTGCCTTCAAATTTTTTTTGTATCTTCTTCAAAACATACTTTATATATGTACTTAGTTTGAAAATGAATAAATTTAACCATAGATTTGAAAAAAAATCACAAAAATATGCTTAAAATGTGGTTATCAGACACCCCCCCCTTAAAACTTTAGGACCGCCAAGACCAGAATTCATTTTAACGATATTTTTTATTCAATTGTTAATTTTTTTTTTGTCGCGGTATTTAAATTATATTAGCCACAATTGTTAAACTAAATCGTTAAATATATTTTTGTTATCTTTTGTACCCCTTTCCTCTTATATATACGAATTCCGTTCCGCATTGCCTTCTCAAGAAAATGGTCACCCGATGATACAGTTGCAAATTAGTCAAAAACTATTTTTGCAGGAAAATTTACATAAGGGTGAGATGTAGGATAGTGGAACATATTATGCCCCACTGGGTAATGAGAGTGGGATATATATGTCCCACTGGGTATTGAGAGTAGGGTACGTATGTCCCACTAGTATAAAAACTAAAATATGAAAAATATCATTTAAATCGAAAAATCAGTAAAACATTATTTTCTTCTTATTTTTGGTCCAACTAATAATTTAATGATTCACTAAGGGGAAACAAAAAATCCGAAAACTTTCTTTCTTTTCTTTTCCTTTCCTTTCCTTTATTTTGCAGAAAAATATGCAAGAATTCACTGCTTATTTAAATAAAAGATAAAATACTTATTTTAACCCCTTACTTCTTCTTCGGTCCTTGCCAGTGTTGGTACCACGAAAGGTCTGGGGAGCCCGGGCATCCTAAAAATTGTCTAGCCCCTCCCCCCTCCAGATATGCTTGGAGAAATTTTCAAATTTTAGATAAAAAATTAAGTGTCCGTTTCATTGAGAATATTTCGCATTATGAAAGATGGAAGGGCAGCTTACGGCCCACTTTCATCTTTTCAAAATTCAAACCACCATATTTTTATTAATATTTATAACGATAAAAAAAAATTGTGCCCCCTCGCAAATATTTCTTACGCCCCATCCCCCAGATTTTAAAAGCTAGCGACGCCACTGGTCCGTGCCCAATATACCCATTAGTTTTATCAGATCAGTGTTTCTCAACAGGCGGTCCGAGGACCACTGGTGGTCCTTAGCAAAATTTTAGTGGCCCGCAAAAGGCTTATAAATTATTATTTTTGAGATTTTTAGTTAATTTTTTTATGAAGTGTTGTTCATCTTCTGTGTATTTTGTTAATTTTTTAGTGATTTTTACTACTAAGAAGTTTTACTACATATGAAATTTGTTTAATAGTACATTTAATTTTAGGGGTCCGCGGTAGAAACTTAAATATTTTACTGGTCCGCGGTATGTTTTCAGTTGAGGAACGCTGTAATAGATCAACGATCAACCCCATCAATTTTTGGAAGGGATTGCTAATACGGTGCCAGCTTACCATTGAGATGAAGGCTGAACAAATTTATAATGCATTTATTCCTCTTTAAACATCTTAAAACTTGTCTGGGACGTATATGCCCCAGTGGGACTCAAATAATTAAGAGGGGTTTAGAACGTACAATTATTTAATTTGGTTTTAATCCGAGATATTAATTTTCTTCACCTAAGACAACAATAAGTTTTTCTCTCTTACATATAATAAAAACAATTCATATCTGTCATATTTTGAAATAATAATTTCTTACCAATTTATTAATATCGTACTTATGATACTGGGAGTAGGAAAACTTTTTTAGTACATTTCTGTTATTCACAATGTAATCATGGTAATGAAAACCCACTGTTTCACTTTAAAATAAATTCACAGCATTACGAAACTTCATTATCTGATAACGAGGATCTGATTCTACATTCACTACATACATTACATACTCCGACAAATACAATTTCTGTTAGGTATTTTCTAGTGCTAGCATTTATGGAATCAACAGGTCGACATCGTGCCATCCTGGAAATTAATATGTTTACGATTACAGATATGAGGTCCAGTGGTTACAGCAAGATGGTTGTCTAGGAATCACGAAGTTTCAAAGTCCGAACTCCACTTCGAAATTTTCTCCTTCGTATGTAATAACGTCAGACGCCAACTCAGTCTCGAATATTTAATACTACTGTCTATTTATACTTTATCTACGTTTTTTTAGGGTTTCGTAGGCAGTGTTGAGCATTATCTAGATAATTTTATCTAGATAATGCATTTAGAGGACATATTATTATCTATCATCTTTTTTAGATACTGTTTTACATTTTTATCTATTATCTCATTTAGATAGGTATTTTCATTATCTTTATCTGTAATTTCAGATAATTTTTATAGATAATAGACCATATTAGTGTGACGTCATATACATGTGCTGCCATCTGGCAACGGTTTCCTTTGGATTTTTTTGGGAGATTTAAAATACATGTGTCATTACTTTTGTTACCTTAATTTTATGAATATTTTCAATTTCGGAGCAAAAAATTTATATCTTTGATAAGTATATACTAATATATACAGGTCAGATACCTTATATTATAGAATAATGTTTTTATAAACATATAAATAAGGATTTGAAGATATAATAATAGGTTACGTTTTTAACTAATATGAAAATCGAAATAGCGTTAGTATTTATTTAATTAAAACTAAGTAAACATTAATATTTTGTTTAAGGATGCATAATGGTGTATTATTTTGCTCCAAATTGGAACCATTACAGTCACATTCTTAATAGATTTTTTTTTTTCGTTTTTTTGACAGCGAAAATGAAAATCAATAATAGATAAAATAAGAACAATATATTGTTCCTTCAAACTAATTAGAAATGGCAAACAGACTTATTGCTATGTTACTTGCCATAATAACAATTATTAACGTAAATTTTTCAAAATTACCCTGCAAAATAATATTGTTCTGCAAAAATAATGATGTATTAAATTATAATGTATAAAATAAGAGTTTTAATTAATAAATATTGACTTGTAGTTTTGATGTGAAGCATTTTCTTACTTTGAAAACTTAATTTATACTTCCAAAAAACAATTTAAAAAAAAAAAACAACATGCTAAATTCAAATAAAAGGAAATCAACCGCGAGGCGGCAGCACTGAATCCCATTTTGTCACGTAGTTACTATTATGGTCTATAAAACTAAACCTCAATATTCTGTGATGTTCTGCAAATGACAAAACTAGGCATCCATATATGTAAATATGAATCAACAATAATTATTAAACGAGCTCCTTTTAACTGATTCCCCCTTGGATGAAAGCGATGTGACGAATTTATCATGGATAATTTGAGTTTCGCGCCATAAAAAGGTGGAGGGGGTTTATCTTATCTATTATTTGATTTTTTCTTAGATTATCTTATCTTTTCTAGATAATTATTTTTTTAATTATCTTTATCTTTGTTTAGATCACAAAAAGGTGGTATTATCTTATCTTTGACCAGATAACATTTTGAGTTATCTATGCTCAACACTGCTCGTAGGTATGGCCAGAAACCCTTATAATTAGGCCAAACTATGGCCGTTGGCATAGATCCGGCCTGTGAGGTTATATACAGAGTATCCCAATTACTTGTTAAGCTGCCTGCCTGTCTGTCTTTCTGTCTGTCTGTCTGTCTGTCTGTCTGTCTGTCTGTCTGTCTGTCTGTCTGTCTGTCTGTCTGTCTGTCTGTTCGATAAAAATTGTAGCCAAACGGCTAAACCTACAGAGTTGAAATTTGGCACGCTTATAGAACTCTTTGACCCGCACATAGGAAAAATACTAAAACATCTAAAAAACATATCTCCCTAAAAATATAAACAAAAATGTGCTCATCGAAAACAAAAATATTTTTTTTAAATTCTGAGTAGGGTATCAAATGAAAGCCCTTAGTACGTGGATTAACGATCAAATTTGTATTTTTGCAAAATAAATTATTTTGATGCGATTTTTGCCAAAATTGTGTAAAACCTTTTTTGTCTCACACTCTGTAGCCCAGATGGTTTAAACTAAAAATCTAAAAAAATTCTAAGTAATGTATATTGGTGTGAACCGAAATAGTACAACAGGAATTTTTGATCAGATTATGTTTTCGGAAAATAACGCATTTTTTGTGGTTTTTGGTTCACAAAGTACAAAAGTTATACCAATGTAAGACACCCACATGCAAAGCGTACGATAGCGTAGTGGTTAGAGCACTGGTGTCGTAAGCTAAAATTCGCTGGAAACGAAGGGTTTCGAGTACGGAGTGAATTTTATTTTTTCTGTTTTTTTATTGCATTTTTATTATGTTGAAATTATTTTGTCAAAATTCTACTTATATTTTGACAAATGTTGCATTTAATTTTTAAAAGCGTAAATTTAACAACCAGTCTTATTATATGATTAACAGACGATAAATTATTTAAAAAATATCATTCATTTTGCCGTGATTACTACAAAGTAAAATTTGTCCTACACACTCAACATGCCGCCTTCACTTATTATATACCTGCGAAACCCTGAAATGTGTGAATATTCACACTTCACATCAATTTTTTTTTATAGTATTTTTATTTTATTTTGATACACAATAATAATTTAAAACAATGTTTTATCAACTGAACGTATGTTGAAGTTTATGTGGAAAACGAACAAATATCGAGTACAAAAAACTGAGTGTTGACGGCTGATACGTTGTTTTAGTGACTATTTTCGTGATAAGCGCTTCATATTTAAAAAAAATTGTTGATACCCACGTCACTCAATATATACTCTTGTATATACACTTTATATACGAGAGATGATCAATAACTAAGGTTTCCAACTGAATAAATCTATATCTACACATGTAAATGTAATTTCTGTTGGTGGACATACTGGTCTCTATTCTCTAATCATTATTTAGTGCGAACGAAAGTTTTTACATCGGAAAATTTTAGATCATCCACCTTACAGCTAAGATCTGGTTCTTTTAGATTTTCACCCTATTTGAGCCACTGAAATAATACACCTTACAGAACAACGATATCAAGATCGTGCAGTAGTAGAGAATGATATTTTTGAGTGGTTAACAAAGCAAGAGCCGGATTCCTACCATACAGCAAATTTAGTTTTATACCTTAATGGCATAAATGCATAAATTTCCACTAGGATCCCACTGAAAAATACTCTCAAATATTTTCATGTTTCTTTTCATTAGAGTTTCATAAGTATGCCCAAGAAGTCCTTATTTCAGGGGTGTCAATTAATTTTTATGAAAGTTCTACTTTTTCGATAAATTTTTTCTAATTTCTTAAAAATTGACATTCTACTTTCCTAAAAATTGAGGCTTGAACTCTTGAAGGTGTGATTTTTTGTTTTGTTTACTCAACTTGCAGAGTAGGTAGAAAAATCGGCAAACCATTGGCGTATGGCCAAAAATTATTACACAGTAGAACGCGTTCAACGTTATTGACACCCCTGCCTATAAGACGTGAAGCATGAGGGAAGGTGTATCTTCACTCATTTGTCCGTCTGTCTGTACAATAGAAATTTTGGGCTAGATCTAGTAAATTTAATTGGACAATCATAAACTAATTCCAACGTAATAAAAATACTAAGTAAAACAAAACAACGTGCGAAAAATATGTATTTAATGAAAAAAATAGTTATCCTTAAAAAATTTTAAGTGGAGTATGAAATAAATTCTCAAAGTACGTAAATAAAAAATAAAAACTTTATTTTTGAAAAAACAAATGTTGTCACGCCTTTTTGCCAAAAATGCAAAATACACATTTTGCCTTACAATCCATTTCCCAAAGAAGTTGTACTACAAATTTTAAAAAAATCTCTGTAATGTACATTGATTAGGTTTCGGGAACAGGATATTTTAATCAGATTAGATTTTGAAAAACAACGAGTTTTACAAAATGTAAAAATAAATTTACACATTTTGCCCTACACTCCATTTCCCAAAGGGGTTGTTCTGAAAATTTAAAAAAATTCTCTGTAATGTACATTGATTAAGTTTCGGGAACAAGAATTTTTAATCATTAGATTTTGAAAACTAACCAATTTTTGTGTCGTTAAAAAAAATATTCTAATAATTTTTTACTTTATTGTGTGGTAGCAAAAGTAAATAAAGGACGACAAGTAGTTTTTTATAAGTTCTTTATTTTAACATGTTTTTTTTTTTGCCAAAAATGCTCTAAAAACTTTGGTCCCAACCCTGTAATGCCTCATTTTCATGGTAGTGTCAAAGGCGTGACAGGGGTGGAGGCGTGGTGTTATATTTACAAGTTCGAATTTCATGGTGGGGTTGGAGGCGTGATAAGGGCGCGTTTTCGGTTTTGACATTTGTATATAACCCAAATTTAACCTAAAAGTTTATACAAGTGTTTGGAGTAAACGGTTATTCAATTTCATTAAATAGGTCGTCAAATCGAAGAAGACGTCTAGCTCTTTTTTATTCATATTTAGACTTATTGCGATATGAAGAAAAGCGATGGTGCGTACGTCCCATATATACATAAAAACAGAAGGCAACAGGGAGATTATTTTAACTTGTTGCAAGAAATTAGACACAAAGTGCACAGACAATTACTTCAATTACAAGAAAAGAATTTAATACACAATCTTTTTTACTGAAATAAATTTGACATCACAGTTTAGAATGAAGATTTTGTAGGCCCCTGCTTGGGGGTGTATTATTAGTATACCCACTGCATGACATTTCTGCAGACCAGATATTTGAAATCGAATCCATAATAATAAACTTTATGACTGCCGACAACATTGTAAAAGTCGCTATTTCGCTACATCAATTTACGTTTTTTTAATTTTTTTTTTATGAAATTAATATAAGTGTCTCGCTAAAGATCTCACCATTCCGAAAAAATATATCTGTTTCTATGGTTTCGACGGTGCGGCCGGAGCTAGAGTTGAAATTTCTGAACTTGCGACACCGCGCTTGTAACACCGCGCCTACGATACCATGGTACGGGTTTTTTCAAAATAAAGCGATCCTATTGGTTGAATTTTTTGTTCCACACTTCCAACACCCGCATGAAAATGAGGCATAATTCAGAGAGTTAACCTAAAATCTGAAAAAAATCTGGCAATGCATATTGATATGAACTAAACTGTTCAACAGAAATTTTTGATCAGATTATTTATTAGTTTTTGTATTTTTGAAGAAACATTTTTAGCTTTATATTTACGGTATTAAATTAAAGATAAACTCTTAATATAAAGAATAACAGACATGATTTTTAAAATATTTTTATTAAAATATAGGGAAGACTAGTTAATAGAGTAAAGTTTATTTTACATTAGTATTAAATTTTAGAAACAAATATCTACAACAGTACTCCGCAACCTCTTCTCACCTGCGACACACCAAATTTCTTCCTAGAATTCCGCGGCACATCAAAAGCTAAAATATATAGATATTAATTTGACACACAAATTTTACAATAAATTTTCATTTTCTACTTGATAAGTATACATACATAAAAACTATACTATATTTACTTTTATGCAATTTTAATAATTATTATAAAATAACCCCTAATTAATGTGATATCTGCGCTTGTTTCAATAAACACAAAAGTTTTATATTCGGCTCGATATTTGACAGCGCAACCCGAAGTTCTTGGTCAAGACCTTTTAAGCTTGAAAAATTTCGAATTATCTAGTAGTATTATATATTAACAGAAACTCATTTTCACTGAAATTTTCATCATTTTCACAAAATTATGCAAATTATAAAAAAAAAAAAATCAAAATTACACTCGATATTTCTTTTTGAGTAGCAATTTAAAAAAAAAATCCAAAACGTCAATATGGGCTCTAAAAACGTGTGTGCCTTAAAAAATGCAAGTCGACAATTCCTAGAAGTCGTAAACGGCAATTTAAAATTTTTGTTCAATCAATTTTGTGCGATAAAATATTGTGCATTCATTTACTTGTTCAAATTTCAACGAAACAACATGATTTTTTGATTTTTTTTTTTTTGTCAACATACTCATTAGATACCTAGTTTCCAGTATTTTATGTTACAATCAAATAATAATTATTATTTTAATTGTATTTTTAAGAAACATTGCAAAATTTTTGTTCGAACAATTTTGTGTATCAGTGTACATTAGCTGAGCGCAAATAACGCGAATATTTCATTGCACGTATTTTCGTTATTAGGGTTTTGTAGGTATGACCAAAAAACCCTTATACCGTAATTTTGTCGTCTGTCTGTCTGTCTGTTCGGTAAAAATTGTAGCCAAACGGCTAAAGCTAGAGAGTTGAAATTTGGCATGCTTATACAACTCTTTGACCCGCACATAGGAAAAATACTAAAATATCTAAAAAACATATCCCCCTAAAAATATAAACAAATATGTGCTCATCGAAAAAAAAAAAATATTTTTTTAAAATTCTGTGTAGGGTATCAAATGAAAGCCCTTGGTACGTGGATTAACGATCAAATTTTTATTTTTGCAAAATAAATTATTTTGAAGCGATTTTTGCCAAAATTGTGCAGAAAATTTGGTGTGCAGTGTGCAGATGGTTTAAACTAAAAATTTGAAAAAATTCTAAGTAATGTACATTGGTGTGAACCGGAATAGTACAACAGGAATTTTTGATCAGATTATGTTTTTGGAAAAAAAAGCATTTTTTGTGTTTTTTGCTAATAATGTTGAAAACTTATAGCTATATAACACACTAAACTGTAACGTGATCTTGGTGCAATGGTTACGGTACTAGCGTTCTGCCCAAGAAAATGAGTTCGAATCCAACGAGAAGAGACAATATAATTTTTTATTTTTTTTTGTGCATTTTTATTTTGTTTAAATTATTTTTTCAAAATTCTAGTTATATTTTGGCAAATGTTGCATTTAATTTTTAATAGCGTAAATTTAATAACCAGTGGAAATTGTTGAAATTATAATTTAATTCTGTTTGAATGTACACGAAATCAAAGGGAGGAGCTATGACTAGAAACAACCAATGAAGCCATAGGCGCAATTTTCAAAATCTTAATGAACCTTGCTATATAAAAAAAAAAAAATACTGCACATATTAAGAAACCTAAATAATGGTATTAGGCACTCGAATTAAAATTAACAAAAATATTTTAACATAAAATTTGTTTTTAAAGCTCTTAGATTAAGAGATGATAAATTATTTTTAAAATATTGTTCATTTTACAGTGAATACTACAAAGCAAAATATGTCCTACACACTCAGCATTCCGCCTTCACTTAATATTTTTAGATTATATATCTATCTAAGAGGAATTTTTACAAAATTTTATTGAACCTTGCTATATAAAAAAAAATACTGCACATATTTAGAAACTTACATAATGGTATTAGGCATTCGAATTAAAATTAACAAAAAATATATATATATTTCAACATAAAATTTGTTTTGGCATTCCAAATAATCATTATTCACTTACTAAATACCTGCGAAACCCTGAAATGTGTGAAAATTCACACTTCACATAAATTTTTGTGTTTCTAAGGAGGACCGTTGAAAAATTATTTAGTTAGAATATTGTCTTATTTGACCGCGTCACACCTGTATCGGCTCAAGGCACACCAGTGTGCCGTCGCACACCGGTACCGGAGCACTGATCTACAATATGATAATTTAGAAAATATAAAAAGTGTTCCAAGATACAACAGTTTCCCCAACCCAAAACATTGAACTGTTGGCCGTCATCATTTACTATTATAGACAGGGGCGTCTCGTGCGGATCAGGGTGTGTACCATACACGGGCGCCTCAAAAGGGGCGGCATTTGAGTTGTCTCTAGAAGAATCCTATTAGTAGAGGGCAGTCTTATGAAAACTTTCAATTCTAGAGAGGACAGTCTTATGAATGCTTACACACGGTCGGCTGACACTACGGAACTTTGAAATGTGTAAAAATTTACACTTCACATAAATTTTTTAACGAATAACTTGTTAATATAAATGTGTTAAAAATAAGGAACCTTATTTATTGATCAACTCTCATATATTAAGTAGTTTTATCAATGTACAATATAACTACATGTAAATGATACGAATGAACACATACAGATCAACTGCACGAGTTAACAGCAACAATGATTGGGCCACCTGGTCCACCCGGCAGGTCTAAACCCGGACGGCCTGGACCACCCGGACTACAAGGTCCTTCAGGTACCCACACATCCACACACTTACTCGTTAACACACTACTCGTTAGTTAAGTGATTGTGAGACGAAGATTGTACCTACTAATAATACGTGTAGTATATAAGTAATGACTAATTGAATGTGATTGCATGCAGATAGACTGGAAGAACTAACGCTGGGACTGCGGGGTCCCCCTGGACCTCCAGGGGTGGCTCGACACGGCCGGCCAGGCAAGCAGGGGGTCACCGGCATCCCAGGTCAGCACTTGTCTACGTATCTTCTACTTCTATACACATATACCATACATACCTACATATCTATCTATCACTATCTCTCATCTACCTACCTACATACATAACTCTCATAATTATTTTCTATTTGATTGATTAGTTTAAAGTAAACTAACTTAAATTAGGACTAATTTATAACACTAATATTTTTTATTACAGCAATTCATTATGAAACTATTTAATTCAATATTTCATGATGTTAGGTGACTTTTAAGCAGAGACTAAGGCGGGTTGCACACTTATACGACATGTCGCATGTTTTTTTGTTTACGACGTGTTTACGACACATGCCGTATGAAGATGTTGTAAACAAAAACCTATACCTTGCACATCAGTACTACACGACATGTCGTCAGATGAAGATGTGCTAATGTTGTCTGTGCTATTGAGATCCATCCGTATAGCACTGGTGATGATCCAGTAAAATTTCATAGCAGTGTCAGTGTCATTCTATAGCAGGGATGCACAGACTTGTTAAGACTAAAGGCCATATAGATTCACTATGAGTTAAGGAAGGGCCGCCAAAAAAACTTGAAAATTATTTATATATTTATTTATACCTATTTTTATATATTTATTTATAGCTAGTTTATTTTATTTATACATATATTACACATACATATACATTACAAAAAAGATAATAAGAAGCAACAAATAACATTTAAGGATTCCACACACCAAAGCGGCCGCGGTGGCGGCCACGGTAGCGATACGGCAGCGGCCTAACGCAACCTATACAATACAATGAGACCACGCACATACAAGCGTTCAGCTATCTGAGAACGCCACCGAATGCAGCGTTCAGTCTAGCGATCACCAAACACTGGCGGCCGAACTCGACAAGTTGCGTTAGGCCGCGCGATATTCATTGTTTATATACCACAGAGTGAATATATTTAAGAAAATAATGTCGAAAATAGATAATTTAACAGAAAAAATCATAGATTAGTAAAGGATCATTTAATTTTGTATGACTTAGCACATCCTGATTACAAGAATATTAGGAAAACAAATAAAGTGTGGAACGAAATAGGAAAAGTTTTGGAAATTGATAGTAAAGTCTGTTCCAAACGGTTAGGCAGAACTAGATTTTGCAATCTAGTTACTTTCATCGTTTAAATCATGCTTTTCAGCCGTTTTGTTTAAGCTTTGTAAATCATACTTGCAACAAACATTTTTGGTTAAGGTTAATATCATTTTAAAATGTCATTTTCTTTATATTTTGATTTTTTGTGTCATTCTTAATACAAATATCCCATTTATTTATTTTTTGTCATTAAAATATGTAAGAAAATTAATTTAAGTTTGACATATGTCATTCGTTTCCATGGTTTCATTGTTGGAATTTTAAATTTTGACATTCCAACGTGAAAAATGAAATAACCCAAGCAAGGTCCCTTTTCCAACCTAAAAGAACGAAATTCCCATTTAGTTCCGCCTAACTGTTTGAAACAAAATGTGAGTAGATTATTATTTTCACTCTACATACAATTAATTATTCTATTGTGTTCTCGCAATCAATATTATCATACAACTACATACCGTGATTCACTAACTGATCGCTACCGGTACCGCCACTCCCACCGCGTTAGTGTGAGGAGACCTGATCGCTAGTCGTATCGCTACCGTGGCCGCCACCGCGGCCGCTTTGGTGTGTGGAATCCTTTATTGTGATGCGCGACATTGCATTGATTTGACAATGTTTTTTATATTTGGGTCCATTTTTATGGTAGCCAACCGCAAAATAGACTCCAAATTTTCATCATTCAAGCGGTTTCTATTCTTTGATTTATTAATATTCATTATCGAGAAATTTTGCTCACAAATATATGTTCAGCCAAAAAGTTGCTTCAATTATTCCTAATGTTATTTAGTCTTTGCAAATAATGTTATTTAGCGATATTTATTAAATAATACATGGTGAGGCGGGCCGCCAATAGATCAATGGTGGGCCTCAAGCGGCCCGCAGGCCGCCTAATGTGCATCCCTGTTCTATAGAATGAATGGTACAAATATTAATGGTAGGGAATACGAGTTTACCCTACCATTAGTATTTGTTCCCACTGAATGTATTTGTTAAAAATAAGTTCAGTTTGTAATTTGAACTCCTGTACATGGCGTCACTGCCGAAATACGTATAGAGCAGTGGTATTCAACCTGTGTTCCGCGGAACCCTGGGGTTCCATGGAACGTTTTCAGGGGTTCCGCAACTTTAATTAAATGGTTTTATTCTGTTTTTTTTTTTTTAATGACTGCTTGGATACTATGATTTTTCGTTAATTTTGAAAGTAGAATAACTTTAAATCTGAGGGTGCTACACAATTTTTAATCATCATTTTTGTCATCAGTAGGTCATATTTATTCCAAAACAGCTAATTTTACTTACGACAAAAAGTTCAAATTTGTTGAGTAGTGAGTATTATTTACTTCTTATATCACCTACCGTTGAAATATGTACTTTGTACTGTATTATTGGATTTTATGTTTATAAATTACTATATTACTTTGGTTTTATGTTTATAATGATTGCTAATAAAAAAGTAAGATTCAAAACAGCATATCGCTAATTATTCGATTTAATTTTTATTTATAATTTGGTATTGCATTATTTAAAAAGTAAAATAGTATATTATACTTACAGGCTATTCCAAACCTTTAGGCGGAATTAAATGAAATTTTAATTTTCTCAAGTTGTCCCTAGCTATTTTTTTTTATATTGTTGCAGGATTTTCCTAAACAAAATGATCAAAAGCTTCAATCAATTGGTAAAAGTTACTATATTTGAAAACCTAGTTCCGCCTAAATGAAAAAAAAAAACACCTACATATTTAAAAAATATAGAAATATCGTCAGTTATAAAATAATAACTTTGATCAAGACTAAATTCAATAGTATACATATAAATTATTATTTTAAAACGTTTGACCTTAAAATTTAAAAAAATGCAGTCTATTGTGGCTTTCTGCCTTGGGGTTCCAAAGAAATAATATTTAAACTGTAGGGCAGATGTAAGAAGGTTGAAGACCACTGGTATAGAGTAACATTAAACTTATATTTGTGACTAACCGAGTGCTTTATTTATTTATTAATTTTATATAACTATGTTTCACCGACTCCTCTTTCAATTACATTTAAAGTACTTTTGGACAGAGTGGGTCCTTCTATTAAAAAATCTGACACCAAATTTCGGGGGGCTATTACACCAGAGAAAACATTAATTATAACATTTCGGTGATTTACACGATGATGTGTACTCGCAGACTTATAAACGACATGTGTCGTATACAATTTGTTTACGACACGTCGCAGAAAGTCTACGGCTTGTCTGTTTGGTGTGCAAGTCGTCATAAAAGTACGTGTGCTGGAAATGAAGCGACATGTCTGCAACGTGTCATCGACGTGCCGTAAACAAATGTCGTATGAGTGTGCAACCCGCCTGAGAACGTAAATACATTTTTCTTATAAAATTTATTAGAATAAAATTTAACAATAGTCGGATTCTAAATATGATACGTACATATATATGAAATGTCCATAAATATTAAATTTAAATAGATTTCATCTAAAAACTAATCATATGATACAATTTTATGTGTATGAATTATTGGCGATATGAATTATTGGAATAAACCATTTATTTATACTTTGATTTTACATTATTAATTTATCTGGCAATTTGACGGAATTTTAAGGTTGACAGTTTGTAATGATGATTCGGGAGACTAAATCAAGCTAAAAATTACTGCATTAGTACAGCAATGTTCATTTTTTGTCATATAAAAAATTAAATTCGGGAGACTAAATCAAGTTAAGAATTACTGCGTTAGTACTGCATTAATATTCATTTTCTGTCATATAAAATAAAGATCGCAAAAACCTCATTAAATTGGTTATCCGGGTCCTCAAGTGGCTCTATAATATGGTAAAATTCTCATATTTTTTTCCCCTTTGTATTTATTATAGGTATACTCGTAAATTATACAGGCATTCTAAGCAGTGATGGCATCCTAAATTTTCAGGAAGCGGTTCTAAAAGTCATGTGATATCTAGGAACCTATACTGTATTTTTAGAGTGAAAACAAATCACTTACTTCCATTTATTAAATATAAGGAAAAAATTTAAGAGCGTATTATTAATAACCTATAAAATAAATATTACATTTGCAACACTGTTGGGCACGGCGCACGATTCAAAACTTAATTCAGAGTAATTCATTTATTTTTAATAGTTCTAACAACCGGTTCCCAAAGGTTTCAATAATTTTAAGAACCGGTGCGAACCGGTAGGATGCTATCACTACATCTAAGCCTCCCGCGGATTCTTGGAGCCGCAAAATACCGAACCATATATAATAAATGATTTTAAACATACGTAGATATTATAAATATAATGTAAACAAGATTCCCGATAAAAGTTTAATGGCGGGTTGCTAAAGTATGAGTTATGTCTAGCTCGAGTTAAAATCATTTGTTTTTATATGTTACAACATACAAAAACAAATGATTTTAACTCGAGTTAGAGATAACTCTAACGAAAAGAGGTAATGTGAGACCTCGCTATACATCTCCGAAATAAAAAGTGGTCTTCTATAGTAAAAAGGATCCCCATCCCTGGTTTAGGGTATTATAAGTATCATTTTACTGACCGCCAACATATATAAGGGAGGTATTGTGATCATACCGATTTTGACATTTCGAGATTTCGATGGATCACCACGAATTGAGGTCCCTACATAACGTTTTCACTATTTTTAGCATGATGTCTGTCGGTCTGTCTGTCCGTCCGTCTGTCCGTCTGTCCGTCCGTCAGTCCGTCCGTCAGTCCGTCCGTCCGTCTGTGTACACGTGCAGAGCAAATTCGGCTGAAAGGATTTTTATGAAACTTCGTATTTAACGTTCTGCCATCAATGGAACAAGTTGATCAACTTTTGGTAAAAATCGGTTGACTTGAAATGGGAGTTTACTCGTGTCGATTTTAATATTTTTGCGCATATTTAGCAACAGAAAAATATTTCGAAAAAATGTATTTAACAAAAGTTGCTATAAATGCAATAACCAATAACTTTTATTTGAGACGTTCTTTGATAAAACAAAAAAAAATTCCAAGTCTCATGTAACGTTTCCATGGTCATGATAAATAATATCTCTCTCAGAAAATATTAGGCCAAGTTATTTCTACTCTGCTGCTAGAATGTATTTTATACAAGTACAAGGTGGCCACAGCTGATTTTTTTATATGTATACATATCCTACAAGAGGTTTGTTTGAAACGCCGCATCTCGAATAACTCCTTTATTTTAAGAGATACAAAACATTCTTCAGGAGAAAAGTTAAACTAGACAAAAAGGCCCATTTAAGGACTATAATAAGAATTCTGCATCATTTCCAGTTTCAACAGAAATTGTTTCAACTTTTTATCTAGCATAGGGAATTGGTACTTTAATTTTTTTTTCTTGAAAGTACATTAAATCAGCTTTACAAGGATATCAAAATATCATACTTTAATTTTAACCATTTCAAAATGGCGACCATTTATTTACAAAATAATAAATAACATAAAAATCGTAGTAACTAAATTATAAAAAGATATAACATTATGTAACTAGGAAAAACAATAAAACAAAATATGACTAAAGTTAGTCATAAATTAAGAAAAATTTACAAATGTTCAATATGACCGCCGTTGTTATCCACACATTTTCTCATTCGTAATAAAAACTCCTCCATTACATTTAGAACGATATACTCTTAAATTTCCCTGATGGCTGTTCTTACCCTATGTTCTAAGTCTTCTAACATTTACCTTCAAGATAACTTTCTTGGTAGAGTTGCTGGGCCCTAACAGGATTTATTTGACATTCCCTGAATGTCTGAACCATATCTATCATTTTTCATTTGAATAACGTACGTAAGCCATAATTACAAACGATTTGATGTTATCACCTTTAATATTAAACTCGTACTAACAGGCAAGAAAATTTGCTTGTTTTGTTTGGTTTTTTATGTAACAAAACCATTTTCAAAGCTTGCTATATTTAACTTTGAACGATTTATGTTATTTATTATTTTGTAAATAAATTTTTCGCCATTTTGATATAGTTAAAATTAAAGTATGATATTTTGATATCCTTGTAGAGCTGATTTAGATAAAAAGTTGAAACAATTTCCGTTGAAACCGGAAGCGATGCAGAATTCTTATTATAGTCCTTAAGTGGGACCTTTTGTCTAATTTAACTTTTCTGCTGAAGAATTTTTTGTATATTTAAAAATAAAGGAGCTGTTTTATATTTAATTTAACTTTAATTTAAGGTTGTTAAAGCTAAATATATATATTACAGGAGCTATTCGAGGTGCGGCGTTTCAAACAAACACCCTGTATATACATATATATTACTTTTATACATAATTCGTTTCAAACATTTATCAAAGCAATATCGTAATTTATATGAAATCAGTTTTATTCAAATTCCTGGACCAAAACCGGAAAACATAGTGGCTGACTAATTATTATATTAATATTAATTTTTCAAATCACTGCCCTTTTGTTAGTGCTCGAATGAATATTATATTTAAATGCATACTAGTTATTGTTTAATTACATTATTTTTTAAAACTTTTAGCATCGATGGATATTGCCCATTATTAAATTTTCTTTCATATTTAATCAATTAAAAATTATTTAATACTATAATTTACGTCTTACATTCCAGAACCGGGTTTCTAACTTAGTACCTTTGGAATTGACATGTTTTGGTTTTTAAACCGCAGCGGTTAAACAGCTAGTCGTTTGCTTACTTTCATTGTAGGCAATATTTTCTGTTCAATATGGCTAAAAAAACTTTATCGTTTACCTAGGCGTCCGCGTAAGCTATTATTCTATATCATTTCCTAGGTGATCCCGGTCCGCCTGGACTACAAGGAGAGAGAGGATTCGCTGGTCTCCCCGGACCATCGGGTCCAATGGGAGCCCCTGGAGCTCCAGGAGAACGAGGTGACAAGGGTGACAGAGGCGTGGAGGGGATAGGACTAGAAGGTCCCCCAGGACCGCCTGGATCAGCAGGTCCACCCGGACCAGACGGTATTGGACTTCCTGGAAGAGCAGGAGATAGAGGAGAACCTGGAAGATCAGGTAATGTATTATTCGAAAAATTAGTAGCAATATTTGTAAAAAATCTTACAGTTATGATAAATCCAACTTACGAGGTTTAGAAGAAAGCTAGCGATATGTAGACTTCGTTCAATGTAAGAAAAATACAGGCGGAAGTTAGTGGTTCCCCTGCGCAGAAACCAAATTTCGTCCATTATTGTGTGATATTTATTGTATTGTGTGATATTTATTATTTCCGTTATTATTATTTACTTTTCCTACGTTTCAAGGTATACCGTGTACTAAATTTTGTTTCTTTGGTATTCCAGAAAACATTCAACCATCGGCTGAATGCCGGCAAACTGCTTTTTCTGTTAGTAAATTGCTGGCACTAAAAGTTTGTGCAACGTCAGTATTAATAATGTACTTCACATTTGTATTTCGCACTCCTCCTATAGGGGAAGTATTTTAAGATCGCAGCGCTATTGCGGCATACTTGGAACCTTCAAAATAGACATTCGTTACATATAAACAATGTGAATTTTAATGTTTACTGGTGGTTTTTGTAATTTTGCTACAATATTAATACTTGTTTTTATGCAATTATATTTTTATGCAAACATTTTTTATAAAAAACAGCGCGATAGAATGTCTATTTCTGTAGTTGCTAAAATCCCACCAGATGTCATATCGTTTAGCACGTTTTCCCTATACGAAGTACTTTACCAGCATTTTATGAGCACTCCTTTTTTTTGATAATATGTTAAATTTTACTTTTGTTTCACCATCATTGAATAAATTTATTCAACGAATAAAGTTGACAATATCGCATCATTCTATTGACAGCAACGTTAATTTCTTCATTAATAGTTTAAAACCGATGCGATATTGTCAACTTTATTTGTTAAATAAATTTATGCAACGATGGTGAATTGGGTAAATAAGGGCCAAATAAGTATTTATTTTGCACCTAACCATTAATTTATTTTAATACTGGGTAAGTATAAGGTGAATATACATATGTTTCATTTGAAATACTAGAGAGTGGGCATAATATAAGCACTGGTCCGTCAGAAATAAATCTTAGAGCTAATGCGATTATTTTGCACTTTACCGCTGCTGGGCCGGCAATTGATATATCAATAGGCCAGCTAACGGCCACGGGGACACCGTGGTACTGGGCCATTACTTTCAATGCCGGAGAGAATGTGCTTCAACAGTACTGGCCCGTAAAAAATGTTTGCTGGGATGAATAACAATTATTTAAAACTCGTCAATGTGTACGTCAATGTGTTCAGCTGTTTTTTTGCGCAGAATTGATGACGTAATTTATAATAAACTGTATCTTTCTTGTAATGAACCACCTTTAACAATTGATAGATATCTGTGCTGTACCGAAAACTAAAGGACTGCCGACCGGAAAGCGGGAGAATATGACGGCAACAGATAAAACTATAGACGTACAGAATTTAATTAACCACTACACTTAATAAAAATATACGATAAATATGAACAATATGCCCTGACGCTATACATGAATATAGTAGAATACCAAAATAAAATGTTTGAAATAGAATCAAAGTGTATTGTAGTAATAAACCACAGTTTATGCTGAACAGTTTATACGTCTAGCTACTGTGAATTACACAAATAGTGTTAGAATGCTTTGCTCACGAGTTGAGGCTAGTCCGTCCCCTGCGTAGAAACCAGAATTCGTATAGTCGCTTGGTTCCTAAGTAAGGGACGTAGAACCGGCTGCAAACTGCATTGCGATTGGTTATTGATTGGCGCATGTACGATAAAGCCGCTGCCTCAACTCCTGAGAAATGCACTCCTACTACGTTTTAACCACTAGTTCGGTAATGAAAGGAAATTCCAACGTTTTGCAAGAATAAACTAATGGTCAACTATTCTAATACAAGTTTTACGACGTGCGGAAGGAAAACATATAACAAACGAATTATTTTTCTTTGGCTCTGTTTAAATAGTGATTTGAATTACATTCCTGAGCTGGTCGTTCTTTATTTTCCCCAACAATACATTTATTGTTATCCATACGTGCCTACATACATTGTCGTGATTCTGGTTGCATACAAAATATTTATTGTATAAATAACTTCAAATTTCCAGTTTTAAGTTTGTAGATTTATTTTTAAATTCTAAATGATGTTAATAAACCAACGATAAGATAAGTTTAAAAATAACATTAAACATAGAAAGTTTATTTAAGAAGAATTTCAGGCTGGCGAACAAAAGCATATGCATACGTCAATACATGAAGTTTTACAGAAAACATTTTTTCTACACGACACACTTAGTATTACTTAAGAAAACATAACATCATACGAAAAAAATAAAAATAAATTTTATTAAAAGATCAAAAGAAATCAAAATACATAATTCTACAATTAGATACGTTTTCTAGATCAATGGTAGTTCAAATTCTCTAACAGTAGCGATTCTTGCGTACTAAAAGAGCTAGGTGAAAGCAGATTTAAGGGCAAAGAACATTTTTCAGGGCCGAGAAATTATGTAGTTCGTTTTTCACGAGAACTGGCTACTGATGTCATAGAATATGCGCCAAGTAATGATGTCAAACCAATAGAAATGCGACTTGTAAATGATTTTACGTACGTACGTTGCTTGGCAACGAAGCGATTATACAGCGCGGTCATTAATTCTTGAACGTTATGCAATACTTGAGAGAAACATTTAGTTATCAAACGTATTTCCAAGGAGATGTACACATAGGCGTACATTCTATTTTTATTACCTTACATGATTTGATTATTAAATGAACACTATTTTTCTCTACACACCAATGAGTTGATAACAAATATTAAGTTAACAACAGTTTTACGTTGTTCCTCGGGTGAGTTTGGGCCAACGAAGTAATGCGATTGGTTCTTTGTTAGATTGGGATTTTCAGCTGTGAATTAGAATAAAGCTTTGATATTTTAAAACCCATTGTTTACCATTATGTAACAGTCAGGAATTAATGATCGTACTGTACCATTGGATAATAATACTGAAGGAAGAAGGCTTTAGGAATTTTAACAAACAAATTTTTTGACGGAAATGACGTCACGCCAACGACCACAATGGCTGCCTGTATTTTGTTGTTTTCGTACTAAGTGTTTATTAACCTTTATTTTGATAATTTAAACTATATTTATATTTCAAAAATCATAAATAAAAGACAGGGCTAAAACAGTTTTTAGTTATTTAATATAAAAATACGCATTTAACCTGAAATTTGGTATCTTGTCAAAATGGCTAGCTGTACTGTGTGCGGACGAGCAAAACCGTAAAATACAAAGACTAAAGAAATTACTTTCCATTCGCAATTATTTTCCTTTCATAATATGTAATTGAATTAATGAGATTTTGATAAATCTCAACATACACATGCCCTACTTATGGCGTACTGTCATGATTTTCTACTATTATTAGTTCTGTATGTATTTATTTACTTGTGTGTATCATTAATTTTATAATAATAAATTACAGATATTTAATAGTGTTTTATTGATTGTTTGTAGCTCCTATCTTTAGCTTCTTTTGAAAATATCAATATTGGTATTTTGTCTTTTTGTACCGATAACAATTATTTTAATAAATTGCCCTACGCCACTGTACAGCCGGAAACTATTGTCCACCATTTTGAAATACTATCCTGGTTTGTGCAATTAGTATGTAAGTCTCCTTCTTTTAGTCTTTTTATTAAATGATAAACCTAAAGAAAAATTACAAATATTTGTTTTTATCCACAGGGCTTCAAGGGCTGCGAGGTTTGCCAGGAGTGCAAGGTGCTCCAGGTTTATGTGAATACTGCAACTATCCAGCCCCACAAGCATATGCATATGCCACTTCCGGTGGCAACAACAAGGGACCATAAATTCTACAAATCACAAATATTTTTATATCCATGCTACTTGAGAGCATCAAATTAATAACATGTAGCCCTATAATGCAACACCAACAGTCAAATTTTACAAGACAAAGTACAGACAATATATCAACTTCATCACGGTTTCCTAGTAGACTCTGACCGACGATTTTACCCTTTTCTCGTAAAAATGAAGCCTAAAGCCTGGAACAGAATGCACAGCGCGCAACGCCGTCAGCGCGCCGTCATTTGCGACGGCGTTGCGTTAGCGCTGCTAAGAACGCCCTTGAATTTTCGCCTGCACACAATGCAATCATTTTTAACGCCGTCAAAGTGTCACGTGACAACCTATATCTGTGTTTATACGTGCGCTTTCTTGTATTAAAATTATAATGGATGATGAAGACTTGTGTGTGATGTTATTTATGTTGTATGCAAGTTATTTATACATACAAACACTTTACCATTCAGTAAAAACTGAGGTTAGGTGTTCTGCGTCAACGTTCAACGGCGTCAAAAGTTGGAAGTTGACGAAGATTCAGTATCTACGGCGTTCTAACGCCGCTAGGACGTTACACCTTCTGTGCACTTGCGTACGACAGCTTGGTTTTAACTTTCTTCTGACAGATAGCGCCGTCCGAACGCTGTCAACGCTCCGTAGAACTCGTTGCATTCTATTCCCCACTTTATGATACCGTCATAGCTCCCGCCCCATCAAACCATAACTGGAAGGGGGTAAAGGCCCCTCTGGATCATCTACGCTTTCTCACGATCTTCTCGTCAACTTGTAGCATACACCCTTTCGTTCGTAGGGTTAAAAGCTTCCTCAGTATTAAAAATCTTTTCAAGAAACCCTTTGTAATTCCGTTGACGAGTGGCTGCAGAGACATTAGAACCGTGTAAACGCCAGAGGTCGTCATTTTAAAAACTGATTGTTGATTCTTATTTAAGATGCACGTATCTGTACTAAATATTATGTACTAAAAGAAAATTAAAATATTTTTAAGCATCTTATGGTATTTCACTGAATATTTTGTGACAGTATTTTAGGGTAAGAGGTATAGAGAATCAGTTTCATTTAATCATATATGAACAAAATGTGCTAGCATATTTAAATTTGCTTAAAATGCTCTCAAGTATCATGTTTAAATGTTATATTTTATTTCAAAAATGTAATTATAAACACTGACTTATTGACGATATATTAATTTTAAAGAATATAGTAAACCGAATTCTAATTGAAAGTGCAACAACATAGTCACTGCCAACTTTATTTAAGCCAAAAGTTACAAAAGAATTTTAGAATCCATTAAAATGGGTTATAGTACTTAACTCTTTATTTTGTCGTTAAAGTATTTAATTCTGGACGTAATTGCTTGGTTTATATATGAAAATTTACGTTTTATAAATTTCTGCATTTTGTTGTTAAACCTATTTAATTACAAAATTATTTTAATTGACATTTAATTACACAATTACGGCCGGATGGACGCAGATTAGTCAAAAATGTTTAAAGAAAAATTTTCTTGCTTCAGCCTTCTTTTCACTAAATTACGTATGGCTAGACAAACACTTGTTAGTCAAAAATTGGAACGCTTTGAAACAATATAAAACACAATTAGTCACGTTTAGACAAAAATAGACTTGCTTGATGCAAGAAAAAAAACTAAAAATCATGCTCAATTCTGAAACACATTCCTCTGTTTTATTATGAATTATTTTATTTCGCAACTGTACGGAATAAGAATTAATATTGGTCTGGGGGAGGTCCATTTCAAAAAAATATCCGTAAAATAATACAAATTTATTATATGTTTTACTAGGAAGATGGTGGACTTATATAATTAATTTAATTTTTAACTTATACATATATTATATAATATATTAATTTAATTTTGATTATAATTTCATTTTTATTTTCATTGCTTGGTTTTTATTAAATAAGTATATTATTTTTCCATTCCTAGAGGGGGGGTCAGGGCTCGAGGATTACCCCTTGTGTGCGCGCCTGTCGACTTTAAAACACGTTCCCCTGTTTTATTATGAAACATTTTATTCTACAACTGTGCGGAAAATTTGATAACAGAAAGCATCTTAACATTCCTTTACCCGTGAACATACAAAAATCTACTTATTACCGACCGCTAACATATGTAAGGGAGGTATTGTGATCATACCGATTTTGACATTTCGATATTTCGATGAATCTCCACGAATTGAGGTCCCTACATAACGTTTTGACTATTTTTAGCATGATGTCTGTCGGTCTGTCTGTCCGTCCGTCTGTCTGTCTGTCCGTCTGTCTGTCTGTCCGTCCGTCCGTCTGTCTGTCCGTCTGTCCGTCTGTCTGTGTACACGTGCAGAGCAAATTCGGCTGAAAGGATTTTTATGAAACTTCATATTTAAGCTTCTGCCATCAATGGCACGAGTTGATCAACTTTTGGTAAAAATCGGTTGATTAAAAATGGGAGTTTACTCGTGTCGATTTTAAGATTTTTGTGAATATTTCACAACAGAAAAATATTTCGAAAAAATTTATTGAACAAAAGTTGCTATAAAAGCAATAATTAATAACTTTTATTTGAGACGTTTTTTAATAAAACGAAAAATTTCGAATAATTTTTGTAAAATTTTTCAAAATTTTTTCATACTTATATGTAACGTTTCCATGGTCATGATAAATAATATCTCTGTTAGAAAATATTAGGCCAAGTTATTTCTACTCTGCTGCTAGAATGTATTTTATATAAGTACTTTATGATGGCGGTCGGTCCTGTGGTGGCCACAGCTGATTTTATTTTGACTTTTCACCATTTTAGTATCATTTTTACCATAGTAGTTTACAATCAATCAATCAATCAATTGGCTTTTACAACCCTTATAGGGTTTTTGCCGCCTCCACAAACTTCTTCCATCATCCGCGGTCACGCGCTAATCTTCTCCAATTATGGGCATCGATTCTTTGCAGTTCTTTGTGCACATTGTCCACCCGTCTCATTCGAGGTCTTCCTCTTGGTCTGTTTGCACCTGGAACGCTATCGAATACTCTTCTCACTGGCATGTTGTTGGGCATTCTGATGACGTGTCCGATCCAACGTATTCTGGAACTTTTTATGAAGCCAATTACATCCGGTTCATTAAAAAGGTCGCGCAGTTCATCATATCTTCGGATTCTCCATATTCCATCCTCTTGGATAGGACCGAAAATTTTCCGTAGAATTTGTCGTTCATAGATTTTCAACCGGCGTTATTGTTCTTGTGTAAGTGCCTAAGATTCACTTCCATATGTGAGTATGGGTCGAAGAAGGGTTTTATATAATCTTATTTTGTGTGCCGGGATAGCAAGCGTAATCTAAGCAGACTGTTAAGGGCATAGTAGGCTTTGTTCGCAGAAAGGATTCTTCAAGTTATTTCTTCTGTGATGTTGCTGTCCACGGTGCTTCCGAGGTTTTAAAAGCGTGTTACGGATTCTATTTGGGCATCCGTTTTGAGGTGTTCTCGATGCTGTAGCGAACCGGTAACGTTACTTTATAACGTACCATTTATTGTCCACTAGGTAGCGAGCCTGTGGTATAATATTACGTCTAATCTCAAACGGAAATGAGATATTTGACTAAAGGAGTTCGGGTACTAGGCGTGAGTATTATCCAGGGTTCATCATTACGATATGTGAATTAAATGATATGTATTTGTACTTACCAACCGACTGAACAGGCATCTTGTATTTAAGTTTGGATCTAAGCTGTTCACTAAAGTTCTTAAAGGTGAAGGTTTTACACTCGTTAACACGGTTTAAAATTAATGAATTAAATTTATTAACAGTAATATTTACAAAGAAGTTAAGATAATTAAAACGTATTCAAAATAAAAAGATTAATATGTATTTAAAATAAAAATGATAAACAAACAGAATCGAGTTGTCAACAAGAATGCCGAACCAGTCTCTCTACGAATGCTACTACTTAGATGTTACTACTCTCAGGACCGAATACTATCTGATCTCCTCTTCAGAAAGTCGTGTGTTTTTATGAGAAGTTTCTAGGTATTTCGTGGAAAAGGGGTTTAGCTTTGTTCAAGGGGAAGCTAGTGTTCAGAGTTATTAAGCAATAACTCTGAATAAATTTCTCCTTGAACAAAGAACCATTTAAAAAATATATTTCTAAAGATACATAAAATTTCTAAAATTTTATTATTTGAATTCTCAAAAGTATACCCTTTTTAAAAATCCCAAATAAATACCTTTTGAAAGGAATTCTCCCGACGGGTGTTTGTGAAAGTTTCTGATGGACTACTCGATTCGTTACAATGCTCTGAGGTACTTCGTCTCTTCTGTGTCTATCACAAGCCCTTCTGCTTCTGCTGTTTCCTTTAGTGAGTTATACGATTCAACAACATTTCTTTCGAATGTGCTTATTATGAGGAGAATATCTGCATAGTCCAGCACTTGGCTTCGGTTTCTGAATAGGTAGCATAGTAGTTTACAGTGTAAATGATATTGGATTCCAATCAGCTGGAAGTATTAATAGAAGCAAGTCCAGCTGTATACGATGACATTAGATGGAAGAGCGTTGTCTTCAATTCTCTTCTTATTGGGTGCATCAAAAAATCTCGGCTTTCTGTACTTTAAACAAGTTGCTTCCACCTTCAATCCATAATTATAATGTCCTCATCAGACACGTCACCCACAAAAGTCAAGATAAGTGAATTGTATAAAGCAAGGAGAAACAAAAATGTTTTATTGATTGAAACAAAAATATTTTATTCGGAGTAAAAACGGAACCATTTGAAGCAAAAACTTTTTTTCTTCAAGATAAAACGTCTTTGATTAACTATTTTGACTAATCTGTGTGTACCTGGCCTAAGGGGTACAGGCAAAAATCATATAGATACTGCTTTGCTTTCATCTCAAGATATGATCTGTCCAGAATCAGAATTCAGTACTTTAACGATATAAAGTCGTGCAAAATGTGTCAATAGAGGTGATATTCAACGGGCACGCGCGTACCCTGAAAAAAAAAATACTTCCTTGCTGGTTGACAAAATGAGTAGTAAGATAAAATTACCACCTACAGTACCACAACTACCATTCGATAAGTTTTTTTTTACTCATAAGTTTTTTTTTAGCATTTTCAGTTATTATTATTTTTAATTGTTTTTTTTTTTTTGCATAACTGTTGTTAAATATTTTGAATATCAGCCCTGCTAATACTATTTATAAATATATAAAATGATAAAAAAATTATAAACAATTTTGTCTTTAAAAATAATTTTATCAATATAATTATTAATTTGTTCGATAAAGTATTTTAATTTATAAATGAATTACATGAAAATATATTGTAGTATAGAATAATCACATTATTTTTTAAATCAGGCATGTGCAACTAAAGGCCCGCGAGGACTTTTCCAAATCTCACTGAATCCGGCCTGCCAACAACCTCTAGAATATTTTTTTGTTTTCGAAGGTCTGAGGTGGCCCAACCATAAGCGTTATATTTATTTTTTTGAATGTTTTATTTTTTAAGAGTATTATGAAATGGAGTATATTTTTTTGTTTTTTGTTTTTTATTTATTTTATGAAATGATGTTTTATTTATTATTTTAATGTTTTACAGTATCCGGCTCGCAGTCTTATCGATGTTACTCATGCCTGTTTTAGGTACTAAAACGAATTAAGCTAAATAAATTTACTTAATATTTTAAATGAACAAAGTATAAATCAGCAGTTTATTAAAATAAATTATATCCCAGACGTTTTAATCCGATTTTGAATCTTTCCCATAAACATACTAAATTTTAAATTTAGAACTGAATAGGCGTGCTTGAATGTCTTCTGCCTCAAAAAGTACGTCTGTGGTGGTACAACTCCGTAAGTAGCCAACATAATGGCGTATCTAGGTACAGTGAAGCAACATACGACATTGTACCGGGACACCTTGCTGGTTGACAAAATGAGTAGTAAGATAAAACTACCACCTACAGTACCACAATGTTGGTGGACCAGCACTTTTCTACACCATGGTTAAGATCTCTGAACTTTTCCCTCCCGAGATCTGTCATTTCGAATAAAGCTTTCTGACGACATGGTGTTGATTCTACAAACTCCTGTATACACTTGTCGCTAAACCCAACAAACATTTCAAATTATGGCATAGTTGACTAAACCACTCGCACTGTTTGCAATTTTGCAGTAAGTTAAAGGCACATTTTGTACTCAGATTATAAGTGCTTAATTTCTAGAGTATGCTTTTTATGAATTTATTCATCTGATATGTTGATATTTATATTATTTGTCAGTTCCTAATATTGTAGTCAGTAAAATATTAATGCTTCAAATATATTTTGTATGCAGTATTTATATGGTTTATATTTTCTAATAAATATTTTGTACATATTTTATATCACTCATTATCCGATCCTATCCAGTTCAAGGGGTGATGATCAGGGCCTCCACGTGGTTGTCTGCCGCCCTATGCAAACATTCATAAGACCGTCCTTTACTAGAAATGCCGCAGATGTGCCAAGTTTCATAAGTGCCAACTTTCTTTATAAGGAATATATAGGCTCAAAAATCTTGATAAATCGATTCAATGTGCCGCCCATTTGAAGAGCCGTCCATATGCAGCGCACACCCTCACGTATCGGCCTTGGTGGTGATTATATATATATATATCTAAAAGCCTTCTACCATAGTATGGTGTAGGCTGTATTTCTTTGTTTTCTCCTTCTTTTCTATATTATGGCAGTACGGGTTCATGTACGAATTTTGCACAGTCTTTTTTGTTTCTTGTTATTCTTTTAGCTTCTATAATCGTTTTTCCTCTTTTCTCTATTATCTCTTTTACTGTTCTGTCCCATGTATTTCTTCGTATTCCTATTCTTTGCTTTCTGTACGTTCCGGTCTCCCAGATCTGCTTCACTTGTCTTGTGTCTTGCAGTCTTTGCATGTGTCCCCACCAGGCCAGTTGTCGGTTTTCTATGAATTGTTCAATCGGTTCTATATCGAGTTCTTTTCTTATATCTGTATTTCTGATTTTATCCATCTTAGTCACACCCTTTACTCTTCTTAAATACTTCATCTCCAAAGCTTGTATTTGACTCTTTTCTCTTCTTGAAAGCGTCCAGGTCTCACAGCCAAAAGTCAGTACCGGTCTGTATATAGCTTTGAATTCGTTTATTTTTGTGGTTCTTGTTATTTCTTTCCTATTGATAAGTGTTGTCTTTATGTCAAAGTAAAGTTTTGTTGTCTTCTCTATTCTTGTATTTATCTCCATTTCTTGTTTTCCATCCTCTCTTATATCTATTCCTAAGTATTTGAAATTCTTAACCTGTTCAATATTAATGTCTATTTTTATATTTATGATTTCATCTGTTCCTAATACCATAACTTTCGTTTTATTTTTATTCATTGTCATACAGTATTCTTTTAATATTCAATTCCATACATTTAAATTTTCCTGTAATTCGTTTCGTCCTTTTGCTATTATAACAACGTCGTCAGCAAACACTCCTTCCGATATTTCAGTTATTTGCATATTCCTATATCCAACCTTGAACTTTTTTGTTTCATTTTTACACTTTTTTATAATTTCATCCATAAATGTTATAATCAGCGTTGTACTTAATCTTCCACCCTGTCTTAATCCTTCTTCCGTTTTAAAAATACTCGATTGTTGACTATTATAGATTATTGCATTACGATTATTTCCATATACTTTCTGTATTATTCTAATTATTTTGCTAGGTGATTAAATAACCAGACTTATTATATAAGTTAATTTTAATGAAGAATACGTATATTTCAACTCCTTTCCTTTTCAGTATATCCCTTTTCAACATCAACTCATCGCTGCATTTTGGTCTTCCCCTGGTCAAGCCATACTGTCAATTATCTTCCGTCAGTTGTCTGGGAAAGGTCCGTCGTTTCTTCATCACCTCAGTAACTAACTCAAAATGCAGTGCCGGATTTACTTATAGATATAATATATATCTCGTTAGCACCAAATATACTGCTGGATTTGACGACATACCAAGTAAACTGCTAGCATCTTGTTCAGAATTAATAGCAATCTTTGACATTCTTGATTAATAAAAGTTTCTCTGAAGGTGATTTGCCCTCAGCATGAAAAATTTCTAAAATCATCCTAGTATTCAAAAGAGGAAGTAAAACTGATATGAATAATTACAGACCCATTGCAATTCAATCTTGTTTCTCAAAGATATTTGAATTAGTATTTCTTTGTTGACTCTTATCTTTTATCAGCAAATATTCAATCCTCACTCCATTTCAACATAGTTTTGTTAAATCTAAATCGACCACAACAGCTATTTTTTCATTTCTCAGGTCTATACACAAGAACTTAGAGGCAAAATCACATTGTTTAGGCTTGTTTTACGATTTTTCTAAAGCCTTTGATTTAGTCAATCATTCCATTATGGCAAACAAATTAAATGACATCGGTATCGTGGGTCCACCGCAATCGTGGGTCTTATCATTTTTGTCTAATAGAGAACAACTTGTTTCTATTAGCCAAAACCATAATAATTTCAGATCCCACAAGCGACAGTGTAACACTGGAGTCCCACAAGGTTCTATTCTTGGCCCAGTTTTATTTCTCTTATATATCAATGATTTGCCTACATTATTTCCAAATAATGCTATTTGTCTATATGCGGATGATACTTCACACTTGCTTCATAATGCAGATGCAACTTTACTAGCTTTCGATGGTAAAAGTAACTTGGAAACAATGAGTCAAAGTTGCTACGAAAATAAACTCATTTTAAATGTAAAAAAAAAGTCATGCTCTGCTCTTCCATGGACACAAAAATGAACCTATTACCAGCTCATATATCCACTTATAAGGACAAAAAAGTATTCAGTGTTCCGAGTCAATAAAATTTTTAGGTATAATGATAAGTGATAATCTGAGTTGGCAAAATCACGTTAGATATATGTCTTAAATCTTGTTTTATTTAAAAAAAACTTAAAGATATGGTTTCTTCTGATATACTTAGAACTGCTTACTTTGGAACTTTTCACGCAACAATGAGCTATGGCATTTTGTGTTGGGGAAGTTCCTCTTAATCCTGAAAGGTTTTTGTACTTCAGAAACGTGCTATTGGCATAATAGCTGGTGCCCTCTTTAGATCACCTTGCAGGTCCTTTTTTCCTGTTTTGTTGATATTAACTCTTCCATATGTTTATATATTAGAAGCCGTAATGTTTGTTAAAAATAATCCGCACCTTTTCGCTACCAATTCTGACTTTCATTCTTATAATACCCGCAGTAAACACTCAATTGTATGTCCCTCTCATAGCTCTGCACTGTACAGTAAAAGTCCTCACTACATGGCTTTAACATTATTTAACTGTGTACCACCTACATTAAAGTCTATAACGTCCAGTAGAGTATTTAAATTAATATTTAGACATTTTTTACAATCCAACTGTTTTTATAGCATACAGGAATATTTACACCATAAGGGCTAATATTAAATTATGTAAGTAATCTCCTAACTGTACTATTTGTTAAATTTATTTGTATTGTTTTAGTCATGTGGTTTCAATTTATATTATATGTGTCATCTTGACTAAACCACAACATTTCTGTAATGTGTTATTAGTTAAATAAATTTATTATTATTATTATGATGGGGTTTGTCAGGTCTTGACAAGCGTCCACTAATCTCAAACTTCAGCAACCTTTTGAGCCGCGTCATACTAGAGACTAGTGGAGCTAAATACACACGACTGCATACCAAACCCTGGCGATATGCAGCCGCGGAAATTACGCTAGATCCAGTGCCCGCACAATGCGGAGTGACCCGAGCAGCACTGATTTCTGCATCCTGCAGATCAAAGAATTGGCAGAAGATCTGCAGACGGGAATGGACTCGATTTCCCTTCGATAAGAGGCTTTCCGATCACTTAATTTAGGAGCCAATTTTTGATTCAACTCTCCTTTTTTTATCATTTTTATTTTTTATCATCACCTACTTGAGGGGCCCATTAAGGGGCCCAACTGGTATAGAGCCAGTGATGGCATCCTAAATTTTCAGGAAACGGTTCTATAAAGTCATGTGATATCTAGGAACCTATTTTGTATTTTTAAGAGTGAAAACAAATCACTTACTTCCATTTATTAAATATAAGGAAAAAAAAATTAAGATCGTATTATTAATAACCTATAAAATAAATATTACATTTGCAACCAGGGCTTCGAACCGTTATTTTTTACGTTTCGGTTTTCGTTCCGGTTCAATTAAAAAAATATATATCGGTTCGGTTCCGGTTTTCGTTCCGGCAAAAATAACGGTTTTTTTCGGTTTTCGGTTCAGTTCCGAGTGATAAATTTGTAAATGCTTATACTAATAATAGAAATTTATTTTCTACTATAATTTAGTAGAACATTTTATTCCTTATTTTGTAATAATCATACCAAGGCCGCTGCCAAGGGGGGGGGGATTCTTGGCGTTCACTCCCCCCCCCCTCCTTCCGAAATAATAGAAGAGCATTTTTTTCTGCTCATCAGTTTAAAATATAATCTTAAATAAAATGTATTTTATATTCACTCACATAAACATTATCTGAACCGAAATAAACCGATATTTTTTTTCGGTTCTGTTCCGGTTTTCGTTCCGACAAAAATAACGGTTTTTTTCGGTTTTCGGTTCAGTTCCGGTTCGAAGCCCTGTTTGCAACACTGCAGGGCACGGCGCACGATTCAAAACTGAAGTCAGAGTAATTCATTTATTTTTAATAATTCTAACAACCGGTTCCCTAAGGTTTCAATAATTTTAAGAAACGGTTCGCGCGAACCGGTCCGAACCTACCGGTTCGGACCGGTCCTACCGGATGCCATCACTGTATAGACCCCATTAAAACTTTAATCTGACAATGTCAAAATGGGTTCCCTCGAGTAGAGATGGCAACGATTAATCGAATGATTGAAATAATCGATTATTTTGTTTCAGTTAATCGATAAATCTTATGATATTTTTAGTTTCGATTAATTAATAATTAATCGATTATTTTATTATTAATCGATTATTATAATTTATTTTCAAGAAATTAGTTTTCAAGAGTTAGTATTGTTGAAACACTGATCTAGACTAGATCACTAGGCCTTCAGAACACTCGTTCTCGCCCATCTGGAGAATTAAACTCAACCGCTACTTATTTCTGCACACTATACTGTTATTCGCGACTGCAAATAACAGTGAGACATTTGGTGGTGACTGGCTAAATTAAACAGAAGCGTATATTTGGATAATATTTGTAGCGTGTTGTGCTGCAGTTTATGTAAATTAAGAAGTATTTTAAAATATAGTGACTTAAATACAGTGCTTTTTTGCCGAAATATTGTTTGAACAGATAAATATTAAGAAAAAACTTCTGACATATACGCTTTTCGTACGCCATCAGCTGTTGTACGCAGCGCCGCCAACGTTAGTTTCAGTCGCGAATAGTTTGCGTCTAGTCAGTTCAAATGGTCACGAGGGAAACGCAATCTTCCAACTCGATAATTTGCGAGAAAAACTTAGCAAGTTATAGGTCTTCTGGACAGCCCCAACAAGAGGGGGGGTAGCTGGGGAAAATTCCTGGGGCCCCCGGGTGTTTGGGGCCCCGGAGTCATGGGCAGAGCCCTAGGAACTGCCTGGCATCATGGCAACTGATAGGGGCGACCGTCACTCACTTGTATTTTGGAATTGAGGACCTTTTTTTTTGCTCATCACTTGTATTTTTGGAAGTGAGGACCTTTTTTTGTAGGTTATCAGACAGCATTAATCAGATTGCGAAAAAGAAATACAGTTTTGCAGATTTTTTTGGCAAGAGTGTCTACGTGTTGTTCCCACTCAAGTGCAGGGTTAACATAAACACCCAGAAAAGCAACAGAAGAAGGATTTGAAAAATTATGGTTTTTATAACTAATTAAAAGGTTTTGAGTTTTGGAATTATTGAGGGATAATTTGTTGGAAAGAAACCAGTAATTTGCTTTTTCAATGATATATTATTTTCATTTATTAAATTTAATGATAATGAATGAGAGATTATAGTGGTATCATCTGCATATAAAATAGAATCATTTTCAATGCAATTTGAGAAATCGTTTACATAGATTAGAAATAGAAGTGGTCCTAATATGGATCCCTGCGGAACACCTCGTTAAACATTCAGCGACTTATTTATTATTAAAAATAACAAATTGTTTCTGTTTGCTTAGATATGATTTGATAAGTGAGCAGCTACATGGATCAAAGTTATATACTTTTAGTTTTCCTATTAGTATGCTATGCGAGACACAATCAAAAGCTTTACATAGGTGTAAAAATGTTGAAAGACAAAATTCAATACTTAGTTTAGCTAACAAGTAAATCAAATGCCTTAGCAAGGGAAAGGGGGTGGAAAAATTTAGTTTACCATTCTTGTAGTCTTATAAATGGAACGCCCTTACAACTTAGATTAACTTAGATAAGGTAAGAATTCTTAAGTATTGTGGTAAAAGGAAAGCGTCTATTATTGACGTTCTATGTTTTCATGTGCGTGTTTTATAATCCATTAGATTTCATCCATTGAAAAACGAAAGTATATTTTTCGAAGCTAAAACTTCATAACAGATTGAGTGTGGGAGCAATGGCAGCGCTAGTTTTTGAAATTTGGGGGGCCAGTGGTGACCAGGAAATATTTAACTAAAAAATGTGTACTCCCTACACATTTTATTATCGATGAAGGTGTTTGCGTTAGATAAAATAACGACAACAATTGTTTAAACAAAACAACGTTGGCTGCCAAGACAAGATTCAGAATTCTTGTCTCAGAAGTCAATTTGATATAGCCATATTATATTATTAAGTTAATGTACTATAGTGTGTTTAAAGGTGAGTTTGCAGTATAGCTCTTATGGCAAATGGGAGCGGTGTTGCCAAATGTTTTAAAAGTGTCAAATGTGTCAATTATAATAATATGTAAAACTCGTATGATTTACAAAAATCAACTCTTATAAAACTCAAAATAACACTCAACAAAAACAAAAGGCCATTTGTAGAATACTTCGTCTTCACAGATCAGCGCGTTTTAGAAATGGCAACGTCGACAAGCAAGAAAAGGATAGCGTCATTGTGTAAACCCATTAGAGAGTATGAAAAAGAACTACTCCATATGCCCTGTACTGCAAACTCACCTTTGAACGCACTATACAAGTAATCCCGTAGTCGGCGTCCTGAGCAAGAACGCTAACTACGAGAGAACTCGTAATTGGTAGTCAACGTATTAAACAAATAAATTAAACTCAAAATTGATCATTTTAATGGAAGTGATAGCGTAACCTATGTTGTCTGCTACAACGGCAGTTTTGGCCCTCCCATTGTCATTGTCAAATATGATTGGATCAGCGACAGTGATTTATGGATATGTAGGTTTATGATTGGCCGTAAACAGTGAATTATAAAACCATAATTCACTATAGTTCTTGTGCTGAAGACCTTTTTTGTTAGGTCTCACTTGTATTTTTGAAGTGAGAACATTTTAGTAAAATTATTACGTATATTTTGAAAGTGAGGACAGTTTTTTTAGGTTTTTTAACACTTGCAGTGGCGTACGCAGGGGGAGGACATAAATCCCCCACCTCCCAAAAATTCGAAAAGAATTAAAATTATAATCACCACATTTCTCGCCTTTTCAATACATATAAATTCCGATGTTGAGAAAATCCCCCTCCCCGAAATATTTTTCTGTGTACGCCACTGAACACTTGCATTGTGGAAAGTAAAATATACTTGTACCGAAAGTAATTTTTCGATTCCTACCCATTTAAAACAATTTTGTCTTCTGAGCCTCCCCCCAAGTCAAATTCATGAGTGCGCGCCTTTTCTGTTATGCACCTCGGTATATGTGTAGCGCATGAAAATTAAAAAATGTCTCATTATAATAGAATAAAAAATATTGTGTTTTTATTAACCTGTTCGCTTTGTGCAAATTGACGGTTAAGTGCTATTGTCAGTCATATTTTTTTTGAAAGCAGCGCCGCCACCGTTAATGTCATTTCCAGTTCTGAAAAACCGCCAACGTAGTATATTTGTATAACGGGCTCCAAAAATTTACGAGCACTAGGCAAATGCCTTAATTGCTTGTGCATAATTTAGGTCTTAGAGGGAGGGTTAATATCAAAGACAACAAATCATCATGGTCTTTAATTTGGACTTGCCTTATCGTGCGAAAAATGTATAATTAAAAAAGGTGATATATGAAATATTTAGGGATGTGGGAACCCAAGCCCGCAAATCTCCCCTTTGAGAATGCGACTGGCAAGACGCATTCTGAAGTATTTAATTGTATTGGATTATATAGATCCAGACAACGCAAATTCAGTTTTGACTCTATGTGGTCGAGGCTGTATAAAAATATGAAAATCTAAAATCTACATATTTATGAAACAGCAACAAGAAACACAAAAAAGTTAATATTTCGTTATTTTTTGTTCGCATTTGCACAATTGCGTATTTGAATCATTGGCTATTTCTGTTGTGGATAATTATTATTATAATTTATATTAAATTGTTGTATTCTATTGCATGCATAACACTAAACACGTAAAACATGAAATATATTTTTAAAATAGAGCACAAATTTGTTATTGATTTTAAATGTTGAGCGTTTTGACGGGATCTCATAAATCTCGTGTTATTGAACCTCAATAAATATATATTTTGTTAAAATAAACATATAAATTTAAAAGACATTAAAATATATGTATTTTAGTTGATGTATATTTTAAATTCCTTGAATTACATGCAAAGAAATCTCCCGACCTGCCTGGAATTAGGCCAAATATTTCCGAGCTCTATGCATGTACACTAACGTGGGTTATTCTCCGTGGTTATTCTGGTGGCAACAATGTACGGAAAATGGCGTTGAACTGGAAGTGTCATCGGTTTGTGTATAATTTTCACAAAATTATAAGTGAAAAGTGCAAAAGATGTTTTAATTAACATTATCTAAACACACATTAAGGTACAGTTCATTGCTATACTAAATTTTCAAGTTTTTAAATCGTTTAAATGAAAACAAACTTTTTCATGGTATTGACAGGTTCTTAATAGATTTCTTAATTCTCTAAGGTTTTCGTAAAGTATTCTAGTAAACTCACTATTTTATTACAATTGAAAGGCATTAAAACGCAATATGATGATACTATTTTTAAGATATTGTTTTGTTATTTTCATTTGTTTTTGTATTTGTACAGATGCAGGGTCAAGAGAATGTTGCTGGTCCAGCGGACCACAGATTAGCACTCATTCACGAGATGAGTGCACAAAACTTCGACCTAATACGTTTTGCATCCTATCGAACAGCTATGAAGCTTCGATTTATTCAGAAGAAAGTTAGCCGTAGGTTATAATAAAATTTAATTATATAGTATATTTATTTACATTTTTTTGTATTTGTTATTAGTTCATGCTGTTGATATTTGGAACGTAATAGAAGCATTTAGAGAACATGGGTTGAATACTTTGGAGCCAGCTAGCGAGTTGAGTGTTGCACGCCTAGAAACGTTACTATGTTCAATATTTCATAGCCTAAATAAGAGAGTGCCTCCAGGACAACAGGTTCATGTGGATGCTTGCTCAGGCCTTCTCCTTAATTGGCTATTAGCTGCTTATGCCACAGTGTAAGACAACTACATTTTACTTTATCTCATTACGAACCATTAACTTAATCATTTATTTTAGTGATAATGTTGGAAAGATTAGAGTTTTCTCCATCAAGGTTGCGCTTGCCACTCTCTGCGCTGGGAAACTTATGGACAAATTAAGATGTAAGTATAATTTTATTTATTTGTTCTTTTTGTATCATGTTGGGTTAACTTTAGTATTTCTACCGTAAGCCTGACAGGTAAAGGATTAAAGTAATAGTTCACAATGTTTCGTTGTCTGGATTTCAATTTACTGTAGTGTTTTAGTCCGGGGAATAGATTTTTGCTAATATACATTGGTCGCTAAGCGAATTTATTTTGAAGAATATTTCAAAATATAATAATCAAACCATTATGATTTTATATCCTAAAATCAAAAATATTTCAGAAGAGATTAGGTTTTGGTTTTAACAGCTTCACCAAAAGGAGTCATTTATTATTTTAATATTATTTATCTATATATTTCTTATCTTAAAAGTGTAATAAAATTTAATATAAAAATCTTTTATTTGTTACTTTTTCTTCTCTTTTTAGGATTTTGTAGGTATAACCACCAAAAAACCCTTATAACTTCACTCATGTCTCTGTCTGTCTGTGTCTGTCTGCCTATAGGTATGGTAGAAATTGTAGCCAAACTACTTAACATGGAAAGTTGAAATTTGGCATGCTTATACAACTATTTGACCCATATATAGAAAAAATACTGCGAGTTCAAAAAAACTCTTCCCGAGATAAATATAAACAAATATGCATTTAATGAAAATATAATATTTTTTTAAAATTTTGAGTAGCATATTAAATGAAACTTCTTAATGCGAGGAACAACAAACAAGTTTTTATTTTTTAAAAAATCATTTTTTTATGGGATTTTTTCCAAAAATATGTAGAAAAATCTTTTGTAAAAATCAACCTCAAATGATGGGAAACGGAATAGTTCAACAGAAATTCATTAGTTTTTTAAAAACATTGTTTTTTTTTGTATTAATGAAAAAAAATTGTGTGGTATCAAAAGAAAGCTATTAAAACGTAGATTAAGGAGCGAAAAGTAATTTTTTTAAATTCGTTCTTTTTTAACACGATTCCTGCACCCTTTAACCTAAAGGGGTTAAACTATTAGGTTGGAGGGAAAGTTCTCTCGTATTTAAATAAAAATATTTTAAGATATTTAAAAAAGTATATATATAATATTATTCAATGATATAATTTCTATTATTTGTAACAACTTGTTCCCATCTTTCAAGTAACTTGTCAGTTCCTCTTTTGTAAAAGTTCTCGTCCTTGGAATGAAAATAGACAGCAACTGCCTTAGAAACACTTTCGAAAAAAAATAATTTTTTTTCCCGTTAGATAATTTTGCAGAGATCTGAATAGGTAGTAATCTGATGGCGCAATATTAGGTGAATATGGTGGGTGACCATAAGAACTTCCCATCCAAACGCACGAAGTTTTTGTTGTGTCACCATCGCGGTATGCGGTCTAGCATTATCTTGATGGAACACGATTTCTTTTCTGGACGCTAATACTGGCCTTCTTTGCTTGATAGCTGCATGCAATTTATCGAGTTGGTTGCAGTACAGATCCGTTGTGACAGTTTGCTTTTGTTTTAGTAGCTCATTATACTCTGGCCCTTTTCTATCCCACCACAAACAGAGCATTACTTTTTTTTATAAATATTTGGTTTTGCAAGAGTTGCTGACGATGTTCTAGGTTTGCAGTAAGCTTTTCTTCTCTTAATATTCTCATAAAGAATCCACTTTTTATCTCCAGTAATCAGCCTGTTCAGAAACGGTTCCACATTGTGTCTATTGAGATGTAATGAGCATATTTTTACACGATCTGATAAATTCTTTTGGGTCAATTCATGGGGGACACAAATACTTTGCTTTAAGACAAAACCAAGAGATTTAATGTGGTCACCAGCAGTTGTATGTTGGATGCCAAACTCTTTTGCAATTTCCCTAGTTGTTAGATGTGGATTTTGCTCCAACATGGACCGCAAAACATTATTATCTATCTTGGATGGTCTTCCAGATCCAGTATCTTCTTTTAGGCTCAGATTTCCGGAACGAAATTTTGTAAACCATTTTTGGCAAGTACGAACATTTACAGCATCTCTTCCAAATACTGCACATAAGTTTTCACATGCAATCAATGCGTTGCTTCCTCTTTCGAACTCATACAACATAGAATGTCGTAAATGCACTTTATTCACTGACATCATGCTCACTCTAAATATGGTAAGATACTGATGAATTCTTAAAACAATTCTTTTTATATTCAACAACAGATAATAAAAGATATAATAAAAATATCCCCATGACTCATAACCACACGTATCTTTTATTTACAAGCAAAATCAATTGTTTATTTAAATTACGACAGAACTTTCCCTCCAACCTAATAAAAATCTGAAAAAATTATGGGTGATGTACATTGATCTGAGCTCCTGAAACGTACGAGAAGAATTTTTGATCTGATTGCGTTTTTGGAAAATATTGCAGTTTTTGGCAAAAGTAATTATATTTTTAATTAATGAGTAACTTATGGCTAATAATGTTACGGATTTTTAGTAGTTGTGGCTAAGGTAGTATATGTCTTCTTTTGAAATAAAAAATATATATTTTATATATATGTCGGAGAATAACATAATTTTATCAGGATACGTAAGTGCAAAGGAAGCAGCCTTGGTGCTAGCAGAACCAAGATCAGCCGATCAGCAAAAACAGGGCGATAATAGAACAGTGTGTGTTGTATGGGAGTGTGTTATAGCTGAGCGATCGGTCTGGATCATTGGGATTGCTACGTGTCTGTTATAATATCTGTTTTAATTATGAACTTTGTTTTATGTCATAAATGTGTTTTAATATTGTTTGATTATTTGTGAAAGAACAATAAGAATAATATAAACTGTAATGATTAGTTTATTGTGAGTGATAATTGTTATTTTACCACATTTGAGACGAAATATATATATATATATCAACTGAGAATCGAGGTTATGTTTGTAATGAGCCTACAGCCAAATATTTTACTTCTGTGATTTTTATATATTTAAATTATCAATAAATAATGCTATTTACAATGCAGTTATGATTGGTACTTGTCTCATATTTTATCCTTTTTTTTTTTTCGTTTTTTACCAAAAGCCGTTTTCAAAACTAGCTCGATATGAGTTTGAAAGTGTTAATGATTTTTTGAGAAATTAAATTAAATTTTCAGTTGTTTATATTGTAAAAATTGATTGTTGCAGATGTGTTTTCGCAAGTATCTGACAGCAATGGTTTGTTGATGATGTGGCGATTTGCTGAATACCTTCAAGAAGTCTTGGCCCTCCCGGCAGCTGTTTATGAATCTCCTACTTTCTATTATGATGATGTGCTTCCTTCTACTGTCTTCAATCCTGTAAGTAACTAAAATTATCTTTTAATTAATTGTTAGGCGATGAAAAACAATTAATTTTCTAGTACTGCCATCTAAAGTCACTATATTATACAAAGTAGCGCAAGCCTTTGAAGAAGCCGGCAGGGTTTGATTTGCAACACTGGTTCCCCTATTAAGCAAACTAAAGCAGCATTTTTTACGTTCTTAAGTTTGCGTCTGCGCTGTCACATCTCTCTTTTTCGCTCTAATTTAATAACCTCCTTTGTCAGCGGTTTGAATATTTAAGGTTAAGTTTCATTTAAATTTATATGTTATATCCATTTTATTTAATAAAAATAATTGAAATTGTACCACAATTATGTTATAGTGCATCTTTGATTAAAAAAATCGTGATTACAATGTTTAAAATAAAATTATTGGTAGTACGTTTCTTATTTTTGTATTGTTGGAATCACTGAACATCATTTGTGTTGTCGACATTTTGAGCCCCAGCATGGCCGCCGTTGCGCTACTTTGTATAATATAGTGACTTTACTGTCATCTATTGGCGTATATGTTCATATTATACGCATATGATCTCGCGAACTTTTTTTTTAAAGATCTGGTTAAGATCTACATGTTTTGTCTACGTTAAGCAGGGATGGGGAGTCGGCAGAAAAATTACCGACTCCGACTCCCGACTCCTTTCACTCGTAAATCGTAGAGTCTATTCCAAATGTTTAAGCGGAACTAAATGTATTTTTTATTTTCTGAAGTTATCACTTAAGTTATCGAAGTGGGCTTTTGTTAAACAAAATGATCAACAAAAAAGCCTCAACCTTTATTATTTCACTTTTATGGCCTTTGCTATCAAGGCAATATCGAAGTAATGAAAAATCCATGCCTGACGGGATTCAAACCCGAGACCTTAACAACGCAAGGCACGTGTGTTACCACTACGCTAGGCCGGTCGGCAAAGTAGACCTTAACTTGAAACTTAAAAGCCGAAACTGTCTTTAAAAAACTGGAGTTCAGTCGACCGTTGGGGTTCGCGGGTTCGAAATTTACGATTTTTATATTCGCAGTGTTTTTTTTTCTGTTTATACGTGAATTTTTATTATTATTATTTTATTTTTTTATTTTTTTTGTCAGTTAAGCGCAAAAAATCGTTTTCAAGCTATGCACGTAGGGAAGCAATTTATAATTTGTTTTGACTGTGTCCATTAGTTAGAAAGTAACAGATCTGTTCGTAGTACATATTTTGTCATACTTTTATATTTTCCCTGTTTTCTACATACCCGGAGTTAAAAAGCTGATATTCTTTTATTTGTATTTTAAGCAGTTAGATTATACAAATTATATTAGTATTTAACTAGCTATAATATACAAATTAATAGTATAATATATTTATATTGTTATTTTTTATGGAAGAGTGCTAAAGTCACTGTTAACGACTTCATGGATACGATGATGTCTGATCCCGGTCCACCAGCACTTGTGTGGTTAACTCTACTACACCGTATTGCAACTGTAGAAAATGGTAATAACATAAAGTTACATAGTAAAAACAGTTACATAAGCAAGTCTGTAATTATTTTAATTTTTTACAGTTGTTCATGCTGTAGCTTGTGATGCATGCCAGAAAGAAAATTTTACAGGTTTCCGTTATCGTTGTCAAAAATGTCCTCATTACTCACTATGTCAAGACTGCTTCTGGAGAGGACGAGTCTCTCCACCACACGCTCTAGATCATCAAGTTAAAGAATACTCAACTTTTGTGAGTACAAATTAATGTATTCTATTAATTATCATGGAAGAAACTTTGAATCAAATGTCGATATGGAATTAGATTGACCAACAGTTCTTATACTTCTACTTTTAGTTTTTTACAAGTAATCTGGTTTGACTCAAGAGTAAACACATAATAAATTTTAAAACTGAAAATTATTAGACCTGAAGCTTACTTTTTACGCTATTTACCATTATTTACTAAAGTTAATACCATCTTTTCTAAAAAAAATTTGTTGCTCTTTCTAGTGATTCAGAACAGAATCTCTCTTATACAAGTTGTTCTAATTTTATTAAACACGCAATAAGTGCTCTACATACGAACCTTCAAGTTATGAACTGCGAAAATGTGAATGTGAATAGTAAATATTTGTAAAAATATTCTCAAAAATTTCCTCTTTCTGCAGAGATTATTTTTTCATTTGAAACCAATATTTATTTGGATACCGAATGGTAACGCTGTCACCATTGGCAAGACTGTCATAGTATACAGTGTGTGTAGTTTAATTCAGTCCAGTGCTACTGTGTAATCTACGATGAGAAAAAAAGAATGGTGGAAAAAACATTTTGTGTGGTGGACTCATGCCGGAAAAAATATGTGTAAATAACTCCTAAATAAACAGAAACAGTGTACGGAATGCAGAAAATGTAATCAATTAAACAGTATACAGATGAAAAACTGTATGTTATGATTGTATGAAATCTAGTGTATATCTGTATATCTCTTTTGACATTTCAGTGCATTTGAATTATTTTTGGAAGAATGTATCGGGTGTATTACCTACATACCAGCTTGTACTTTCAAAACGATTAACAGATACAAATATACGGGCTTAACAACTTAATCCATAAATTCAAAGTATCTTCAAAATGATATGAATGCCTTTGTGCACGCAAAAGATTTAATTTAAGAGGCTATACTTCCTTATGAATTTTTAAATAATTTCTAACTTGAATTTTTGAAGACTTTCGACATAAATTACAACAATACCTTTCATAGTACGATTTTGAAAACCGGATTTTCGTCCTAGCATAGTTAATAATTTTAAATATGGTATACGGTAGAAACAAATAATAAAACAAAATAAGAATATTCAATTCTTATCATTTATAATACTCCTATTATAAAAATATTTTAGTAAAATTAATATAAATTTGTATATTAATATACAGTTGCCGTGGCTCCGTAGTAAGACGGTTGTCTACGGAGCATAGGGTCGCGGATTCGAAACCCACCACCTTCGGATTTTTATTTTCCGAAATTTTGCAGTCAGCTCTGGGGTTGACTCAGCCTCAAATATTTAATACTCACAATGAGTATCTGTTTACACAGGGATAATGGGACACCGATCGAAACGTCTCACTAACCACCTGGCTTTCATATCTATGACTGGCGGTCTAGAAATGGAGAACTTACTTTCTCTGTCCCTTATACGCCTATCTAAACTTTGGGATCCTATTATATTATTATTATTAATATAAATTTAAATTCTATGTTTTTCTATAATTTCGTAATTTAGCGGATATACGGCAGTATATGAGTATACCTTCAGTTTTGTATCGAGTGAAGTTGTTTATCGAGTGAAAAGCATATATCTTGTGCTTTTTAAAATATTGACACGTAAACGAAGTTATTCAAGGCCGTATTCTCTCTGGTTATTACGTTTTATTTACAGTATACCCTCTTCTGATTTAAAGACTACAGCACGGTTGCAAGCACTGATAGCTCGAATTGCTTACGGTAACTCGGTGATTGACATTGAGATGGTGTAAGGGCTGCTAATACACTTTTGACGAAAGACATAAAAATTACATCGGTAAACTATCCATTACGGTGGATGGATCTATACTAAAAGTTGATCAAATTTAAATATTCACGTCCGAAGCATAACTATAATTTTTTTTTTTAATCCTTTCAACCGAATTTTCTATACAGACCGACAGGTCCACAGACAGACTCACCCTAAAAACAATTGAGTCGTGTTACAAAAAGCTCAATTCGTGCTTACATGTAAAAATCTTGAAAAGTCAAAATTGGAATTATTATAAAATAGGAATAGGAGAGGAAGGTTCCTTCTTATCTATATATCACAGTCGGTAAGAGTATGTGTTGCCATGACAAATAAGTTGCACAACGTATTTTGAGAATCATTGGTTGAACAAATATTGTTTCATCTGTTGATGTCGTCTTATAAAGTGGCAATCGTTGTCTAATTTAATAAACCTCTTAGCCATTATAGTTCTTAAGATAGGAATAGTGGACCTATTCAAATTAACACTCTCTATAGTTTTTGTATTTATTTTTGTACTTTTGCAGTCTCTAATCATAAAACTAAAATTTTAAAAGTTCGGTTTTGCATAACTCGAAATTTTCTCATCAATAACCGCACTATGGAAATAATTGCTGTATTACAATCTACATATTTTTGGTATTAAAAAGTCTCTCTTTTTTTCTATTTATCGAAGCCTTTTAAATAAAATATGTTTATAAAGTCTGTACACGATATCTATGAAATGACGTCATTATTAATAAATTGAGTTGCCAATGTTACAATGTAATTTAACTAACATGTAAGCCTTAATCAGTCGTTACATTTGTTTCCCAAAGGTTAGTAGGCTTTTCCTACGTCGCCACATCTTTTTAAACTATCATAATTCACATTAGCCCCTTTACTCCCTAAGAAATGTAGGATTTTAATATCATTTTAGAAATGGTTTGATATAATCTAACTTTTTTGACATTGGTAAATAGTTAAAATTTTTGGCACACAGCAACCATGGCTATTTGCGTTTCACACAGTCCATCTAAATCAGTGTTTCTCAACAGGTGGTCCGCGGGCCACTGGTGGGTGGCGGATCAGTCTTGGCGGTCTGCGCACACAAAATTTCATTAGTATTAATAATGTCGAAGGTTTGAGAAACACTGATTTAAATGACTAACGTATACATTAAAATTAATAAATTAATAAAGTCTTATACATACTCAATAAAAGAAATTTTGCATGGACAAACACAAATGAATAAGACAAAACGTCAGTTCAAAAAATTGAACAGAGGCAGGATGATAGTAAGAAGCTGTAAAGGCGCCAATTACCATCGATTATCATAGTAAAACACAGTGAAGCAAATAAAGGGCAAACCTCGAACATAAAACAGTAAATACGATTTCTGAGGAAGAGTATCAGCTTGTCTATGAGTACTCTGTCGTCACCTAAAGCAACTAACAGGTCATGACACAGGCCTAACTTCTCCCTGACATCCTCGAACTGTACACACTGAGTTAAAATGCGTAATACAAACAAATTTGTGTTATACCTCTCACATATAGGAGACTCTTCACCTTGAATAAGGTGTCTATGGATCCAACATTTGTAAATAAATGACAGCTGGCAACACGGCACATTTCTCAACTACGACGTCATTTCATGTTTGTCGTGAATAGACTTTAATGATATTATAAAATTACTTAAATATTTTTCTTGATCAGTCGCCCAGTAAAACAATTGGACATACCTTGCGTAAGTCATTTCGTTGTGTTCCTGAGAAACAAAAAAATAATCTTCCTAGATTCCCAGACCAACCAGAAAAGCCTTTGAATCTCTCTCATATTGTGTAAGTATAACCATTAAACATATATTGACGTAAACTCACAAGAAAATAAATACATTTCAGGCCCCCATCTCCATTACCTTCTCACAATGGATTCCCTGATGGTACTTTCAATTCGCCTTTCGACATGGGTTCACTGGATAGTCGTTCTACTGCTAGGAGGTACACCCTGACATTATTATTATCCTTATTTAACACTTCAACTACGTGTATATTCCAGTTTGGACAGCGGCAGAGATGATGAGCACAGACTGATCGCACGTTATGCTGCCAAATTGAAGCAAGAAGCTAGAACTAGCGTGGTATGATTGTTTTTATTTAGTAGTTGTTTGCACTTTCATATCATTTATTGTTTATATAGCCTCGACAACCTCAACAAGGGGCACCTAGAATGGCATTGTCTCCAGATACGGTATGTCCCTGTTTCAACAAACATTTTGTATACATGACACTTTCAAACTAAACATTAATTTCAGAAAAATACAAAATTACACTGATTTAAATATAGTACAGGAAACTAAAGGTGCAAAAGCAGATCACTAGCCTGGGGCTCATTTTTAGGGTTTTGTAGGTATGACCAAAAAACCCTTATACCGTCATTTTGTCGTCTATCTGTCTGTCTGTCTGTCTGTTCGGTAAAAATTATAGCCAAACGGCTAAACCTAGAGAGTTGAAATTTGGCATGCTTATATAACTCTTTGACCCGCACATAGGAAAAATACTAAATATCTAAAAAACATATCCCCCTAAAAATATAAACAAATATGTGCTCATCAAAAATAAAAATATTTTTTTATAATTCTGAGTAGGGTATCAAATGAAAGCCCTTGGTACGTGGATTATTGATCAAATTTTTATTTTTGCAAAATAAATTATTTTGAAGCGATTTTTGCCAATATTGTGCAAAAAAAATTTGTCCCACACACTGTAGCCCAGATGGTTTAAACTAAAAATCTGAAAAAATTCTAAGTAATGTACATTGGTGTGAACCGGAATAGTACAACAGGAATTTTTGATCAGATTATGTTTATGGAAAAAAACGCATTTTTTGTGTTTTTTAGCTAATAATGTACATAAGTTATAGCTTTGTAACACGCTTGAATGGAAGGCTTATCTTGGTGTAGTGGTACTTGCGCTGGCTTTTTCACCCAAGCAAGTCAGTTCGATCCCCACGAGAAGAGACAATATTTTTTTTTGCATTTTTATGTTTAAATTATTTTTTCAAAATTATAGTTATATTTTGGCAAATATTGCATTTAATGTTTAAAAGCGTAAATTTAATAACCAGTGGAAATTGTTGAAATTATAATTAAATTCTGTTTCAATGTACACGAAATCAGAGGGGCGGAGCTTATAACAACCAATGAAAGCCATAGGCGCAATTTTCAAAATCTTAAAGAACCTTGCTATATATATAAAAAAAAAATACTGCACATATTTAGAAACCTAAATAATGGTATTAGGCGTTCGAATTAAAATTAACAAAAAAAAAATTAATATAAAATTTGTTTTGGCATCCCAAATAATCATCATTCACTTACTAAATACCTGCAAAAGCCTGAAATGTGTGAAAATTCACACTTCACATCAATTTTTTAAATTAAGAATGTGTTCTTACTTACTGATTAATTTCTGTAATTATGAAGATTTGTCGTCCAATCCATTGTAAGGTTTTTTGCCGAACGTAAGGTACTTGTAAATCGGAAGCCAGTGTCCATAAACCAAATCCAGTATGTAAAAATGATCCTTAAATGAAATTCCTGACTCAAAAATTCGGGTGCTAGTACTTTTTATGCAGGCTTCAACATTGTGAAGGGTTAACTGAACGATATGTTTTGGTACTTACCAACTGAGGGAAGAAACCATCTTGTAATTGATATGGGTTATTGAATATTTAGGTTTTAATGTGAGGAGTTACATAACATTAAATAAAAATCGATAAAAATAAATTTTATATTAAAATTAAATGTACTTGAAAAGTTTAATAATTAAGTACGTATAACGTGAAAACAACCAAAGGAACTAGACCAAGTAGGATAAAATCACCAGATTGTCGACCACGAGTTCCTCAAAAAATTCAGAGCTTCACATATGCTTTGATCCCTATTTTCAGTTGGAATCGTCAACGGCACCCTCACCGTACACAGCACAAATCTTTTTTTGGTGCCTGCGAAGAATTGTTGCCTTTTCGGAAATAAAAAAGCATAATCCTTAACAAAATTTAAAAAACTATATAACAGAAAACATTTCCGATGTACTCACTGAACTGCTTTTTAATAATAATAATAATAATAATTGTTAGTCAATCAATACAATCGTAAATATACTATTCGATAAAAGGTACAGGAAACAATATGGCAAACAATAATTATACATATAATATGAAAACATTTAGGTTGGTAGTAATTGTGTACACAGAGAATGAAATAAAATAGAGAATTAGATAAAATAATGCAAAATAGCATCAACTACAATTTTAAATGCAATAAAAATTATTTAGAATTAATGTTGTAAAAATTCATTTATAGAATAAAAAGCATGGTTGATAAGGAAAATTTTGATGGTATTTTTAAGAGAGTTAAAACTATTGGATTTGAAGGACTCTGGCAATATGTTAATAAATTTATAAGAATAATAGTTGGTGCTATTTTAAATTTAGTCAATCTTAGAACTAGTGGATAAATCTTATTTTTATACCTTGTTGTAATTATGAATTTGTTCAAAAGTATCACATTCGCTTAAGTTTTTATAAGCTAACAAGAGGCAGTAATATATATAAAGTGAGGGTAAAGTCATGATTTTTAATTTAGTAAAGTATGATTTGTAGTCGGCTCTATAGGACAAACCAGCAATGATTCTAAGCGCTCTGCGTTGCAAGGAGAAAATTCTTTCTGCAGCAGGCGAATGATCCTTTGCTAATAGTGCATAAGCGATCTGAGACTGGAAAAGTGAGAAATAAACTATCCGCATAACATGCTCAGATACCGAATTCGCTAAATTTCTTAATAGATATATGATACTACATAATTTATTGGAGAGATGGGTTACATGCTGATCCCATTGGCGAGTGGCATCAATATGGATACCTAAGAATTTAACAGAAAGTACATAGGTTATTGAAATTATGATGTTGAAAAATTGTTACTAGCTGCTGAGTTTTATTTTCATTTCAGTAATAGTCCATTTGTATTAAACCACATTTTAGCTTGACTTAGAAATTCGTTACTACTAGACAGTGCTTTATCCAGGTCATTAGATCTAACAATTAATGTAGTATCATCAGCATAGAGGAAGCTTTTGATCTTTATTGATAGGGAAAAATCATTAATAAAAATTAGAAATAATAATGGGCCTAGAACGGAACCCTGAGGAACATCGATATTTACTGGAAGAGGATCAGATTTTATATTATTAATAGCTACATCCTGTTTTCTATTAGAGAAATAAGATTATACGAAAGCGCAACTGCCTTCATCAAAATCATTTTTTTCCAACTTATTTAAAAGAATTGGGTGAGAAACACATTCAAAGGCTTTCGATAAATTTAGGAAATTGAAAAAAAAAAATTACTAAATGACCTCAAAACTTAATACGTGTGAAGTCAATTAACACTTAAACGGGACGAACTTTTGCATCAACCTAATATTATTATGTTTTCCATTATTTGTTTATATAATACAATGCTAGAAATGTATTTAAAATGACTAATGACCGGTTGCTAAAGAACGAATTAAGTGTTTAACTCGGGTTATCCCAAACTCGAGTTAAAATAACCTACAAACATATCGTTCTTTAGCAACCGACCATAAATAATATTGCACTAAAATTTATATGCACAACTAACAGTTAATAATAAAGCACTATTTGTCGCAGTACAGTTAAATATTTTATAAAATCTTAACTTTTGAAGTTCTTTATTATTGAGAAGAGATAATTACTGCAAGCACGTAAATTCACTGCATAACCAGCGAAAATACCGTCAGAAAGCATTTATAAACATTCATGTTTTACCTCCACGAAGAAAATCAGTTGACGAGTGATGTTAGCTTAGACTGAAACTATACCAAATTATTTTCCTAGAGCTCTCAGCTTTTATTTCCTGTACTAGACAAAATACAGTCTACAACATTAACCTTTTTTACAAATAATCTTTTATTTAAAATAATTTATTTATTTTAGACAATGCATCTACTGAAAATTCCAGGTTCCCCATTTATTTTCACAAGGGCTTTTCAACTACATTTTTCATTATTTATTACAGTTTTACAGAGATTTTAACAGAGATACATATTTTCAAGGATTCTCAACTACTTTTTAGGGTTTTGTAGGTATATTATAGTGAGAAAAAAAAAACACATATAACATCACTCATGTGTCTGTCTGGTAGAAATTGAAGCCAAACGGTTGAACATAGAAAATTAAAATTTTGCACGCTTCTACAACTCTTTGACCCACATATATGAAAACTATAGAGAGTTTAAAAATACATGAGAAATGTAAACAAATATGTATTTAATGAATATATATATATATATATATATATGAGTCATTCTTTTTCATCGAGAGACCCCATGCTGTCCAAAAATATATTAGTCTATGAAAGGTCTACCAGGGCTCATTCGATGCTTATTGTAGTCTAGTTTCGAAATCCGAGTGGCTCTTTTATGGAACATCGTAACTTATCAAATATGGCCACCAATCCCACGTGACCTCTACCTTTTCTTCGATAAATCGATTATAAAGTCAACACAATCGAGTCAATTTGGGTGTCAAACCCCTGAAAATGTTATCTAAAGGTAGTTGAGGCGGCTGTTAATGAATCCAGGGTCAAATTTAGAAAATTCAATATGGCGGATGCAATATGGCGGCCGAAACCACGTGCCAAGTGAAGATTTTTTAAAAAATGATTTGATTTCAATATAATATAATGCCTGGGGGTTTATGGGGTCACTGATGATGAATTCAGGGTGCAATTCAGAAAATTAAATATGACGGATCCAATAAAGCGGATTCAATATGGCGGCCAAAACCACTTGATGAAAAGAGATTTTCAAAAAATCACTTGATTTTGTCCTTATTTAATACCTGGAGGTTTATGGGGTTTCTGATGATAAATCCAGGGTTCATGTGAGAAAATTCAATATGGCGGCCAAAATCACTTGACAATCGGAGATTTTTAAAAAATCACTTGACTTCAAACTAATTTGGTACCTAAGGGTTTATGAGATCGTTCATGATAAGTCCAGGATCGAACCCTGTATTTTCTCAAAGTTTTTTCAGAAATCTTCCCTTATTAAGTTAAATAGAGTCGATACAGAAAAATTAAATTAAACAATTCACCTAAACACAACTAGAATTTCTGTGTCCGTAACACTGTTTCTAAATCTAACATCAAATTTTTTTATAATTTTTATTTTTTTTAATTTTTTTTTTTTTTTTTTTGAATTTTCTCACATGAACCCTGGATTTATCATCAGAAACCCCATAAACCTCCAGGTATTAAATAAGGACAAAATCAAGTGATTTTTTGAAAATCTCTTTTCATCAAGTGGTTTTGGCCGTCATATTGAATCCGCTTTATTGGATCCGCCATATTTAATTTTCTGAATTGCACCCTGAATTCATCATCAGTGACCCCATAAACCCCCAGGCATTATATTATATTGAAATCAAATCATTTTTTAAAAAATCTTCACTTGGCACGTGGTTTCGGCCGCCATATTGCATCCGCCATATTGAATTTTCTAAATTTGACCCTGGATTCATTAACAGCCGCCTCAACTACCTTTAGGTAACATTTTCAGGGGTTTGACACCCAAATTGACTCGATTGTGTTGACTTTATAATCGATTTATCGAAGAAAAGGTAGAGGTCACGTGGGATTGGTGGCCATATTTGATAAGTTACGATGTTTCCGTAAAAGAGCCACTCGGATTTCGAAACTAGACTACAATAAGCATCGAATGAGCCCTGGTAGACCTTTCATAGACTAATATATTTTTAGACAGCATGGGGTCTCTCTATGAAAAAGAATGACATATATATATATATATACGAGACGTTTCGATTGGTAATCCAATCATCCTCAGACCCTAAACGTTTAGGACAGACCGTTCGGCTAGACTATGATTAACCGTTCCTGTCCGTTCCAAACATTTTAATGTGGAAATACATTATTTTACACTTTTGACGATAATATTGGACTGAGGATGATTGGATTACCAATCGAAACGTCTCGATGAACATTTTTTAATAAATAAATGACGAGTATAACATAAAATTTTTATTTAATAACTATATATATATATATATATATATATATATATATATATATATATATATATATAGATTAAAAAATTAATTACTAATTACTGGAACGGAATAATTTTTTAATATATATATATATATATATATATATATATATATATATATATATATATATATATATATATATAATAGGTAAATCTTGACGTATGTATATGTAGTAAAGTAAAACTTCTCAATCGGTCGTCAAATTGTAACTTAGTGTTAAGCCCGGCTTCTACTTCCGGTATGTCGATGATCTAATTTTGACATATCCTGAGAACAAGATCGACGAGTTATTAAGGATCTTCAACTGTTACCATGAAAACCTTAAGTTCACGTATGAAATGGAGGATAATGGTGAGATATCATTCTTGGACACCAAAATAATACGAGAAAAGAATGGTCCTAATATCAAAACAAACTGGTATCAAAAGGCAACCCACAGTTTCAGATATATCAACTTCTACTCGAACCATCCAATGAGTCAAAAAATTAATGTTATTAATAATGCCATTGATCATGCAATTAAACTTGCAAACCCAGAATTTAGACCAGAAAATTTGCGTAAAATAAAAGACGCCTTCATACGCAATGACTATTCTGTAGGTCTGATCAATAAATGCATCAAAAATCGCATTGATTTGACATTTTTATTTTAGTACATTACTTCTGAATTTTGTTTTTTATTTTAATTGTTTTTTACTATATTTTAACATTTTTTGTATTATTTATATTTTTATTTTTATTTTGTATTATTTTATTGTAGACTGAAGATGACTACGCTTGAGTAGTCGAAACGTCTCTTATTAAATGACTAATATATTTTACAATTTGACGACCGATTGAGAAGTTTTATTTTACTATATATATATATATATATATATTTAATGGTAATAAGTGAAACTTCTTAATACGTGGATAGACAAACAAATTTTTTTTTTATGGGATTTTCGCCCTAATGTGTTGGAAAGTAGTTTTTAAATTTTTTTTTATATTAACTCATTCGAAAATATTGCAGTTTTTGTGGTTGACAAAATTAATTATTTCTTTGAATTCATGGCTAAATTATAGCTGATACAGTTATGGATTTTTTGTATTTATGGTTAAGATAGTGTATATCTTATTTCTTCTTTTGAAATTAAAAATATAATAAATATTTTTTAACAGCTCCACCTTATATTTTATATTTTATTATAGATATTATTATCAAAAAGCTGTTAATTTGGATGTTATAGAAAAAATATTGTCATGGACATCTGGCATTCTGTTGGCTTCTTACACTTATTACATACCTACAAAACCCCGAAATGTGTGAAAATGTACGCATCACATTTTTTTTTTTTATCATTTATTCATACAAACTTCTTTAAATAACATAGATTTTTGGATAAAGTTTGCATATAATTCATACATATACACATTTTTTATTGTGTCTTTATAATTCATTTACAATATTACTTTCTATGTTCAATCGTTCCGAAGTTATATAATTTCAATGTTTTATTAGGGTCGCATACCAGCAGAACAATGTTTGGGTGGAATAGGAGATTCCACGAGAGCTCAACGTGAATTAATATCTCAGTTAGAAGCTAAGAATAGAGAGATAATGCGCGAGATAGCGAGACTTCGAAGGCAGCAAGAAATGGAAGCAGCTGGAGTTCATAGCTCAGGAGGACCAGACAACCCCGCACTCATGACAGAACTACGAGCTCTGAGACTTCGTAAAGATGAACTTGAAACACATTTATCATCTCTGCAAGATTCTCGACGTCAACTGATGGTACAACTTGAAGGACTTATGAAAATGCTCAAGGTAACATCATTAGTTATCATTACGATATTTCCCTGTTAGATTTGTGTATTCTTCCTCTCTTGTCTTATCCATTTGAACAACCATTGTGCAATCCGCACTTTGCTCGCTGCCATCCAAAATAGTTCTTTTGATGTAACTTCAGACCATTTCCTCAGGTTACCGAGGCAGGAGATCCTTGGTCTTTCTGCAATCTTCCCTTGTACAATAATCTGGAGACTATGGTAATTATGCTTGTCCCTCGTCACATGTTGGAACATATTCTAGCTTTCCTTTCTTTTTGATCTGCATGTCCTCAGATTGGCAACTCATTCTTCAGATGATTTCATCATTACTAACTCAGTCGGCCCAGGAGATTATTTATTTATATATTTATCTGGTTTTTTGAGGGAAGCCAACAGTTCACAGAACTAATAACCAGGGATGGGATAACGTTTCAAATCGTTATGTTATTGTATAACGGTATTTATTTTTTGTTTTCGTTACATAACGTTATAAATAAGGCTAAAAAAATTAATTGTTATGTTATATAACGTTATAATTATTATTATTATTATTTTTTTCATTGTATCTGAAATTACCTATACTGTAATACATCGCACAAAGCGGCTTCTATAGTACGGATAATTTTTTTTTTTAATTAATTTATTGTTTGACAAAACTGTTTGTTTCCATAACTCGATTGGTATGGATTCAAAAAGCACTGTTATATTAGCGGAACCGATTTACCGTAATGTGTGAGGTATTTTATTACTGTATTTGGGATCTGTATAGTGCAAATTTAAAATAATAAAATCAAATTACGTTTAGATTTTAGATATTCTAAATTTATTTTCATATATAAAATACAAACAAGATATTAAATTTTGAAATTCTCAAAAAAAAAAGTTATATCACATAAAATATAAATTTATAAATAATCAACAAGTTATAAATAATAAAAATACAGTCCAACTTATAATAATCAGTCGAATTAACAATGACTAAAATTACGATCATATAGAAATAAACCTAAAGTCTTTAAGGTTAACGAACACGAAATTAGTAAGATTTATGCATATATATATATAAACAAGTATATGGCGCATGAACGCTGGCTAGATGCTCCATGATAGAAGGATGGAGCTATGTATTGTCGTGCCCCTTTATGCCCGGTGAATTGTTTGCGCATGTCTAAATTACGACCTTGCTATTGGTCGAAAAAATTACAGTTACGTAGCGGGAGTTAAGAGAAGGAGCTAGGCATGTGGACATGTGGCGTCATTCTTTCTGTTAGAAATATTATATGAAGTTTTGTCTGTATTAAATTGTGAAAAGAGTTCGAATTTATAACGAAAATGCCAGCAAATTGTGTATTACAACTCTAAATGTAATTTTAAAGTAAAGAAGTGTGTTGTTCCTTTTAAATAATCAGTCAATATTCACAGTAAATATTATATTAGCCATTTAAACGCGTACAGCTACGTCTTTTTTACCAAATAGTATAAACCAAATAATTAGGGTTTTTGTTTGATAACTTCTAACCTTATTTTTTAAATGTAAATGTCATTTCATCTGATTTTATCCTGCTTTTTCAAAATGAATTGACACTACCCGAGCATGCGCATTGTGTTTTACGGTCACCAAAAGAGACAGACATATGTATATCTTACTCTCTATATTGGAACATTTTAATTTACATTGAGAGATAGGCCAGGCGCCATATACTAGTTTATATATATATATATGGATTTATGTTACAAAAAATCAGAAAGATTTATAGGTTAACACAAAATTATAAGGATTTATAGATTATCAAACACATAATTAAAAAGATTTATTTAATCTCACCATAACGTTAATAAATAACGTTATAAAATAACTTATTATGAATCGTTATTCGTTATTATAACGTTATATAACATTATTATATCGTTACGTTATTGTATTAAAAATTGTAGTTGAATCGTTATTATAACGTTATCGGGTATCGTTACGTTACGTTATCCATCTCTGCTAATAACAGGTTTCCTCGAATTACAAAATAAATTACAAATTGCACAGAAATGAATAACAGAAAAGAATTAATAAATTACAAAATAAAATAACTATATCACAAGCATTGATATCACATTTTGAAATTTATTTTTTAACAAAATTAAAATTAAGCGAGTAGACGAAAAAGAAAAAAAAATAGATGATAGTTATGATATTCTGGCTTTAAGATTCCTTTTAAATGCATTTAAGGTCATATTAAAAATGTATAAGTGTAGAAAATTGTCATTTTATGATGACATTAATCTAATAATTGAAGAAATTTTATAGCTGTTAGTTAAATTTAGAAATATGAAATAGAGTAATAGATCTTGTTGTTTTAATCGGAGCTAGGACTGAAAAGTAATGTATACACTTTTGTGAGTCAGTTAAATTATTGAATATGTTATACAAGAATATAAGATCTGCATGCAATCTTCTTCGTTCAAGAGAAATCATACTGGGTTGTTACATAAGTCCGATCGTTTTTTTTTTTTACCTTTTATTGTTATTCTCCAGATTTACAAATTTTAAAAGTACTTATTTAATATAGGGAAATTTGTATTGGTATCGCTAAATAAAACTATGTTTACATTTGACATTTTATAATACGCTCTGATGTGTTTTGATACTTGTGTTCACATATCTAACTTATAGTAATTTCTAAAAACCATTTTTATTTGGTTTTTTGTTTATTTAGCAGTTTTGTGTTTAGTTATATTATGTTCTTATAAATATCTTATAGATATCCATTTGATATTATGTATAGTGTATAGCTTTTTAAGTTAAATTCAATGTATTTCTATTTTCTTTTTACTGACCGCCAACATATATAAGGGAGGTATTGTGATCATACCAATTTTGACATTTGGAGATTTCGATGGATCTCCACGAATTGAGGTCCCTACATAACGTTTTTTTAGCATGATGTCTGTCGGTCTGTCTGTCCGTCCGTCTATATGGCTAAAATTCAGCTAAAAGGATTTTTATGAAACTTCATATTTAAGCTTTGAACAGCAATGGCACGAGTTGATCAACTTTTTTTAAAAATTGTTTGAAAAGAAATGGGAGTTTACTCGTGTCGATTTTAAGAATTTTGCGAATATTGAACAACAGAAAAATATTTCGAAAAAATTTATTTAACAAAAGTTGCTTTAAAGCAATAACTAACAACATTTATTTGAGACATTTTTTGATAAAATGAATTTTTTTGAAACATTATATCAGTATCTATTTTTTCATACTTATATGTAACGTTTCCATGGTCATGATAAATATTATCTCTGCTAGAAAATATTAGGCCAAGTTATTTCTACTCTGCTGCTAGAATGTATTTTATACAAGTACTTTGTGATGGCGGTCGGTCCTGTGGTTGATTTTTTTTTTTATCATATTTTTGGTTCACATCAGCCCTTTTTAGGACTACTATTAAAATAGTTTATTTGTTTCTATTCTGTTCTTATTCTTATATTTTCATTTCATTACGATACAAATAACAGCGTACGAATATTACCTTCGTTAAATGGCTGCTGTGTAGACGTACTAAACATGACGTCACAAAAAAATGTAACGTTTCTAGTGACGCAACTGCACTGATTCCGCGACTGCCCTATATTAAATTTACTGTCCAAAAATCTCACAAAATCTCTTTCATAGTTGGAATTCCAGATTTGCATATTTTAACTTAATATAGACAAGTGATTTATATAATTGGATGACACAAATGTTTTAAATTATTTAGTTGACCTAAATATAAAGCCAAGATTTCTTAAAGCAGATATTGTTCTCTACCTGTTGGTCAGCAAATTGACTTATATGTAGACACTGCATTAATACAATGCAGACTTTTTAAGTGTTAATATTGATGTTTATATTATATATGTTTAGAATCATCAATCTTCGCCACGTTCTACCCCAAATTCAAGTCCACGTAGCACAAAATCGCCTCCACTTCCAATTGGCGCCACACCTACCTCAGCATCTAATCCATTACCGGGGCCGCGTACTCCTCATACTCCATTATCGGAGCAACCAACTCAACCACAAATGGGCAGTGTAATGATGGGTCCGCCTCCACAACAAATGTCTCAGTCATCCAGCAACAACCATCTACAACAACAACAACTACAACAACAACAGCAACAACAATTGCAACAACAACAACAGCAGCAGCAGCAACAACAAAGCGGTCTGGTCCAACCACTTGGTGCTCCAATGATGCGATCTTCCATAGACCACCATACGGGTGGTGATGCACTTGTCGGAGATGTTCGAAGCGCTTTCGGTGGTTCCAACGTCAGTATCGGTAGCAATGGCAATGGAACACCGGGATCTATTGGCAGATCACTAAGAAATGATTTGCTTGTAGCAGCTGATTCTGTTACCAATGCTATGTCTACACTGGTCAGGGAACTCAATTCAGGTATTGACGATTAGATGTTTATTGATATTTTACTTAACATGAAATTCAAGAGTACAAATTATATTCACTAAATTTATTTATATTATAACGAGAAATATAAATGTGTACTTAAAATACTTCATTTGACATTAGATTATAAATTTCACAAAAAGGCGTAACACTTAGAATCATTATTAAGAACAAACAATGCGTAGATTTCGCCGATTTGAAAAATACTGCATTCATTGTCTTTTCACAAACTTGTGAAGGCAGTTTCTTAATCTATAATATCGTACTCCTAATAAATAATAATATAAATATAAAATATTAATATAATAGAAGTGTAACTGTACTTACTATGTACGTACCTAGAACTAGAGATCTCCAACTTAAATGGTTCATGACCCGTAAACGGTTTCGAGTCTAAACCTTGGGTTCGCTAGCTGGTTCCTATTATGGGTTGCTGAGTTAAGGGCGTCATTTTACTTAACCTCAGTTAACGTTAACGAATTTAACATTTACACGATTATTAAGATGGAGATAAAATATGCAAAAGCAATTCCAGTATAAAGCTGCTTTCATAATGTCGGAATTATAAATTAAAATTAGTACTTAGAAATAACGTAAATGTTTGTTACGCGTAACTACGTTAGCGTTCACAACCTTCTAAATTCGTACTTATAATTTAAAATTAGGAGATTGTAAACTTTTACGTTAATTTCTACTAGACCATATTAGTGTGACGTCACATATTGTGCTGCCATCTGATGACGGTTTCCTTTAGATCTTTTTTTTGTGATTTAAAATACATCGTCATTATTTTTGTTTCCTTAATTTTATGATTATTTTCAATAGCAAAAAATTCATATCTTTGGTCAGTACATACCAATATATAGAATATTCCAAACGTTTATGTGGAACTAAATGGAATTTTCATTTTCCTAAGTTGTCATAAGCCCTCTCTTTAAGGTTGAGAGTGGGCTTTTACTTTACATTGTGCTACTTAATTACCAGGTACAAATTGACGTTAAGTACTAATTTAACATTTTTGAAATTTTTAATTTAAACATTGTCAATGCAGCATAAATTTTATCATTGTCTTTCTAAACGGTTGAATGCTAACTATAATTATTAGAAGGCTGCCAATCTAGGCCTTAATACGTTTTAATCCTCTTAAATTAGAAAGAACAATGGATGTTTTCCCCAATTAGATAGGATAGATTAGTACGGGTTGCGGACATAAATAATACATCTAGATCTAGCTGACAAGTTTCGCAATATTTTATTTCAGATCTACACAAGTAAAAATCAGAAGTGTAAATGCAGGAGCTGAGTTACAAAATTGTAAAAAATATGTCTGATCTAGTACAGGTATAATAAATCCAGTACCACTACACTAAATTGCACAGCTGAACTCTACACTGACCCCTACACCACGGTGACCGGTTTTCTTTATAGTTCTTTTTACTTTTTTTTTTGTAGTATTATAAAAATCGTAACCTTAGATATTTGCAGTTGATATATGAAAAACTCATAAAAGACGAAAGCGTATAACCTACGTTCCAGGTGATTTTAAAATTGCATTTGTGCTTGGTGCGCACTGGTTTTAAGCACGGTGCGAGTGACGCATAGCCTGGAAAACAGCTTTTGGTGATCAACATTTTTTTCCATAATTTTTTAACTTGCTCACACATCGCGTTTTCGAGAAAAGAGGTAGACTGGTAGTCTACACCCTGTATATTGAATGGGCTTCAGCGTCCATCTATTACTTCCATATAAAACTACTAGTTAACTCTCTATACACTCAGGGATAAAAAAAAAAAAAAAAAACGGACACTTCAATATTTCTACTTTATTAGTTGATATATAGAGTTTTCTTTCTCAATTTATGATAAAACGCAGATAGTCAGAACAATTCTGTAAAAAGTGTAATAACGTTACTACAAGATAAAATATTATAAAAAGTATAATTCCTTTCATTCATGATAGTAACTGACCTTGCTCATAGTGACATATTTAGTGACTATTTTCTATAGTAACTGAGTTACAAAATTGGTCTAAGTAGCTAATGATGCTGAGATGCTAATATATTTTATTATATATTGTAACATTACAAGTTGCCTATCCTCCCCTGACAGATGCGCAGATGACCAATGGCTATTAGGATATACAGTTGACGGCCAACCACGGTTCCAAACACGTTAAACCTTGTTATATCATTTTATTTCATGTTTGTAATTATTTACATCAATAAACAAGTATTACAGTGTGTTACAATATATTTTTATTAACAAATTAAAGCATGCAAGTCTTAAAAGGAATAGGCAAGTATTTAAAGAAAAAATTGAAATAAATGTGGTAGAACTCAAAACCTAACAGGAGTATTAAATTATAGTTATTCAATGCAATTTCTATAAATTTTTGTTTTATTTAGTCTTAAGAACATTTTTGTTGATAGTAGTAAATTTAAACTTAAAAATAAATATGCGTCCAGAAGATGTTGCGCAAGCCGTAGCTGTGTATGAAGAGAATTACAGCATACGTTATATCGCAAGTGTAATGAATATTTCTCGAAGTACCGTCTGATGCTATCAGACGATATCGGGAGACAGGACTTTATCTCAGAAAACCTGGATCAGGTCGACCACAAGCCACCAGCTACCGAGAAGATCGTTTTATTATAACTACTGTACTCCGTGCCAAAGCATTATCAACAACTACCGTCGCTCAAGATTTGGAAAATGCTACGGGAACAGCATTTTCTGCGAAAACAGTACATAGCAGAATAACAGAGCAAGAACTAACGTCACACAGACCTGCACATAGCCCATTGTTGCCCGCAACTCATCGGATTACGAGACTACATTTCGCTCGTAGTTACATGAACAGGGCTAATGAGGAATGGAGCAACGTTTTGTTTTCAGATGAGTCCAGATTTTATCTCAGATCACCTGACGGACTTGAGCGAACGTGGAGAAAGTCAAATGAACGATTCACACCCTGCTGTATATCTCCCAAACAGCCATTTTGCGGTGGTAGTGATATGGTGTGAGTTGGCATTTCTCGAGATGCTAAGACGGATCTAGTTTTGGTCGAAAATGGGGCTCTGGCGGCTTCCCGGTATATTCGGGTATATTTAGCCGATCATTTGTAGGTTAAGATTTCATATTCATGCAAGATAACGCTCCCCACACGTTGTAAGAATTGTCACGGAGTACCCAGATGAAGTCGATTGCCGTGGTCTGCACATATGGAATATGTTAGAACGAAAGATTCTGCAGCACCGACCACCCCCATAAACCCTTCAGGAACTGCGAAGGATTCTTTTAGAAAAATGGGACAATATATCCCAAGAAAAGTTTTATAATCTACTTCTAAGTAAGCTACTGCGACTAAAGCCTGGAATCTGTTGCACAGCGCGCTACGCCGTCATTTGCGACGGCGTTGCTGAGAACGCCGTTGAATTTTCGCCTGCCCACAATGCAATAATTTTTAACACCGTCAAGTGTCACTTGACAACCTATATCTGCGTTTATACGTGCGCTTTCTTTTATTAAAAGTATAATGGATGATGAAGACTTGTGTGTGATGTTATTTATGTTGTATGTAAGTTATTTATACATACAAACACTTATCCATTCAGTAAAAACTGAGGTTAGGTGTTCTGCGTCAACGTTCAATGGCGTCAAAAGTTGGAAGTTGACGAACATTCAGTATCAACGGCGTTCGAACGCCGTAGGACGTTGTTCATTCTGTGCACTTGCATAGAACAGCCTTGCTTTTAACTTTGCGCTGACAGTTTGCGCCGTCCAACGGCGTCAACGCGCCGTCAAACTTGTTGCATTCTGTTTCCCACTTAAGGGCTGTTATAAGAGCTAGGGAAGGCAATACCCGTTATTAACAACCCATTTGCTGCCGCATATTTATGGAATTTTTGTTTTAGATTTTACCTTTTTTAGAATATCTTTTTCATTTTGTGTAATATTATTAGTAAAAATTATTTGTTAATAAAAATAGTATTTTTGTGCTTCATTCTTATTATACAATAGCTAACAACGCATTAACAGCTAAATTAAAACTATTTGTAGCTTTTAAATCAATATTTCAAAGTGCCCGTTTTTTTTTTTTTTTTTTTTTATTACTTTTGTCCCCGAGTGTATTCTTATATACGTACGTATAGACGCTTGTTAAAAAAGGATATGGTTCAGTCTAGAAGGTCATAAAAATTAAGCTCTGCTATAGGGAAATAAAGTTAAGATTGTAGCGCCGCGATGGTCAATTTTGAAACGTAGGTAGAGGATTTTCAATGTTATTGTTACATAGCTCTGAAACTAAAAATTGTAGGAATAAATATAGTTCACAATATTTTGTGAACCTGTTTTACTATTTTATCAAGAAGTAAATATATACAAATGTTTATAAAACCATTAATTTTTTGTAGTGGATTATTTGAAGTATATAGATGGAAATATAAATTCACCCGTTGTATATGAAGGAGAGGAAGTATAATCAAATTTTCAACCAATTGCCCACTTTTTTTCCAAATTTTACTTTTCTTATCCAAGCTTTACGACGATTTACAACTTCCTCGATTTAAAGTTTTGTTATTAATTTAACATCGTCTGAAGTAGGTGGAAATCTGTGGGATGATAATTCAGGGTTCCTCTTTTTCGTTGACTTACACATAGGTACACAACAATAAGATCTATCAATTTTTGTGGACTTCGCAAAAACAAATCAACTTAAACAAACTCAAACAGTATGACTAATGCCAGCGACTTCTACTTTGAAGACAACAAAATATGGTAATATATTAGTAAAAATTAATATCTCTGCCTGAAAAAGTAGAAGGGCCTTTTAATAATCAACTGATGTTTTAGGCAAATTTTGGGTGGGGTAAGTGCTTTTTTCAATCTTTTCTTGGACGTAAAAAATCACTTTTCATAAAATGCAACGACCCAACGTGCGGGCATGGGCTTGGATTTTTGCCCATTTTTAGTTTTTGGGTCCATAAAAACCTACGATCTTTCTCTCTGCCTCCAAACGTCGTTCCAATTGATATTTTTTTCGATTTAGGTAAATTATGGAATGTTTAAGAGGGAGTCTACCTTATTCACAATTTACATTCCGGCACACAACAAAATTGATTGCTTTTTTTCCATGATTCACAAAAATAAAACACAAATGACAAAAAACACGTATTTCTTCATTGAAACAAACAAAACAATGTCACTTTCGTATCTTCCGCAAATTGCCACCAGATGTTAGTGCGCTTAGGAAGTTTCCCCTATAACATTGAACATCCTCTACCTATTTTTTTAGTTTCAAAATTGACCACCGCGTCGCGACGATCTTAAATTTATTTCCCTATTCGTTCGGTTGATGAGAGAGTACTATTGTTTTGTTTCACTCGCTCTTCGCACAGCTACAATAGAAGCACTCCATAAACAAAAACACAGATAGATTTATCTGAATATATTCAAACGAAGATAAATACTATGTACGTACGTTGGGTATGAGAAGCCTAAATACGTTATTGAAATTAATATAGAACAGTTTAAAATAGATAAATATATGTCTATCGGTTTTTTGTCGATCAATCGGCATGTAGTCTCGTGAACTACTCGTATATATGAATTTTAGTTCCTCTTGAAATATACTTAAACAATAATAATAACTTCGAATAACTGCTTTAAATTTAAGCAGTAGATGAATACAATTGGACTCAATGATATATTGAGCATCTGTGGCGGATGGAAATATTTATATGTTGGAGTGCCACATGAATAAAAAAAGAAAAAAAGGGCAACTATTTCTAATTTGGTAACTTTATTAAAAAATAGTAGAAATAAAAATATACGGTAATATAACGACTGTTGAGATATCACATGCCACCTTGGCCAATAATTGCCTTTTTGTGAAATTATACTTAATATAATCTATTGTCTACTCACATACTGGTGTGGTATATAATTTTATATATCAATTCTTTAGTTTTAAACATTTTTTAAACTTGCACTATGTTATAGCACAAATTTATTTTAATATCAAAACGATTATAGACATTCTATTTTATAAAACACAAATTTATTTTAAGTGCTTGTCTGTCTGTCTTATGGTTATGCAATATTTTATTATGCATGAAGCGATTTTTTATTTTCAATTTCGTCGTTGCTATCATTTGTGTATTTTTAAAATTAATTTCCAATTATAAATGATCGGATATTTCGGCAGGCATGCGTATGCCTCGAAGTGAATGTATATATTTGTTAATAATTTTTTATACAGATCTTTTTTATGTTTAGAATTTTGCTTGCTAACGTTCGTTTAAGGTACAGACACCTTGAGATGTATATATGCGTTGTTATTCTATAAATGTATTATATGATTATTTTAATATATTGTTGAAGGTAATATTATATATCACATTTTATTCTGGTTTAGTTCACTATTCTCTGTTCTTTTGTACAAGGGTAAATGGTCTAATTTTCGATATTGAGATTTTAATATTAGTTGTCAGCAGGACCGGCTCGATAAAAAACGGGATTTCTCAATATATGCGTACGGAAAAGGTCTCATTTATTTTTATTTTTTCCAATTTTGAAGAAAGCCAGCAGGTCACCGATTATAGGCTTCCACGGTTTACAATATGAATACAAAAGTGGTACAAAAGAAATACAAGTGTACAGTACGTTACATAGAAGGAAATACAATAAGAAAATATACACTATATTTAATACTGGTTTAAATCGATTTAACTTGTTCTTAAGTTTATATATTAATGTAGATTAGTTGATATGTTGATTCCCATATATGACAAATACCCATTTTATCTTTTTATAAGGCAATACTAAATTGAAAGGACAAGAGTGTGTTAAAAATTCTCCTTAAGTTTTTATTTTTTCAAAAGTCATTTAATTACTACGATTCAAAAATTAATCATCTAACAGTTTGACCTGCTTTATCAAGTTGAAACCAAATGTTTGTCTTATGAATTTTCCACCTTTTATGGCAATAAATAGGGTGACCATTCGTCCCGCATTTTAGATTTGGGAGGTGAGGACCTTTTTTTTGCTCTTCACTTGGATTTGGGAGGTGAAGACTTTTTTTTTTTTGCTCTTCACTTGGATTTTGGGAGATGAGGACCCTTTTTTTTTGCTCTTCACTTGGATTTGGGAGATGAGAACCTTTTTTTTGCTCCGTCCCGCATTGCCTTCTTAAGAAAATGGTCACCCTACAATAAATTACCTTTCATTATTTCTAGCCTAGTGCTCTCAGCAATGGCAAACGTCCAAAATAAAGTTGTTTATTAATAAAAAATGTCTTACTGGTGGGCTGCATGCATCTAACTGGCTATCCATTGCTTGTGAAAGATGCATTAACTGCAGTAGCGTAGCTGGGGGGAGGCGGTTTGCCCTGGGCGCTATCTACTGAGGGGCGCCATTGGGCTATCATCACTTTAAATGCAAGGCATTAGGGCGATTTTTTTAGGCCTTCACTTGAAATTTGCTAAAAATGCCCAGTCTAGGGGCACCAAAGATCCTCGTTCCGGTCCTGCTAACAGCTTTTTTTTTTGGAAGGGGGGGCGTCAAATTTTTCACCGCTTCGGGCAACATGACTTCCAGCTACGCCACTGATTAACTGTCACATATTCGATGACTTACAGCGTTTTCGATTAGCAATAGGGATTTGATCTGAGATTGCCCTGAAATCGCTTGGAGATCAATCAGTGATGTCACATTAGAGCAATCTGGTAGAGAGTGTACTTAACCTCATTTTATTTTGACATCTGGTATTTTAGAATAGTATCTACATGGAAAGCCACAGTGACATATATTATTCTTGATTTGGTGATTATTAGAGAGAGTATATCTTTTTATTTATATGACTGTCGGTGTAAATATGCATTTTCCACATAATTTTTTACTTCTATTATTTCGTCTTTTCCGAATGTCCCTCGTAATCAGTAATTTCATTATCCTCCGATTCGCTAGAATATAATAATTCCTCCAACGCAATTATTTTTTAGTAGCCATAACCCACAATGCGAAGAAATCATGTTGAAAACATAACCGAAAATCAAACATCTAACAAAACAGTGAGGTTATATTTGTATTTTGGCGCCATTTTTTAGGATTGCTCTACTTGATCTGTGTCGCGAGACAGATCAAGTTGAGCGCTCTGAAATCACTCGCATTACGATCAATAGAGTAAATCGAAAGTTAATTTGAGAGCGCTCCAACTGCTCTAAACCAAATCGAAAACGGTTTTTGTTCTGAAAGTGATCTGAAAATATTGCAAAATATATAAAAAAAAAGAAAAAATATTAAGTTGTATCAAAAATGTCTCAAATAAAAGTTGTTACTTATTGCTTGCATAAAATCTTTTGTTAACTATTTCTCTTTTGCGAAATATCCGCAAAAATCTTAAAACCGATACGAAAAATCTTCCATTTCTAGATAAAGTTGGTTTTACACAGTTCAATTCACTGATCAATAAATTAATCAAGTTTTTTTGTCAATTGAAAAATTTATTGGTAACCTTGGAAAAAAAAACATCACTTTACGCACATTAATTTATTTATCATTTTTTTTGAAAATTTTACATTACCAACTGTAAAACATATTGACATATTTATCAAAATGAAAATATTGAAAAAATCTTCACAAAATTACGAGCCGTGAACAAAAACAAAAGAAATAACCTAGATAATGATAAATTAGAACGTTTGAGGTTAGATTAGATTTGAAAACGAAACACAAATAATATATTTCGAGGTTATGCTACAACTAAACAGTTGGAAATATCTTAACAGATAAAAATAAACCTGGAATTCCCTAAAAAATTTATGAAAAATTGACGAAAAATAGAACTTGTTCTATTTTCAAAATAAATTGATCAAATTTTTTGTCAATTAATTGACGAAATTTTTACACTTTACACACATCAATTAATTGAAGGCCAACTTTTTCAATTAATTGATCAACAAATTGAATCGTGTAAAACCCACTTAACCGATTTTTACCGAAAGTTGATTAACTGATGCCATTGACGCTTAAAAATTAAGTTTCATGAAAATCCGTTTAGCTACATTCGCTTTACACGTGTCTAAGAACCGACAGACAGACATCATGCTAAAAATAGTAAAAACATTATGTAGGAACCTCAATTCGTAGACATCCATCGAAATTTAAAAATGTCAATCGGTATGATCACTATACCTCCCTTATATGTATATGTATGTAGCGGTAGGCAAAAACAACTAGAAGTGGGATAAAAAAAGCTTTTCAAAATACAAAATAGAAAATACCGATAAAAAAAAAACTATTGCAATACTATCTTTGTAATATGTGAACGCATACTTGTCGTCTACTGGACTTTCTGAGATGGAGACTGTGGCAGCTTTTTTTAACGATGTGTACTTTAGCCAGCGATCCATGGAAAAATAATTCCAGTAAAAACACATAAATAATCCTGCATTACTATGACTTACTGACTTATTGCCTGAATTATAATAGATCTAAAGAATATAATTCATATTCCTATTGCATGAAACGTCACAACGTCCATTATCTATTATTTGGCAAATTTTAAGGAATTTGTTCTGCATTTATATATGCCGCTCCTATAATATATCAGCCATGTAACAGAACAGTCACTCAGCTGTATATTTGTATTTCATATAGGTTAAAACTTTTTCAATGACCAGTTGAACCATTGAGATCCGAGCCCCTTTATTTTCATTGATTGGGAGCAATAAAATATGAATGTACTAGTTTTTGTTATCTTCAGTAGCGTGTTATTTCTGAGTGAAACGTTTGTTAAAAAAAAAAAAAACACATATACTATTTTCACTTCTGATCACATTGATTTTATTTACTTTTCTGTCTAATCTGCTCGCGGAGCACTAGTAAACGCTACGCGGATCACCAAGTGCTCCGCGGAGCACAGTTTGCGAAACCCTGGCCTATACCTAAAGAAAACTCAATATATATTTTTTTATACATATCAGAGGTAGGTTAAGCTCGCTGGGGGCGCTGGAAGTAAAAATAAATTATGCTTCTGTTGGTAAAAAAATATTTATTGGACACTACAGACATAAATGTCCTTTATTGTGTCCATACATATATACATACATTCAGTTCTACAAAAAAATTGTCACATTATACAGAATCACTACACATACAAACGTACATTACAAAAATAATCTTATTCATGCATACAAGTTTAACCGTTTCAATACTACTTTTTTCTATAAGCAATATGAAATAGATAAGACACTTAAAGAACAGTATAACAAATTGTTTAAAACATATATTGACAACAATACTGTATTTTTAATGGAAATCGGGTTTTCCTAGCTGGGATAATGTGAACCCAACAGTTTTGAATTTTGTAGGACATATAAAAAAATAATAAAACTGTGAATAAGAGTTATCATTTATTATAGAAAAAACAAAATAAGAAATAAATTTATATAAGACATTTGGTGAAACAACTTATACAATATGGGATGTTGCAAGCCTTGCAAATATGTTTGGTTCGTCTTTCCCTCTTCTCGCTCTTACAGCCCTCACAGCGGCTCCATTTATCAGTTTTTACTAGGACAGTACATGAATCACGTACTACAACCTACAAAAACTGAACGGGTTAATTAAAACTCATTAACAATGCATTTTGAGAGTTCAGTGTTGATTTGAAAATTCTTGGGATTAATTAATCCCTTTAGTACTGAAACGGTTCAACAGCAAATTCAACAAATTCAACAAAAACAAATTAATTCTTTAACAAGACAGGAAATTCATTGATAAAAAAATAATAATAATATAAAAAAAAAATCATTAACAAAACAAGACATTCATTAACACGACAAGAAATTCATTAACAAATTTAGTATTACACAGAATTGCATATGTAAGAACCTACATGTTAGCTTTACATTGATACTACGGTGGGCATTAGTTATATCATGTTTAATACAACCTTACGGAAACCTGCATAACTTGTATTGAATATGTCTATAGATCTGTCCTTTGCTAAGAGATGGTTGAAAAACGTTACCATTTTATGTAGTGGACTCATTCCACGATGCTCCGTGTTGGCCCTTTTACATTCAAAGAATGCGTCCCTAATTCTGAGATCACGAGATGGTACCTTTATGGATATCCTGGTTAGGATATAAGAACAGTTGATCAGATCATTAAATATTTTGTATAAAAATAGCAGCGATGCCAATTCCCTTCTCGCACCCAAAGTCCTGACACAAGATGTTGCTAATATTTTGTTACTAGGTGTGTATTTTGGATACACCTCTGTCATTCTAAATTTTACAACACGGTAATATCGCGTTTGAACATTTTCAATTTTCTTTATATATTTTGATTGATATGACCCATATAATGGAACCATATTAAAGTATAGGTCTTACGTACGAATTGAATAAGGCAATATATGAACTTTCTTGACGAAAATATTTTGTCAGACGTAGGACATATCCCACCCTCTTTAACGCACTATTAAGGGTGTGTTCAATATGTTGTTGAAATCTTAACTCCGCATCGAACCATACTCCCAGATCTTTTATTATTTCCGTACGTGTAACGCTGCAACCTCCCATTATATAATTGTATTTTAAAATATTACGTTTTCTGGAGAAAGTTATATTACCTTACATTTTGTAATATTAAAGTATAATCCAATGGCGTTACTCCATTCATAGAATTTTTGAAGATCATTCTGTAACTCAATGCACTGAGTTATCTCAGGACTTATGTCCGTGATTTTTCGATATAATTTTACATCATCAGCAAAAATTTCACATTCGGAATTACTCACAATATTTGAGATGACTAACAATATGAATAACAATGGACCTAAATGTGATCCCTGGGGTACACCACTGGTTGAGAAATAATTACTCGACTTAGACCCATAGAATTCAACATATTGAGAACGATTTCGTAAATATGATTCAAACCAAGCACATAACTTGGGAGAAACGCCGAAATCTTTTAATGCCCGAAGTAGTCGTGGATGTTCCAATCTGTCAAAAGCCTTCGTCATATCCAAATATACTGCATCGACCTGAATTCCGGAATCCAGACCTTGACTTACATAATCCGTTAGGGACAATAAATTGGTGACAGTGATTTATGCGGAGCCCCGTTACATTGTGTACATGCGGGTCCAGGAAATTCTTACCGGAATTTATTATTATTAAGTACAACAATGGGCAGGCGGCAAAGGCCGATGAAGCCCAGAATAAATATATTACAGAATATATAAACAAACAATATATGAAAAAATAGTACAAAACTAAAATACAGACGATTAACACAATGACACATCAATTTTGTTTTTAAACGAATTAGCACTTATTACATTTACAGAAGTAGCTGGTAGAGAGTTCCACAAAGGGACGATCCTATTGCAAAAGAAATGTTCCCTGCAGTTTTTTTTATATTTACTTTTCTTAAGTTTAAAGTTAGGGCCTCTCAAGTTAGTGACCTGACTGAACATAAACATATCAGTAAGACTACAAGAATAGTGATTGTGCAAAATTTTATATGTTTCAATCAAGTCACCACGAGAACGTCTTAGCGATAAAGTACAAAGAGATAATTTGCTAAGTCTTTCACCATAACTTAAACTTTTGAGCGAATAAGGGATTTTTGTCACTTTACGTTGCACTTTTTCTAACAGATCAATGTCCTTTTTAAAATATGGGTTCCAAACAGTTATTGCATGTTCTAGCAGGGGTCGCACATAAGTTTTATATAGTTTCAATAGCAAGGACGGACTTATGTTTTTAAATGCTTTTCGTATAATATAAATTAAGGAATTAGCTTTCTTGCAAACTGCTACCGTCTGTAACGACTACTTTAAGTCTTTGGACACCAGAACACCAAGATCATTTTGTACTCTGACGCTGTTAAGCAAACATCCATTCAACATATAATTTATTCTTGGATTATTCTTACCCAAATGCAGAATATTGCATTTTGAGGAATTAAGGGATAGCAACCAGTTATCACACCAGGCAGATATTTGATCCAAATCACTTTGAATGGAGATTGAGTCAGTAACGGGATTATTAAAAAGTTTTGTATCATCTGCATACAATAAGAAGGGTGAGGTTACACACTTAGGCAAATCACTGATGTAGACGATAAAAAGTACTGGTCCGAGCACACTACCCTGTGGTACGCCGCTTATAACTGGGTGCTCCGATGAAATATGGTTTCCGATGCGGACGCAAAAAGATCTGTTATGTAGATATGATTTAATCCAGTTAAGAAGTTTCCCGCGGACACCGTAATGTTCAAGTTTTGAAAGTAACCTTCGGTTCGGAACTCGATATAATGCTTTTTCGAAATCCAAGTAAATGACATCAACTGGGGCATTCTTGTCTAGACTGATTGTCCAGGAATTCACAGCGGAAAGTAAATTTGTGGTAACTGAACGACCGAGAAGAAATCCATGCTGATTATCGGGAAGAATGTTGTTGTCAAGTAGAAATTTTATAAGTTGGTTAGTAATTATGCTTTCAGCTACCTTACAAATAGCAGAGGTCAAGCTGATAGGGCGGTAATTTGATACATCAAATTTATCACCTTTCTTAAATATTGGCGTAACTTGTGCACGTTTCCATGTGGCTGGCAGTATCCCTTCTTCAAAATTTTTTACAAATAATTGTGATAAATGAGTAGATAATGTTGAGGCGCATTTTTTGAAAAATAAGGGATGAACATTGTCTAATCCCGGTGAGGTATCACCATTTAGGTTTATTAGGACATCTTCGACAACTGAATTGACAATGAAAAAAAAAAAAAAAAACAGTCCTCTTTGAGCTAGACTTCCTTGGCAGCCGCCAAGTCCACCATTCGCTTAATCCGCTACTGGTACGGTTTGGGTATTTTATAAACATGGGAAAGAAAAACATACTTTATCTTATTTTAAAAACAGTGAACCAGAATAATATGATAAATATAAGTTAATCTTCAACAATGTTTACGTATAAACAATCATAATATGAATCAGTACTTCTTAACACTTTAATTTGGATTGTTTTAATAACAACCATTTTCAAACAATTTCTTCCGGAAATTGTTACAGAAAATATTTTATTTTAGCAAATACATTCCTTAGATTTTTACCTGAACTAGAATTATTTTGAATTCCGCCAAATCTTGTACAATGTATACAGATACAGATCTGATAACCATAAATAAACTGATCTTTTAAGCAAAATAAGTTTAGCAATAAAATCAAAACTAGTAATTTTTATTCAAATGGTGGCAGTAGTGTATTTGTTATGATTGTTACCTGTGTGTATAGTCGCTTTATTTTCTGTTATTTTTAATTGTAACGAGAATTATATTTAATAATAATTGTATATTGTTACATTATGTTTTTTGCAATTAGATACTTTTATTTATAAATTTATTTTATTATTTTTATTTTTACACACAATTCAATAAAACACCCTTTTAAATATTTTGTTCCTTAATTTTATAATAACCTGAAAAGTATACGATTGTATGTGCATATCAACAACATAACCCACAGCAAACTTAACCCTTTGTCATCCCGAAAAAATATCTCAAAAAAATGTAAAATAGGATTTTTATGCTCATGTATTATTATACATTATAATAAAAAAAATACAGTAGAAATTCGAACAACAACTGGAAATTTATAAAACAAAGAATTATGTGGATTCTAGATGGAAGAAGAGTAATTCACGTTCCAGTAAATAGTAGTATCTCTCCTAATATTATTATTGATATATCTTTATATAATATTTTTTATGTGTATACTAGTAATAACACTAGTAAACAAAAATGAACTTATTTTTTGTGACAAGGGCAAAATATAGTGTATCCCATTTAAAATTCGACCTAAAAGCCGAAAATGATCTCAGATTTTTTCTATCACCCATCATTTTTAGGGTTTTGTAGGTATGACCAAAAAACCCTTATACAGTCATTTTGTCGTCTGTCTGTCTGTCTGTTCCGTACAAATTGTAGCCAAACGCCTAAACCTAGAGAGTTAAAATTTGGCATGCTTATACAACTCTTTGACCCGCACATAGGAAAAATACTAAAACATCTAAAAAACATATCCCCCTAAAAATATAAACAAATATATGCTCGTCGAAAAAAATATATTTTTTACAATTCTGTGTAGGGTATCAAATGAAAGCCCTTGGTAAGTGGATTAATGAACAAAATTTTATTTTTGCAAAATAAATTATTTTGACGCGATTTTTGCTATTATTGTGCACAAAAAAAATTGTCCCACACCCTGTAGCCCAGATGGTTTAAACTAAAAATCTGAAACAATTCTAAGTAATGTACATTGGTGTGAACCGGAATAGTACAACAGGAATTTTTTATCAGATTGTGTTTTCGGAAAATAACGTATTTTTTGTGTTTTTAACTAAAATATGTAAATTATTTAATCCGCTATTTAACGCAGTAAATGAGTGAACGTCCGTAGTGCAGTGGTAACGTTCTCGCTTCGTAAGTTACAAACCACTGTTCGATTCCCGTCAATTTTTATTTTTCCGGTTTTTTTTTTGCATTTTTATTTTGTAATTATTTTGTCGAAATTATTATTATATTTTGGCAAATGTTGCATTTAATTTTTAAAAGCGTAAATTTAATAACCAGTGGGAAGTGTGTAAATTATAATTTAATTCTATGTTTGAATGTATACGAAATCAGAGGCGCGGAGTTTATGACTTAAACAATCAATGGAAGCCGTAGGCGCAATTTTCAAAATATTAATGAACCTTGCTATATAAAAAAACACTGCAAATATTTAGAAACCCAAATAATGGTATTAGGCATTCGAATTAAAATGAATAAAAAAATATTTTAACATAAAATTTGTTTTGGCATCCCAAATAATCATCATTCACTTACTAAATACCTGCGAAACCCTGAAATGTGTGAAAATTCACAGTTCACATAAATTTTTTTGCTATGAGAAATTGGTTCCCTACGAAATATAGCGATAGACGTATTATTATTAATTTTAACTTACCTCAAAATGTTGTTTTAGATGTTTTACGTCGATATTTTGTTTCTGAGGCATACCTTATTAATATCCAGCAGTAATCAGTAAGCAAATTTGGATTCCATTTACTCTGATATCGCTGTTCCATGGCGGAAATGTCTTGGTGGAACCGTTTCCCATGTCCATCACTTACTGCACCCATATCTTCTGGGAAGAAATGTAGATGAGAGTCTAGAAATTGAATTTTTTAAAAACATCCTACATCCCATTTCTTTGTAGGCATCAAGTAATTTATTCACGATATCTCTGTAATTTTCAGCTCTCACATTTCCAAGAAAATAACTGTTTTAAAAGCTCTCCAAGCTCTTATTTCAGCTTCATTTAGCATACTGTCAAATACATCATCTTTCATTATTTCTCTTATTTGTGGGCCCACAAATATGCCTTCTTAAATTTTTGCTTCACTAATTCTCGGAAATTTTGGTTTTAGATACAAAAATCCTCTTCCGTTTCGATCCATTACTTTAACGGAATTCTTCATTTAGCCCAATTTAATATGTAAAGGTTGGAAAAAATACGTTTTTGGGTTCGACCAGTGTTTTTTTTTTTTTTTTTTTCTTGAAGATTTTTGGCTCTTTAGGCCTAATATATATGGACGGACCTTTAGCCAAACCAGTGGTTTACTTCTAACGTTTTTTAGTCCGAGAGTTAGTGCCTGACGTAGTGGCCACTCCTTTTGTATAATGAATTACTTAGAACTCAAAAAGTAACCAGTCTCGTGTAACGACATAGAAAATGCAACAGATTCGAATACCTGTAGTTTACTAATCGACGCAATCTATTTTGAAGCATACTTTTAGACCTGATAAACAAGAATAAACCGATCTTAACCACTTGTGTACCGCAGATACATGCCGTGAATTGACGCTATATGAAAACGTTGCATATAAATTTGCCTGTTACAGATAATCTATGGGTGATAGAAAAATTCACTTTTCAGATTTGTTTTCAGCGTATCAAAATACATCAGAAATACCCAAAAATTGCCATGTCACAAATAGTGTGTTTATCAGTGTAAGCAAACCATCAATAGTGGCAAACGTAGCCTTAGAAAAACAATGGTAAAACAGCGATAGTTGTTTTGTGTCTGCTTCAAAAGAAGACTGCACAGCTCATATTTGTGAGGCTGAGGTTCTCCAAATTGCAGCAATATGCGCACCAAAAGCACTTAGCATCACTAATAGTTAAAATTTGACGTGTTAGAAACAGGCGACTGATTTTAAAAACCTAATGTGATACCCCATTGTCATGCGTGCGGTGATTCTGCAGATATGTCATCCAGAAAAATCAAATATTTAATCTCTGTGACTATAGGCCAGAATGTACCATATGTCAGTAATTCTTAAACTATACGAGACCCAAAACTGGATCTCGTGAACTTTTTTTTGGTAACAACAAATATTGAAACTACATGCTATTCCAAACGATTAGGCGGAACTAAATGGAAATTTCGTTCTTTTAGGTTGTCACGAAAAGGGACCTTGCTTGAGTTATTTTATGTTTCTGGTTTGGTATATGTAAAATTAAAATTCCAACAGTGAAACCATGGAAACGAATGACATATGTCAAAAAATTTAATACCTTTTCAGAAGACAAAATATGGAAAAAACGTTTAGGCGGAACTAGATTTTGAAATTAGTAATTTTTATCTAATAATTCGACTTTTGGTCATTTTCTTTAAACTTTGTAAATCATACTCGCATTGCAAATTCTAGAATAAATTGATTGTCATTATAAAATGTCCTTTGCATTGCATTTTATTTTTTTTTGTCATTTTCAATACAACTTTCCCATTTATTTATTTTTTTTGTCTTCAATATATTTAATATTAAATAAATGTCATTCGTTTCCATGGTTTCACTGCTGGTATTTTAAATTTGTACATACCAACGTCAAACATGAAGTAACCCAAGCAAGGTCCCTTCTCGTGACAACCTAAAAGAACGAAATTCCCATTTAGTTCCGCCTAAACATTTGGTATAGCTTGTAGGGCTGGTGGCTAGGTGAGTTACAGTCAGTAGATATCGGTCTGGGTGCAGTATGCGCGATAAACGTTCCCATATGCCTCCGTACGACACAAATCGGGAGAGATTTTGGACGTAGAGTATTTGATGACTTTCGTGATTTTTTGTTGTGTTAATTTAATTTTTGTATATTTGAAAATAAGAATGAGTCAGTTTATGGCCTTTATTTATATTTTAAGTATTTCTACATAGAAATTAATTTCACTCAAGTTCTTGCAGTTTATATGTCGTTTGTTGAACGAAATTATTGTTATCCCCTTAATTGCATAGTCCTCATTAGTGGAGGATCCGTAGACGTCGAAGAATTCTCTACGAATTTTCTGGTTCTATATTCTCAGACATGCTCAACTCCAGTTTTGAAGACTTTAAGGACTTTAGTACTTTCGGCCTGTAACTAATGCTAGGGTTACACTGTATCCGTGCGTGCGGTAACGAGCGTTTACACTGAACGTTCTTGTCCTGATCCGCGGATGGGTGGTTTCAGTACATACGTGCGACATGCGTGCGGTTTCATTCAAATATCTGTTACTGAACAGCAAAAACAACATTATTTATAGTAATAAAACAAATTATTTTTGTTCTATGCATTTTTAGATGAATATTTGGAGAGTTACGGGGTGGGTTATCTTGAAACATCTCCACTATTGTTAACAGCAAAAACGTGTATGACACAAATTGTTTAGAATAAAAAAACAAAAATTATTGTCCGAAGTACTTTTCCATCTGGATGAATAATAATTTTTACGTGAATCTCGGAAAAAAAACGGACAGAAACAAATTTTTTGTTGATTTTTTTCGGACAGAAACAAATCTTTGTTTCTGTAGAACTTCAAAGAAATGAAGAAAACAAAATAAATTAATAAACAAGTAAATAACGAAATAAAAAATCCCCATTGTTATGTAGCAGCATATTAACAAATCTATTATTCTTCTAATTTTGGAAAAAAAAAGTCTGGATCAAAACTCATATTTTTGGCTTGCTGGACGCATCAAAAAACAAACATGTTTGTGCGTCGACGCAAGTTACCGCACGCAATTATGCATGTACTGTAACCATGCTCATTTAACTTCGTGTGTTTGTTTTGTTGTCAGTTCTCGTGCGTTCAAAAAATCGCACGTTTCCGCATCCATTGTAACTGCACACTAAGCCTTCCGTGTGCGGACTCTTGCGTTCAGCAGCATTTTTCTTACGCATGATAAAACTCGGAGCTATATATCCTCACTTTTAGACCCTTTACAAGAATTAGGTCTTTTCTTGCACTCAAACTCGAGTAAAGTAATCAATTCTCTATCAAATTAAACAAACTCGACCTTTCTACGACAATTAGTTCGCGGGATATGAGCGCAGATATTCGCAACAAGCTCTGATTTCGAACGTCTACTTCTCCCCACAGTTTGCGCTACCAGTGGCGCACGACCTTGATACGAGCGTTGTATACAGCCATCAATGCTCTTTCAAACCGTACATAACTTTTCTTATGAGTGATGGTGAGCCAGTTATTGCGTAACGCCAAAACTTTACACACCATTTCTTATCAGCCACGTAAACGATAGAAAAGACGGTAATTCTGCGTGAAAAAGTTTAAGAACCATTGCCATAAGATGTCTTCAAAGTTACCACGAGGAATATATAAATAATGTTTAAAGCGATGTAAGTGAGTAAGATGTAACATACAATCTTTTCCTTTCCAGGTAACATGTTATTTACAGATTGAGTACACGGAACACATGACAAAGTGATCAACATACAACATTACCTACATCCTACATGAAACACAATATGATACGAGTTTGATGTGCTGTTTAGGTTGCAATCTCTAAATATCTCTATCTTTCTCCTTTCTCTCTGTATGTTCTATATATACTTGTTTCTGTGTTTGTTGAATATTTTGTAGTTCTCTGTATAGTGTCTAGCAAATAGTGGTATTGCGGAATGCAGCCTGCTGTTATGATTGTTATTGCAGAAACACCTACCCAAGCTACAGAATCTAGTGCCATCCGAAAGCCATTAGGTAAGTTAGTTGTTATTTTAGATTTTTATTTTCATATCTAAAGAGACAAGAACTGGCTATCATATTGTTTATTACAAAATGGAAAAATGTTAAGAAAACCTAGTACGATTTTCTGAAAAAATATTAACCATACATGTAGTATTCATTTTATCAGAAAGTTAATCCTCCCAATCGGAATATAAAAGCAACACTTAAGGGAAAATATATTCAGTCAGAGCCGCAGTAAGGAAAACTTGCGCTAGGGGCAAAACTGTGTTTTGGCGCCCCTTGGGAAATAAATGTAAGTGAATTCCCAGTGAAGAGCAAAAAAAAGGTCCTCACTTTCGCAATGTGGCGCCCTTTTCCTTAGTGCGCTAGGGGTCGTCGAGGATAATACATTTTACAGTAATTAAAATTAAATTGTACAGAAAAAAATAGACATTTTTAACAAAAAAAATTCCCTTCTGCATTATTTTTACATTTTTTTTTTTATTTATTTTTTTTAACACCATAATTTTAAATTATCAGTAATTAAATTAAACAGAAAAGTTTTACAAAAAGTACAATTAGTTTTATATTTATATTTTTAATACATTAACTTAAGCAAATAATATTACAGTATTCAGATTTGAATTAAGTAAAATAAACTATGATTAAGTAATCAAATAATAGTAATTGTAAATATTACGTTTAAATTCTTTTAAATTATTGGACAATTTGACATCTTCTGGTAAGGAATTGTATTCTTTACAACCCTTGATAAATAATGCATTCGTAGATACATTAAGGTTTGTTTTTTTTATATACATAAATATTACCACTAGTTCGCGTGTTATAACTATGAATTTCATGATTATAAGTAATAAAATTAGTCAGATAATTTTGCTCTCCATGTATTATTTTGAAAATAAAAATAAAAGTTAGAATTTTGATTTTATTTTTAACATTTAACCAACCCAAAGTGTCAAGCATTAGGCGAATAGGAGTTAATTTACCACACCTCAAAATTACTCTCATGCCTCTATTTTGAAGTTTTTGGAGAACCTGTATACTCGTATTGTCAAAAAGAAATGAAATAGTAGCACAATAATCAAAATGTGGTTGTATGATTGATTTATAAGTTATGGACTTAGCCCAACATGTAAGATGTTTTGAAACGCGAGAAAAGAAATATATATATATTTTTTTTTTGATAATATCCCAAAACTATATATCTGTTTTAAATACAATAATTAACTGTTTTCCACATGTGGTCCGAATACATATGACACTTTTATAAACTCATATAGGATTTACAATTTCCGCGACATGTTTACAATATAAGGGACTAATAAATATGTCTACACTTACGTGTCCTTTTTTTTAATTTGTTACTCTAATTGGATAATTATATTGAATACAATACCAAAATTACCTCCCTTACAATATTTCTAGCCACTTTAACTGCAATCTTATTACCATAACATCTTAAAATACATTTTTCTTCAGAATTATTTTCAGTGCTATATATTACATCTTATGTTCGGGCCTCTTGGTAAATCCGGCACCTAAAAATTATTATGTTAATTCACGTATCAAGAGCTTTGATATCCCTCAAAATTTTACAAAAAAAATCTTTTGTTAAATACATATTTGTTTATATATTTCGCACGATATATTTTTTTGAGGTCTAAGTATGTTTGGTACAAGTGTAGAAGAGTTTTATATAAATGATGAAATCTCTAGATCCGGCCATTTGGTTACAATTTTTACTAAACAGACAGACTCATGAGTGACGGTATTAGGATTTATTAATCTTACCTACGAAATCATAAGTCCGGGAGAATATAGGAATATGCATTTTACATTAATTTCAATATTGATCATATTCAGTGTCGTATCTAGCTTTTCATGGGGTTCATGCAAGATTTCAAATAAAGGGAAACCGATTTAGGTGATTACAATTATAGGAAGATAATTCGAATTTCTTAGCCCCCCTTTCGTCCTGTGCCCTGCACCTGTGCATTTGTTACACCTCTTCAGTTACAGCATTGATCCTAATAAAATATATTTTTTTATATTCTTTATTTCCCGTAGGCCTTGCGGCGTTTATGGTAGTAACAATTACAACCAATTAACAAACAATTACAAAGAAATTAAAAATAAAATAACATATAATGAATGTAATCAAATATAATTTATCTGTTGTGCATAAGACATTTTGCGGTAGGATTATTTTATATTTATTAAATTTTCATTTCATTGGACTTTAAGGGTGGGCATTTGCCCTTCTGAATACGCCACTGGCTCAAGTAATATTCTGAATTTCTACCGGCTCCCACCATTACTTGAATTTTTTAAATTTCTAACCTCTGCCTCCCAATCTTGGAGTATTTTTTTTTTTTTTAAGGTATGGTTTGGCGCTTGTTCTAGAGTGGGTTAGACTCTTAGAACCGTAACTAGCTTTTTCTGGGCCCTGTGCAAGATTGCACAAGTCCATTATCCACAGTCTAACTTGGCCCCCATCGAAAATTTTTCGATCTTTTCGTCTTGGACCCTGTGCCTGTGCACCTGTTGCCAGCCGCTCACACAGATTTTTGACTTGGGAGGGGTCCAATTATACATAATTTTTATAAAGAAATATTATACTACTTATAAAACTTATTATAAACACAGGGCAAAATTACAATTTGAAGTAAAGAAAAAAAAAAGGTCCTCACTTCTAAATTTGAAGTAAAGAGCAAAAAAAAGGTCCTCACTTCTAAATTTGAAGTAAAGAGCAAAAAAAAGGTCCTCACTTCTAAATTTCAAGTATATATATTCTTTATTATATTCTTTATTCCCCTAAGCCTTGCGGCGTTCAGGGTGCTAACATTTACAAAAAAATAAAAATAAAATAAAAAACAATCAATCCAAAAATACATAACAATAACATCCAATACAATTTACATTTTACAATATTTTTTTTCTCTTTTCTTTCTTCTTTCCGTTTCCCCTTCCTGTTATCCTTCCCCAATCTCCATCCTTCTTGCCTCTAATTCTCTCGCCCTCCCCCCTTCCATCTTCGTGCAACAGGTCTAGTGTGCTCCCTGACCATACTGTCATCTCTCTACACCTCTTCGCGAGGTGCTCTATATCTTCCTCCTCCTCCCCGCACATCTTATCATCCTGTCTCCTACAATATCTATTTCCTCTCTCTTCATTCCCGCACCTTAGTCTCGCAATCCTCCTAACTCTCCCTCCTGACCTTCCTCTTTCTCCCCTCAAGTAGCTTGGTACCCCTATAGCTCTGACCTCCTTATATCTCCCTGCGCTCTTTGAATTGTCTATTCTGACTGTCCTTTCTTGCTCCCCCACTTCCTTATCCCTCCTCCACAACTCCTCAATCACGCTTATGCCGTCTTTTCTTCTCCTTTCCACCTCTGTCGCATCCACTCCGCATCTCCAGTAATACTCTTTTCTCATCTCCCCCCATGCGTACCTTCTTCCTTTCTGTACCTCTCTGGCTCTTTCTTCCCAGCATTCCCTCATTATTTTTTTGTCTATTTTTATTCTAACTTTCTCTTCGTACTTAACCGCCCTCCTTCCTGTACCCACTTTCATCTTATCCTTTTTCAGTTCCTCTTGTACAATGTACCCTGGTGTCGTTCTATCTACCCCTGAGATCCATCTTAAATACCTCTCCTGTACTCGTTCTACCTTCACCCATTCCTTCCATCCCTAAATTTCCACCCCATATAGCAGGATGTTTTTCACCACGGCGTCAAACAACCTCAATCTCCATCTAATATCGTCGCTAAACTTCCTCTCTCCTATACTCCACAGCTTCCCCATGACTATCCTTGCCTTCTTTACTCTTTCCCTTATGTGTAGTTCAGCCCCATTGTTCCTCGTTAGTATATAACCTAGGTATTTTATACTCTTCACCTCTTCTATTTCTCTGCCACCCCATGCCCATTTTATCTTCTTTCTTCTTCCTCCTCCTTTACCGAATACCATTACCTTAAATTTCAAGTAAAGAGCAAAAAAAGGTCCTCACTTCTAAATTTCAAGTAAAGGGCAAAAAAGAAGGTCCTTACTTCCTACTTCCAAAAAATTGTGTGCCTCAAAACAAACACAAGGAACGCATTGAATATTTAAGGCGGCGCACAACCCTATAGTCCTCAATAGTTTCTTATACAAAAGTAATAATCGGAAATACAATTAATAACAATCTATATATCAAAATTTGCAGCGAATTTTAATCTATCTAATAGGATATTTTTAATTGTAGAATAAACTGTTAGGTAGCTGTAAATAAGCAAATTGCATTATAGACGCCATCTTGTAAAGTTTACAATGTAAACCAATCGACGCATATTTGCGTACGATGCGGCAAATTGTACCTAAAGCTTCATTCTACAATATGATTCTATTTTGTTGTATTGTGAAAATTACTTATAGTTATTGTACTTGGTATTCTATTTTTGCCACCCTCTTGTATCTGCCGCGGTTTTCAAAATTGGTGTTACGGGTAAAAATGATTTATTTTTCGTGAAGAATACTTGTACCAAGTGGCATTCTATTATCTTTAAGTATAATATTTTTCGACGAAGGCTCTAAACTATAAGTAATCAAGTCGAAAAAAAAAATTGACGTATTATTTGAACATTTCTACACAAAACTATATAAATATAAAAGTTATTCGAAACCTACAAATAGATTTAAAAAATTACAGAACAATATCCCTGATGTCTATTTTTAAGTTATTGAACGATAATATTTTTACTATAAATGTTTCTACAATTAAAATCATATAGGATAGATACAAATTCGGTGCAAAATTTGATGTATAGGTTGATACTAATTTTATTTCAGATTGTTAGTTTTGTATAAGAAACTAGTAACCTCCAGGGGTTATACGCAGCCTTAATAAATTTTAAGTTAGAGTATTTGGATTATTTATTTCCGTAATTTGTAATGTTTAACTTTATATTTATGATGACTTAATTTTTTTAGATAGTTTTAGATGACAATCAGATATTTCATTAATGCCCTTTAAGTCTTTATTGATTTTGAACTGGTAGATTCTTTACTGATGTTGAATTGGTAGCAATTCTAGCTCGATAACCTTTTCTGAGTCTTGAACCTGAACCTTTTCAAGAATTATTTTTCAGTCTGTCATGTTCTTAGCTACTGTTTTCCAATTTTGAACCATAAACTGCATTCAGAGCTCTTTAAATTATTTGACTCTGCACTGTACGTTATGCATATGCTTAATAGATTGTTTTAACACACAGAACATCTTAACGTTCGATATAGCATTTACAGCTCTTGGAAATTAGTGAGTTACGAATAGTCCGACATCTGTGTGTCTTTAAACCAATTAAGGTGACTTCGTAAAATGTCTATTATCTATTATCGTTTTTATAATTCTGTTGTCCTAGACTTTTACTAACTAAACCTAATTTAATTATGTAAATTGATCAGGGTTTCGAACCGTTATTTTTTTCGTTTCGGTTTTTGTTCCGCTTCAATTAAAAAAATAAATATTGGTTCGGTTCCGGTTTTCGTTCCGGCAAAAATAACGGTTTTTTTCGGTTTTCGGTTCAGTTCCGAGTGATAAATTTTTAAATCCTTTTATTTGTACTAGTAAATTATTTTCTACTATAATTTAGAAGAACATTTTATTCCTTATTTTGTAATAATCATACCAAGGCCGCTGGGGCGGTGTCCTGCCCCCCTCCCGAAATAATAGAAGCGCATTTTTTTTTTAACTTGCCACTTAAAAAAATTACGATTTTTTTCTGCTCATCAGTTTAAAAAATAATCTTAAATAAAATGTATTTTATATTCACTCCCATAAACATTAACTGAACCGAAATAAACCGATATTTTTTTTCGGTTCAGCTCCGGTTTTCGTTCCGACGAAAATAACGGTTTTTTTCGGTTCAGTTCCGGTTCTAAGGTCTGAAATTGATCATATTTACTGTTCGTCTTTATAATTTTGAGCGAGATTTGTTAATAGGTATGTTCGATTTGCACCTCCGCGTTATACTGCTAAACGCTAGCAGTAAAACGCTGCAGTTAGCAGTTTACTACTAAAAACTGGTAACATACAGCGATTAATTTTCTGTTCGATTTGTTTATACGTAAAGAATAAGAAGTACGTCTGACGTAAATGTTAAATGTCAGATAACTTTCCAGGTTAAGAATCTTTTTACGATTTGGTTCGGAGATTATGTTGTGTGTCGAACAGGGTGACCAGACGTACTCTTTTTAAGAGACTCTTTAGACTGGTAGAAACAGTCTGAACTGAGCGGTCGATGGTTCGAGCCTCCTTCGTTGGTGATATTATTCGCGCGAGAATAATATGTTTACATTACTTTCATTTTCACAATCATTCACCCCTCATCCAGGTGTAGGAGCTCGCCCCTGTCATCGGCAATTAGAAGTTGCAGAAATAGGCCGATTTAAAATAAATTAATTTAAAAAAAAACAATAAACATTTATTTTTCTGAAAATAAGGATCCTCGTAAAGGTAACATCTGGATTAATAATCCATCCTTGGAAGATATAAAGTCAGTGCACTTTGATCCTCGTGAAAAGAAAGCTGATCAAATTGTCTTCTGATGTCACTCTGGTGTCTAGACATAAAATGCAATCATTGTCTCAATTTTGGAAATCGCTAGAACAAGAATATCCATCTTTTAATTATAAAGCTATCAAATTATTGGTAACTTTTTCGATTTCCTATTTATGCGAAAAGACTTTTTCAACTATGTCAGTATTAAAAACCAAACAGAGAAATCGAATGGATGTTAACGCACTTCATCTCTCAGAAACAACTCTGCAGCCACGTATAACAAATTTTCTTACAAAGAAGCAGCCGCAGATCTCGCACTAAAATTGTTATTGCATAACTGTATAACATATACCTATATAATAATAAAATACTATCAATATTGGTATTTATTTGCGTCTTAGCTTTCAGCCGGTCCGCGAAATATTTATCCTATTTTCACCGGTCCTCGGGGGCTAAAAGGTTGAAGAATACTGATGTAAAGGCATAAAATATGTACGGTCTCTCCAATAGACTGAGATAACCAATGTATTTATATGTCTGTCTCATTAAAACAACTCACTTTACTGCGTTCGAAGGTGAGTTTGCAGTATAGCTCTTATGGCAAATGGGAGCGGTGTTGCCAAATGTTGTAAAAGTGTCAAATGTGTCAATTATAATAATATGAAAAACTCGTATTATTTACAAAAATCAACTCTTATAAAACTCAAAATAACACTCAACAAAAACAAATGGCCATTTGTAGAATACTGCGTCTTCACAGATCAACGCGTTTTAGAGCTGGCAACGTCGACTAGCAAGAAGAGGATAGCGTCATTGTGTAAACCCATTAGAGAGTATGAAAAAGAACTACTCCATATGCCCTGTACTGCAAACTCACCTTCGAACGCACTATAGCTATAAGTTTAGATAATTATCCACAATCGACGACGAACAACGTATTAAATTTAGAGGTCTGAACGGTTGCACGTCTTACTATATGACAAACTTGTTAGTGACAATCAACAGAGTACAAGCCATAGTCTATTAATTTAAGAGCTCTGAATGCGGCTTTACGTTCCTTTAGGTGTATATACTTAATAATATTAAGACATGTTGTTCCTTTAAAATGAGTGCAATAAGGTGAGCAACCGTCCTCCTTTTGTAAGGTCTGTCCTTCCTTGAAAAGTGTCCTCCTGTATGTCTTCCTTTTCCATATTTGTGCTCCTTTTCCATATTTGTCCTCCTTTTCGTAAATTTTCGTATTCAATCGATGCTGAGCCGATCCGTTGCAATTGATGTGACGTATTTGCATTTGACATTCGTCAAGGTTCGGTAGAATGCGGCGAGACAGGATTATGAGACGCCTAAGCTCCAAACGGGAGATGTTGCGAGAGTGCGTCGCACGCAAATGGCTTTGTTTATTTGGAGGAATCAAATCCAGGCATAACAGAAAAGTTTATCAAAGAAGTGCAGAAATTTGGCCAAACATGTTTTCAATATATCGAAGAATGGTCTGAAACAAACACCTTGGTAAATAATTGTTTTCAATGGTGTTTTTTTACTTCATCGCAAGTAAATTGGACAGATATTGAATCTTGTGTTAAGTTTTTATCTAAAGAAATGCCAGATATTAAAATAGACGACAATTGTCTCTTTGAAGAAATTTGAAGACTGAATGTATATTTAAATTCTGAAAAATTAATTCAATGGGAAAATCAACACGTTGAAATTGATAAAAGATGGGTAGAAATATTCAGTCATTTTAAAAATGAACATATTCTATGTGAAAAATTATTTATTTTTGTTCAATTTACCTTGTGCTGCCCTGGAACTAATGCAGCAGTTGAAAGAGTTTTTTCAATTGTTAATGATTTTTGGACAAGTGAGAAATCTGGTAACCGACGAGTTCATCGAAAATCAATTCATCGAAAATCAATTCATCGAATGATCAATTCATCGAATGATCAATTCATCAAAAAAAAATATTTTGTAAATATTTGATAGGAATGCCGAGGGGATCGGAAAGTCAAAAGAGCAGTGGTCAATAAAAGTAGACAGACTAAGAAATAATTGCGTAAAATTTTTTATATGGTTTAAAAAAAGGTAAATAAAGTGAATAGTGTTTGAATATAAATAAAGAAATATAATAAGAAAACTTATATAATAAAAGAAATAAATGTTTTGTTTTTAAGGTTTAATAAGACAGGTTATGGGCAATTACACGCAAATATTTTTTATAAATTCTTACACAATGATACGCATTTTAATTGGGCTAATATGGGGAAAAATAAAGTACTATGCGCCTAAAAACAAGGTAATTAGGTTAGGTTTAGTTAGTAAAAGTCTAAAACCGAGCGGAGTGAGTTACCCATCTTCTAGTTTAAGGACAAAGCACTATTTTAGGTTAGGTTAGGTTAGTAAGGGTTTTGTTAGAAGAAGCCGAGCGAAGCGAGCTACCCATCTTTTAGTTTAATGTCAAAACACTATCTTAGGTTAGGTTAGTAAGGGTTTGGTTAGAAGATACCGAGCGAAGCGAGTTAACCATCATCTAGTTTAATGACTACTATAAACTCACACTAACATAACAATGCCACCTGTTTAGAATTACCGTACAGTGAACAAATCATGTGTGGTATAGTAAATATGAATAGTAAAACTATATACATAACACAAAACTCTTAAGACTTAATAGATCCTTTAAGAATGGGTGTATTAAGTACACATATGATCCCATTAACCGGGTTTTTCTGATCTAAGGAGCCCTGTTCGATTTCAAAATAATCCAACAGGTATCTTTTACCTGGCGTATTTTCTGAATGGAAAATTAAAAAATTATTAATAGATCAAGTATGATAGTTATTTAATAAGTGTAGTCTGTCAACTTTTATTGACCACGGCTTTTTTGGCTTTCCGATCCCCTCGGCATTCCTCTCAAATATTTACAAAATATATTTTTTTTTTTCGATGAATTGATCATTTGATGAATTGATTTCCGATGAATTGACTTTCGATGAATTGATTTTCCATGAATTGATTTTCAATGAACTTACCGTGAATCGAAAAATTTAGATTGAATGTTGATACTCTAGCTGCAGCACTTGTCGTAAAGATCAAGGATCAATATGAAGGATATTTCTTGTTCAGATATTACCAATATATTGTTAGCAGATGATACTTTGATAAAAAATATTCATTCGATTGATAAGTACTCGTTTAAATAATAATTAATCATTATAAGATATTTCATTGTGTCCTCCTTTTCATTGTAAAAAAGTTGGCCACCTTAGTGCAATCATTTCTGGTCACTTTAAATTTAAGCTTAAGTTCTTGTCTCTACAATTTCTTTTGCATACCATTTCTGAATATAGCTCTTTTCTCTCTGCAATAGATATAGCAAATTTACAGCATGAATAAATATTCTAGTCCGTTTAGAAGTAAATATGAGTAAACACGAATTATTTTGTTTAATTTAAACGATTTTAATATGTTTTTATACATACATATAAATAATTAATAACAATAATATATACAAGTTTAAAACTATTTTAAATATTTTATAAATCTTGTTATAACATTAAGAACTATATGTAAAAACTAAGTTTTTTTTATAACTGTGACCTGTGATGAAAATTGGACATGAAGTTTTTATCCAGAATCTAATTACATTTGGATTAGATATTTACAAATACAGATTGTAAGCTCCAAGTTTCTGTATGCTGTAAATTATTGAATAGGCAACACATTTGTTATTTTATTTAAGGCTGGGATTCATGAACCATGTGGTGTATGTAGACTTTTTATTATTTTAGAACCAAAATCTAGATATATATATTTTTTTAATATGTCTACTCGTAAGCGATCTTTTTTAAAAATATTCTATGAATTTTTAAAACGAAAAATTTCAAGAAACCCTAAAATCGTCACTCATGAGTGTCTGTAGGTACAGTAGATACTGTGGCCAAGAAGTCTGTTCAATAGGCAATGGCCATAAGATAGACTCTATCTGGAGGCATTATGTTGAACTAAGCTAATAGACCAGTGGTTCCCAAACTTTTTCGGTTCCCGGCGCCCTTAATGTATCAGGATTTATCCGCGGCGCCCCATGTCAAAACATTGGTCTAACTAACGCAGTTGGGGGAATATTGGAATATTCCCCCTCTTTCTGAATATCCGCCCCTGTAGTCCAGCTGAGGCGCTCCAGGGCGCCGCGGCGCACGGTTTGGGAATCGCTGCAATAGACAATAGGGGAAACTTTTTAAGATCGCAGCGTCGTATGCGGCAAAAGCTGGAACACTCGAGAGTGACATAAACTTATCATTTGTGTATTTATTTACATGGTGAAAATGACGAGTTGTATTTTCCTATTTTCCAAGCTTTTTTGTGCCTTTTTTTATTTAAAGGTAATCTACGATTTACAAGATATGTAGAGTACGTTCAAGTAAACTTCATGCCAGGCCTATCTTACCGACTCAGCTGCGCAGAAACCATTTTCGTCCATTACGTTACCAACAGCTAGCTTGACACATTTCAGTGGCGTCACTTACTTTGAGTTGTGTTTAACTACGCGTATTGTGCGACGTTGTTTGTTTATTTCCATTATTATTATTTATTTCTCGTACGATTCAAGGTATACCGTATACTAACATGAGTAAAAATGTATTTGAAATACATGATTTTGTGTGTTTGGTTTCTACAACAATTTTTTAAAACCCTAATGTACGTCAATGTGATCAGCTGTTTTCTCGCGCAGGATTGATGACGTATTTTATGATGCCCTGGCATGAAGTTAACTTGAACGTATTCTAATAATATACTATACTAAAAAAAAAAATGAAGGAAATTTTTATTTTTTCATTGAATTTTTAAGTCTTTTTGACTATCTGTCAATATGATATCAACAAATATATGGTAAATATATTAATAAAAAATAAAAATCTCTGCCTGAAGAAGTGGAAGGGCCTTTTATTATATCAACTGATGATTTAGGCAAATTTTGGGTGGGGTATGTGCCTTTTTTCAGTCTTCTTGGACGTAAAAATCACTTTCCATAAAATGTAACAAGCAAACGCGCATGCATGGGCTTGGATTTTTGCCCATTTTTAATTTTTGGATCCATAGAGACATACGATCCAAATGTCGTTTTAATTGATATTGTTCCGATTTAGAAAAATAATCGAATGTTAAAATGGGATTCTTCTTTACCTGTAATTTACATTGCGGCACACAACAAAACAAATTGTTTTTTGCCGTGATTCACAAAAATAAAACACAAACAACAAAAAAACACATATTTCACCATTTAACAAAAAAAGAAAAAAATGTCACTCTCGTATGTTCTGAAAATCGCCACCAGATGTCAGGGCGCTTAGGAAGATTCCCCTATGAATCGACACCTTTCAAGGCATTGAAAAGACATTTTTAGTATTGGTGAAAATAAAATATAAATAAACACAACCAAGACATAAAATTATAATTAATTTCCTTCTAGATGTCAGATTACTTACTTACTTAATCCTAAGCCTTTCTACCTTTTGGTGTAAGGCGTTGTTGGAGTAGAGTTAATTTACTTCCTCCGGTGGCCTTTTCCATATTTCTCTCCAGGTTTTTCTATTTGAGGTGCTGGTTTTGACATCCGTCCATTATGTTTATTACAATATATCAAAATGTTGTTGCTGTCTATTAAATTAGTTTCGATTTTGCCACTTTGGCGCTGCAATCTTAAAAAAGTTTATTTATAGGATTATTGTTATTACTGTTTTGTTTAAAAGAATTCCAGATGGTTCTATTTTATATCCAATAGTTTACATATAGGGCTATACAATGTGATTCTAGATTTCGAGGAAGATGGTGAGGACGATGAGTCGGAAGGCGAATGGCAGCAGGAACTTCAACGTCGTTATGAACAGGATGCAAGTTTCATGGCTGAACTACGGGCCCGACATCCGACCAGTCCACTCGCCCCTAATCAACAAGTGAGTTTAGAAAATGTCGTCTGCATAATTAAAATTCAACCTGTCAATTTTTTTTTAATCGTTTAATGTGAAATACATTATTTCAAATATTTTTTAAAAGTTCTTATATTCCAAATACTTTTTATTAGTGATGACTAATAGTATTTGTTATTTCAAATAATTTGATCGGTATTTGAAATACTTTTACTGAGTATTTGGCACAGCTCTGCTTCCCCGCATTGAAAATGACTTTCAGAAGTAAAAAAAGTATTATGTGGGGATAAGTCGGCAGATCGTACTCGCCAAGAGTTTGGTCTCCCTACAGAATTTCTTTAAATGTTTAACGCCTTGCATTATTTTTTCAACAAGCCACAACTCTGTACATTTTTCAAATTGTACCTATATACATATGAAGGATTCAGAAGCTAATCAGTGTAAGTCAATAATCATTGAAAATGAGAAATTAAGTCTTAAGTAAAAAAATACCATTGCTTGTATAGGATACAGAGGAATATTTTTATTGATAGATGACACACAAATAAACTTAAGTACAAGATCGCTTTGTCAACTGAAAATTTAACAACAAAGAGGTTCTTGAACTATGCCATTTTCAGGAAAAAATTGACTTACACTGATTAGCTTCTGAGCCCTCCATATATTGATACAACTTTTTACCGACCGCCAACATATATAAGGGAGGTATTGTGATCATACCGATTTTGACATTTCGAGATTTCGATGGATCTCCACGAATTGAGGTCCCTACATAACGTTTTGACTATTTTTAGCATGATGTCTGTCGGTCTGTCTGTCCGTCCGTCTGTCTGTCCGTCTGTCTGTCCGTCTGTCTGTTTACACGTGCAGAGCAAATTTGGCTGAAAGGATTTTTATGAAACTTCATATTTAAGCTTCTGCCATCAATGGCACGAGTTGATCAACTTTTGGTAAAAATCGGTTGACTAAAAATGGGAGTTTACTCGTGTCGATTTTAAGATTTTTGCGAATATTTCACAACAGAAAAATATCTCGAAAAAAATTATTAAAGAAATGTTTTTATAAAAGCAATAACTAATAACTTTTATTTGAGACGTTTTGAGAGAAAACGAAAAATTTCGAATAATTTCTGTAAAATTTTTCGAAATTTTTTCAGTTTCAATTTTTTCATATTTATATGTAACGTTTCCATGGTCATGATAAATAATATCTCTGTTAGAAAATATTAGGTCAAGTTATTTCTACTCTGCTGCTAGAATGTAATTTATATAAGTACTTTATGATGGCGGTCGGTCCTGTGGTGGCCACAGCTGATTTTTTTGCTTAAAATTAATGTCAAATTAATTTGGCTAGTTCCTCTTTAATAACGTAATGAACGTAATATTGACCATGTTACTCCTAAATGTACATAAATTGAAAACATGGTCGTGAAACCTGGAAACAGGAGGCCTAGGCTCACCTCGGGCTGTCGCGCCAATGATGTTAAATTCCTCCTTGAACAATGATATTCTGTACTAATGTTAATGTTTATTTATCAGTTGCTGCAAAAGAATCCAGATAACATAAATAATAAAAACGAAGTAAACGGCAGCATGGAGAACACAGGAGCGAGTACAGAATCGAACCAGAACAAATCAGCGGAGACCATTCAGTGGGAAGAAGCAATGAAACGTTGGGTGAATCGATAGGCTTAGCATTTGCACAAAGACATTCGAACGTTATCTAATTACACATCCTCACATTTGTAGGCATATTTGAACATTTCGTTGTATTACAGTAGTTGAAAAAGCATACACATATACACATAACATTCATACAGGAACCAAAAGAGCTATGAATAATGTTTCACATAACGAATTGTAGTTAATATAGTGTTAGAGATGTTACATTATGCGAATAAATATAATGAATGTTTTCTTGTTAATTTCACATGTACATATTATCATGCAACAAATAAGTATCCATTGTTATTTTTTAATACATTTTTACCTACCAGCAATATTAAGTAATTGTTTAAAATTCGCAAATATCTATGATGAACTTCTGTAGAATTATACATATATGATTAATGATCTCGACATTTTACACTATTAGATTAATTACCTACAAAATTATATAAACTGTTTAAATTATCTATGTATGAAAAAATAAAATAAATTAAACCATAATATATATATATATACTATACAAATTATTGATTATTATTTATAAATAGTTTCAAATAGGGATAGGTATCGGCAGTAGCAACGCTAGTGAGGGGTCCAATCCCCCGAAATCTGCGGTGGCCCCTTAGATATGCTTGGAGATTTTATTTATTTATTTATTTATTTAACCAGTAACTATACAGATATGTGCAGTATAGTCGGATTGCTGATAAGTGACTGTTCGTTGCTACAAGAATCGATATACAATACTGTATGCAGGGTTGGACTGGGATTAAAATGTGTACCGGGAAATCTGGAGGAAGTCGGGCCACTATATATAAAATTCAGTGAAGGGAAACCGGGACACAGGAAAAAAGAAGGTCTTTGTTTCCCTCCCAAATTCAAAGTGTATATATATATATTTTTATCATTTCAATTTTCGGGTTTTCCGATTGACGAATTGAACCGGGCCAATTTAATTCGGGCCAATCCAACCCTGACTGTATGTTTTCTCTGTCTATATCATTGTAATTATTGGCATACCCATAGTAACGTATAGTGACGCAAGTTGACAACTAACCTTCCAAATTATTTTAATAAAAAACAAAGCATCAGAAAGAAACGGCATGATTCGTAGATATCTTTACTAATTAGAGCACGAAAATAAATTCACAGCAGTACTCAAACAAACAAAATTATTAATTTTAAGGTAATAATTATAAATAAGGATACATTTATACTCATACGTAAATTTTGGATTATAATTTGTTGTTTGGTTAAATTAAATTTGTATGTTTCCCCTAAGTACTAAAATATTAAGTAAAAATATATTTATTCATATAATATATTGCTACAAGATGTATTTAAATGATTATTTTTATTTAAAAAAAATTAGTCACTGTAATGCATGATATCGTCGTCATCTGAACTACCGCTGTCATTTCTTGTATTTATTATTATTGGATTAATATCATCAACAATCCTTTCCCTTTCTCACCATTCATTTACTAAATTTTCGATTTTTTTAACAGATTTTTCCCAAGTTTCACAACTAATTTGATCACAGGCTACTTGCCACATTTTCAAAACTTCGTTATCACTATATCTGTTTTGACCAATATGTGTATCATAATAATTTTTTATTATACCCCAAATTAGTTCAATGGGGTTCAAACTGGCAGTAATAAGGAGATAATATTAATACTTCATGACCATACGTTTGTGTCAATCTATATATATAAAAGCAAGTGTCCTGACTGACTGACTCATCACCGCCCAGCCCGAACCCTTGGGCCTAGAAACTTGAAATTTGGAGAGTATATTCCCTCCATGACGTAAGCACCCACTAAGAAGGGATTTTTCGAAATTCAACCCCTAAGGGGCGAAAAGGGGTGAAATGTGATTTCACGGATTCTTTAATATCTCTTCGGGTCGATGGGATATCGACTTAGTTTTTGCTTACAAAGACTACACATACATATGCCGAAAAACTTATTTCAGGATTTTGTCCTAATCAACCCCTAAAGGGGTGAATCTACAATCGGGGTGAATTTTACATCCCGTCGTATTTCCTGTGTTTGTTGAGTTATAAGGTTTCTTTTTGGCACATAGGTGTATTTTTATAATATCTCGAAATGGTTTTGACAGTTTTTTAAAATTTCACCCCTAAAGGGTGAAAAGGGGTGATATGTGATTTCAAGGATTCTTTAATATCTCTTAGGACCAATAAGATATCCACTTGCTTTTTGCTTACAAAAATACCCATACAAAACCGAAAAACTAATTCCAGCATTTTGTCCTTATCAACCCCTAAAGGGGTGAATCTACAATTGGGGCGAATTATACATCTCGCCGTATTTCCTGTGATTGTTGAGATGTGACATTACTTTTTGGCACATAGGTGTATTTTTAAAATATTTCGAAATGGTTTTGACAGTTTTTTAAAACTTCAGCCCCAAAGGGTGAAAAGGGGTAACATGTGATTTCCAGGATTCCTTAATATTTCTTAGGACCAATAAGATATCAACTTAGTTTTTGCTTACAAAGATTACCCATACAAATGCCGAAAAACTAATTTCAGGATTTTGTCCTAATCAACCCCTAAAGGGATGAATCTACAATCGGGGTGAATTTTACATCCCGTCGTATTTCCTGTGTTTGTTGAGTTATAAGGTTTCTTTTTGGCACATAGGTGTCTTTTATAATATCTCGAAATGGTTTTGACAGTTTTTTAAAATTTCACCCCTAAAGGTTGAAAACGGGTGATATGTGATTTCAAGGATTCTTTAATATCTCTTAGGACCAATAAGATATTGACTTGCTTTTTGTTTACAAAAATTACCCATACAAATACCGAAAAACTAATTTCAGGATTTTGTTCTTATCAACCCCTAAAGGGGTGAATCTACAATTGGGGTGAATTATACATCCCGTTGTATTTACTGTGATTGTTAAAATGTAACATTACTTTTTGGCACATAGGTGTATTTTTAAAATATTTCGAAATGGTTTTGACAGTTTTTTTAAATTTCAGCCCCAAAGGGTGAAAAAGGGTGACATGTGATTTCAAGGATTCCTTAATATTTCTTAGGACCAATAAGATATCGACTTGGTTTTTTCTTACAATAATTACTCATACAAATGCCAAAAAACTTATTTCAGGATTTTGTCCTAATCAACCCCTAAAGGCGTAAATCTACAAACGGGGTGAATTATACATCCCGTCGTATTTCATATGTTTGTTGAGCTATAAAATTTATTTTTTGCACGTAGGTGTCTTTTTAAAATATCTCGAAATGGTATTAACAGTTTTTTAAAATTCCATCCCTAAAGGGCGAAAAGAGGTGAAATGTTAATTCAATGATTTCTTAATATCTCTTAGGACCAATAAGATGCCGACTTGGTTTTTGCTTACAAAGATTACTCATACAAATGCCGAAAAACTTAATTCAGGATTTTGCCTAATCAACCCCTGAAGGTGTGAATCTACAAACGGGGTGAATTATACATCCCGTCGTATTTCCTGTGTTTGTTGTGTTATACAATTTCTTTTTTGCACAAAAGTGTCTTTTTAAAATATCTCGAAATAATATTGATAGTTTTTTAAAATTACGTCCCTAAAGGGTGAAAAGGGGTGAAATGTGAATTCAAGGATTCCTTAATATCTCTTAGGTCCAATTTTTGCTTACAAAGATTACTCATACAAATGCCGTAAAACATATTTCAGATTTAGTATTTTTAAAATATTTCGAAATGGTTTTGACAGTTTTTTAAAATTTCAGCCCCAAAGGGTGAAAAGGGGTGACATGTGATTTCAAGGATTCCTTAATATTTATTAGGACCAATAAGATATCGACTTGGTTTTTTCTTACAATAATTACTCATACAAATGCCGAAAAACTTATTTCAGGATTTTGTCCTAATCAACCCGTAAAGGGGTGTATATACAATCGGGGTGAATTAAACATGCTGTCGTATTTCCTGAGTTTGTTGAGTTAGAAAATTTCTTTTTGGCACATAAGTGTCTTTTTAAAATATCTCCAAATAATATTGACAGTGTTTTAAAATTGCATCCCTTAAGGGTGCAAAGGAGTGAAACGTCAATTGAAGGATTTCTTAATATCTCTTCGGACCAATAAAATATCGACTTGGTTTTTTCTTACAAAGATTACTCATACAAATGCCGAAAAACCTATTTCAGGATTTTGTCCTAATCAACTCCTAAAGGGGTGAATCTACAATCGGGGTGAATTTTACATCCCGTCGTATTTCCTGTGTTTGTTGAGTTATAAGGTTTCTTTTTGGCACATAGGTGTCTTTTTAAAATACCTCGAAATAATTTTGACAGTTTTTTTTAATTTTACCTTTGAAGGGGTAAATGGGTATTTTTTTATTCGATAGAACGTTTTTTGGACATAGATACATGAAATTCGCAAAGTATATTCTTTCCATGACGTAAGCACCTACTAATAAGAGATTTTTCGAAGTTGACCTCGAAGGGTCTAAAAAGGGGGTCAAATGTGATTTCAGGGATTCCTCAATATCTCTTAGGACCAATCAGATATCGACTTGGTTTTTACTTACAATGGTTATCTAAACAAATGTTTAAATAACATAGGAATTCAGAATTTTGTCTTAATTAACCTCTAAATTGAACCCTTCGTATTTCCAGTTTCTTAGTTCCAATCTTTGTTGAGTTATAACACTCATTTTTGATAGAACATCTCTTGGACATAGAGACATGAAATTCGGTAATTATATTCCGTCCATGATGTAAGCACCCACTAAGAAGGGGTTTTATGAAATTCCAGCCCTAAGGGGTGAAAAGGGATGCAATTTGATTTCAGGGATTCCTCAATATCTCTTAGGACTAATGAGATATAGACTTGATTTTTGCTTAAAAAGGTTACCCATACATTTTTTTTTTTTATTCAGGATTTTTCCCTAATCAACCCCTAAACGGGTGAATCTACATTCCGGTTGAATTATAGAAACCTTTGTATTTCCTGAGTTATAACATTTCATTTTGGTGCATAGGTTTCTATTCAAAATATTTAGAAAGCGTTTTTATAGTTTTTTTAATTTCATTCCTAACGGGGTAAATTGGTATTTTTATTCGATAGAACGTCCCTTGACATACAGACATTCGGGAAATATATTCCCTCCATGACGTAAGCACCCACTAATATGGAATTTTTCAAAATTCGGTCCCTAAGGGGGTGAAATTGGCTGAAATGTGATTTCACGGATTCCTCAATATCTCTTAGGACAGATGAGATATCGACTAGGTTTTTGCTTACAAAGGTTACCCATACACATGTTTAAAAACAAACTGAGGATTTTACACTAATGCGTCCGTCAGTATACCGTAGCGAAGCACGGGTACTCAGCTAGTGTATCAATAAAATAAAGTGCTTCAGATTTTTCTTTCTTAACAATTTTTAAAAGATCACATTTTAAGTCCTTTTTTGAAAACTCTTTGAAAAAAAAATTAAAGTTTGTGAATTTAATAATTGGCCGCAAGCCATATTTTAATTAATATTTATTACCAGACACTGACAGCTAAGATAAATAACAAAAAACATTTTTAAAATAGCTGAAAAATGGTAACTAGATTATTATATGAATGCACTACTTGATACATACATGTAACAGTCACCTATCAGCAATCCGACTATAGTGCACAAGTCCAGTTACATAGTACTGGGGAAAAATACAATACAATTGTAATAATAATATAGAAATACTAATGAATAAAATAAATAACAAAACAATAAGATACAATATAACTAGTCTAATTTATTTTTATACAAACAAACTTTTTATAATTGTCGTAAAAGATATCTACATCTCTATCAGAGATTTGCTTGTTTACTAGAATGAGCATTTTGTTCAGTGGTGAAATAGATTCTGAAATTTTGAAAAAGTGATCGTTTTTAATTCTCAATCTTATGTCAACAGTGGCGGATCTTCATACGGGCTAATAGGGCTTAAACCGTCGGCCCCAGATCCGCAAGGGGCCCCCAACCTCTCGGACATATACCTATTATATTCTATACCAAGCACGGCTTATAAGAGAAAAGAGCAAAACAAAAATATTACTTTAAAAAACTACACAAAAAATTAAAAACAAAAATTTACTAATATTTATGAAAAATCAACATAAGTGAAGCGCCAGCTAGTAAAAAAATGATATCCAACATTAAAACGTGATTAATTTTTACCATAATACGCACCTTTTTACACATAAAAATCGACTCACAATTGGGGTGCGTCTTATGGTCCGAAGATACAGGTGCGTTGTTTCAAAAGTGTGCGATATTAGTGTGAAATCAATTCGGAGCGCATAAAACAGAGTCAACCAAGAAAATATAATAGAAATGAATACAGAATTAGTAATTTCTGGAGGCCTTACAAGTCAACGACAACCCTTGGGTCGATTAATAAACCATTTAATAATTTTATGCAGGAAGACTGGAACAAACGAATGATAAAGCCAAATCGCGATGTTACAGCAACGGATGAAACGGACGACAATTTCAAAAGTACCTGGGTAAAACATTCATGGGAAGCTGTAAAAGAAAAAACGATTGTAAAGTCGGTATAAGCAACGCATTGTATAGTATCGAAGATGACTTGGTTTTTGAAGAGATTGACAACAATAGTTCAGACGAAAATAATACGAACAATGACATTAACGAGACGAGTGATAGTACATAGTGATAATGAACAGAATTTTGCTGGTACCAGTTATTGTAATAATAAATATTCTTTCTGAAAATTGTCTCATAAATTTGGGGTGCGTCTTATCGTCCGGTGCGTCTTATGGTCCGAAAAATACGGTATCTCAGTTCTCAGTTGACCGCTAAAATATGTTCAGGTATTCTTAAAACTTGTTTATTTTAATTAGTGTTATTAATTTAATTTTGGTGCTGGGTGCTAGTATTTTAATTAATATTTCTTAGATTAGTATTAGAACTTAAATTTAATTTCTCACCAATAAGTGTTTAAATAATAATAATTCCACTTATGTTGATTTTTAATAAATATTAGTAAATTTGTGTTTTTAATTTTTTGTGTTGTTTTTTAAAGTAATATTTTTGTTTCGATCTTTTCTCTTATCCCTTTCTGGATTTTTTAAGGTAAGATGAGATACGATAACTAATTGTTTCTATTATTGAAACGCTGCTAATTAATTTTGCTCAGTGTTAAAGTTTCTCAAATCGAATCGTTTAATTCGAAATTTTATTGTTTTAATCATCATATTATAGGACTAAAACCAGTGGCGAAGGGAAACCTCCGCTAGACTTGCCCTCCCATAAAAAAATATTAAAAAAAAAAATGTAAATTTAAAAAAAAAAAAAATAATATTTAGATAAATCTTCAAAAATACATCAAATTATGTTCTATACAAATTTTTGTCCAAGGCTTGCTTTACTAGTTACGAATTAATTATCATGACCATGGAAACGTTACATATAAGTATGAAAAAATTGAGACTTTAAAAAAAAAATTTAAATAATTTTACAAAAAAAATTCGAAATTTTTCGTTTTATCAAAAAACGTCTCAAATAAAAGTTATTAGTTATTGCATTTATAGTAACTTTTGTTTAATAAATTTTTTAGAAATATTTTTCTGTTGCTAAATATTCGCATTTCTAGTCAACCGATTTTCATAAAAACCAATAGGGTTCTTCCCATTTAATAGGAGAATTTTTTAGTACCAGAACGAACTCTTTAAGTTAAACCGTTTTTGAGTTATCGTGAATACACACAGACACACAGACAGACACACACACACACACATACGGACGGCACTTCGAAAATAGGTTTTTTGGATTCCCTGGACCATGAAACGTGGTCATCCGTCAAAAACTCGACATCGAAAATTTTCGCGATTACAATACTTGCCCCTTATATATTAAGGTCGGGCAAGTAAAAATAGACATTTCATAAATTACTTATTTTCTTTTATTTTTGACTTTTATCCGATCAGCTATTTTGAGCAATTCAAAATTGTAAACAAAAACAGCTGATTACGTACGAGTGTCTTATAGCGCGATGCGTATAGCGTAGATAGCGTATGCGGTAATGTAATAAATAATAATGAACCTTTAATACTGTCTTTAATTTTTTAAATTTTTTGATTGAAACGTGTGTAGGGCCCCTTGGTATTTTTAAGTCCTGGGCCCCCAAAAAGCTAGATCCGCCACAGTATGTCAGGGACTCGAATATTTTAATTTTGAAGAAGTTCTGGGGCATCTAGTTCATTGTTAAATAATTTAAACGCGAAATTCAAAGTGTGGATGTCGCATCTCCATTCTAATGTTTGAAATTTCTTGCTATTATTGAGAACTAAGTTTTTTAACTGGTTTGCATAAGAGATACGAAAAGGATATGTTCAGGTTAATTTCAGGGTCAGGTTTCTTAAAAATCTCTTGATTTTTGTGGGACATTGTTTTTGGGCTCCAGATTGTATTCGCATACTCTAATTTATGTCGAAATAGTGCACAGTACAGTAACCAAGTTGTAGATATCTTAAAACTACCACTGTTTCTTAGTATAAATCCTAAAGTTTTTATTCACTATATTGTCTATGTTGTCACTAAAACTAAAATCGTACCAAACGTGTTTAGATAAAACAAGGTATAAATTCTAACACATGTAATGTTTAAAATAGTATATTAATACACAAGTTTCATAAGGCATCATTTTTCCGCACGCGTCTATCTAGAAAACCTGCGAAGCGTCGAGTTAACTAATTGACAAGTGCGGCAAAAAGCCTTACGTAACGTGTTTTTATACTATTTTTCTGTTTTTTTTTTTTTTCATACCTTTTGATATGTGAATGTAGCTGTTGGCCGGACTGGTTCGGGAGCAAAAATTATATAGTAATAATTTTAAATTACTCTTAATTGAACGTTTTACCGGTGGTGACTGGTGCAGGGAGGGCAACGGGGCAATGCCCTCCCAATTATTTACATTTGAAAAAGAAGAAAATTACTTTAATAAAAGATAATAATAGTAACATTTATTATTATATCGAATCGAGAAGTCCGTCAGAAAAATGACCAAACTTTCCCAAATCACCAGTACGAGTATTTCTTAGAAAAAGGGTTGCCATCGTTTTTATGAATTTTTACAAGGGGAATTTTAAAAATACATTTTAAAATTCAGATAATAAGATACAAATTAGAAATTTTACTTCAAAGCACGTATCTTTAGAAATATATTTTTTAAATGGTTCTTTGTTCAAGGAGACATTTGTTCAAAGTTACTGTCTAATATCTTTGACAGTTCCTTGAACCACCTTTTTACCCTTTTTCGTCGAAATGCCCTGAAATGCCTTATAAAAAAGGCATGTCTCTCTGAAGAGGAGATCAGACAGTATTCGGTCCTGTTATTATTAACATCTAAGTAGTGGCATTCGTAGAGGCACTATGTCGACATTTTCTGGTGGTCTATTCGATTCTGTTCGTTTAACATTTTATTCATTATTTTAAATACATTTTAATCATTTAAACCAGTGTTTCTCAACCGAAATCATACCACGGACCAGTAAAATGTTTAATTTTATACCGCGGACCACAAAAATTACTATTAAACAAATTTATTGTATATGTATCTACATCTATATAATATTTCAGTAATAAAAATTGATGTGAAGTGTGTATTTTCACACATTTCAGGGTTTCGTAGGTATTTAGTAAGTGAATGATGATTATTTGGGATGCCAAAACAAATTTTATGTTAAAATATTTTTTTAAATTTTAATTCGAGTGCCTAATACCATTAATTAGGTTTCTAAATATGTGCAGTATTTTTTTTTTATATAGGAGGTACATTAAGATTTTGAAAATTGCGCCTATGGCTTCCATTGGTTGTTTTAAGTCACAAGCTCCGCCCCTCTGATTTCATATACATTGAAACATAGAATTAAATTATAATTTCAACAATTGCCACTGGTTATTAAATTTACGCTTTTAAAAAATAAATACAACATTTACCAAAATATAACTAGAAACAAAATGAAAATGCAAAAAAAAAAAAAAAACAGAAAAAATAAAATTGTCTCCGACTGGAACGAACCCTAATTTTTAATTTAGACAGCGAGAATGCTAACCACTACACCATGTAAGCGTATTGGTTTACTGTGTTACAAAACATATTAAATATTTACATCGTCAACCAAAAAAACACAAAAAAATGCGTTATTTTCCGAAAACATAATCTGATCAAAAAATCCTGTTGTACTATTCCGGTTCACACCAATGTACATTACTCAGAATTTTTTCAGCTTTTTAGGTAAAACCATCTGGGCTTCAGGGTGTGGGACAAAATTTATTTGCACAATTTTGACAAAAATCGTGTCAAAATAATTTACTTTGCAAAAATAAAATTTTGATCGTTAATCCACGTACTAAGGGCTTCCATTTGATACCCTTGACCAGTGGTACTCAACCTGGTCCCTAGGAAGCTTTTGGTGGGCGGTAAGGGTTTTGTCGAATGCTGGCTACTTTCCGTTTTTTTTACCGACCGCCAACATATATAAGGGAGGTATTGTGATCATACCGATTTTGACGTTTCGAGATTTCGATGGATCTCCACGAATTGAGGTCCCTACATAACGTTTTGACTATTTTTAGCATGATGTCTGTCGGTCTGTCTGTCCGTCCGTCCGTCTGTCTGTCTGTCTGTGTACACGTGCAGAGCAAATTCGGTTGAAAGGATTTTTATGAAACTTCATATTTAAGCTTCTGCCATCAATGGCACGAGTTGATCAACTTTTGGTAAAAATCGGTTGACTAAAAATGGGAGTTTACTCGTGTCGATTTTAAGATTTTTGCGAATATTTCACAACAGAAAAATATTTCGAAAAAAATTATTGAACAAAAGTTGATAAAACGAAAAAAAAAATTGAAATTTTTTTCCAAATTTTCCCTAATAGTTTTTGGTCATTACGGACCAAACATTTTTTCTAGACAAAATAAGATGTGAGAATTCCAAAAATTTAAACCTCAAGTCTCTATCTCTTACCTTTTTTGAGATATGAATTTTTTAAAATTACATTAAAATCAAAATTTTCCCTAATAGTTTTAGGTTATTACGGACCAAACATTAATTTTTTCTAGACAAAACAAGGTGTGAGAATTCCAAAAATTCAAACCTCAAGTCTCTATTTCTTACCTTTTATGAGATATGAATTTTTTAAAATTCCAATAAAAATCAAAATTTTCCTTAATAGTTTTAGGTCATTACCGACCAAACATTATATTTTTCTAGACAAAACAAGGTGTGAGAATTCCAAAAATTCAAACCTCAAGTCTCTATTTCTTACCTTTTTTGAGATATGAATTTTTAAAATTACAAAAAGTTTCAAAATTTTCCCTAATAGTTTTAGGTCATTTCGGACCAAACATTATATTTTTCTAGACAAAACAAGGTGTGAGAATTCCAAAAATTCAAACCTCAAATCTCTATGTCTTACCTTTTTTGAGATATGAATTTTTAAAATTACAAAAAAATCAAAATTTTCAATAGTTTTAGGTCATTACGGACCAGACATTAATTTTTTCTAGACAAAACAAGGTGTGAGAATTCCAAAAATTCAAACCTCAAGTCTCTATTTCTTACCTTTTTTGAGATATGAATTTTTAAAATTACAAAAAGTTTCAAAATTTTCCCTAATAGTTTTAGGTCATTTCGGACCAAACATTATATTTTTCTAGACAAAACAAGGTGTGAGAATTCCAAAAATTCAAACCTCAAATCTCTATGTCTTACCTTTTTTGAGATATGAATTTTTAAAATTACAAAAAAATCAAAATTTTCAATAGTTTTAGGTCATTACGGACCAGACATTAATTTTTTCTAGACAAAACAAGGTGTGAGAATTCCAAAAATTCAAACCTCAAATCTCTGTCTTACCTTTTTTGAGATATGAATTTTTTAAATTACAAAAAAATCAAAATTTTCAATAATTTTAGGTCATTACGGACCAAATATTACAGAAAAAACATCGTAAAACTAAATTTTTTAAAGATTTAAACCTTAGGTCTCTATTTCTTACCATTTTTGAGATATAGTTCTTGATTTAATACCCAAATTTCCAAAAATAACTACACTTTCACGAGACCCAATATATTCAATGTTAAAATACGTACAAAAAATAACTTAGAATTTATAAGAAAGACATTTTAATGTTATCTCGATGTTTTGTTAACCGCAAATGAATTAATATGGGATTAAAAAAATAATTAATCCTCTTAAATAAGTTGATAAGGAAATTTTATTTTTATATCATTAGCAGGAATTACGTAAACATTTATGCGACGAAACATATTTATCTGAAAAAATATATAAACTGTGAATTTTCATAGTTCACAGGATTTCGTAGGCAGGGCTGATATTAAAAATATTTGAGAAGATAACATTCAAAATATGATTTATCACAGTAATACAGTTTTGAAATTATTGTAGAAAACATTACAAACCAATTTGCAACAAGTTTGGAACCTTATTTTACGACCTACTTATTTTTAAGGTCCCAAACAATTAATTCAAATATGTTATAAAAATTTTAAAGCACTAAATTACGAAAAATCGATATTTAAATTTGACAAAAATCACGTTTTGCATGAACTAAGTGGACAAATAATGGTTTAAGGGCCGCTTTTACAATCGATGGATAAAGCTCCGATAACGCTATTCCCGGTATAAAGTCAAAAAATCGCTTTTACAATGCTCGGATAAAGCTCAGATAGAATAAACATCGCAATAAACACCAGAATATCTTATCTGGACAACGACACTTCAGATAAAGGGCAGTATAAGTTATTCCCTTGCTCTGATTGGCGAATAAGAATTTATTACCCAGCAACGGAAAAAAAATTAAATTGACATATGATAAATGTCACTTTATGACGTTTTATTTGAATTTTTATTACAGTTATATAATAGGGGATAGGCATGATTTTTTTAATTTTTTTTATTATATTCCTCTTGTTGTATATAAACATAAAAACCAGTTTTTAAATTTTTTTTTTTTAATTTGAAGGCTTTAAAAAATCAAAAATGTATGTAGCGCGCGAAAACGACGTGTGACGTCATAATCCTTTCTAACTGACGCATGAGGCTACTAGCCAATCCAGCGAACGGTTGTTTATGCAGCGAACATAGTCTGTTGTGAATTATTTGTTTGTGTAACTTTTATAGGTTATGTAAAGGAGAGTGATTTTAATTAAAATAAAGTTTAATTCTATAAAAACAATTTATACATGTTTACCGAATTAAATTTTATATTAAAATATGGAAGATCCAGGGCCCCAGTACTTCGAAACATTATCGAAAATATTGTTCAGTACCGATGTGCACAATTAGTTCAACTAGAAATCCAAAAAAACTATTTATATCATTACCTAATGGCGAAAAACAACAGAAAAGGCGAAATTTGTGGCTGAAAACTATGAGGCGAAATAAAACCGATATTTCAGAAAAAAGTAAACTTTATGTTGTGTGCATAAATGCATCAATGTTGGGTAAATTATCACTCTGAGCCCTAACAAAATCTTTATCTGCCATTTTAATAGTAAATACGTGAAAAATTGTTTAAAAACAAATACAAAACTCTCGAACAATACAATACACACACGTGTGAAGATTATGTTGTAGCTGTCTGTATCTGTGATGTGAAAACCCTATCGTTTGACGTCATACTCAGTCGTTTCTACTCGGCAACCTTCGCCCCGTGCTCGGAATATTTCAAATTTACAATATTTTAATTAAAAAATTTGGCTATAATGTTAATTAAAATGTGATTTTTGTTTTGTTAGGTGACATAACTAACATTAACATATCAAAATAATGTAGTTTTAAGGAAATACAAATTTTATGCGTATCCCCTATTGGGGTTGCATTGGTTAGCTCGCTTGCTTTGAAAGTGTGGAATCATGAGATAGACCTAGTATGGGTAAAAAAATTTAAAAAAAAAATGGCTGTTGCAACCATAGGCTCAGATTCTTTACAATGAATGCTGTAAAAAGTAATCGTTAGGTCATGTCAGAGGACGCTAGTCGCGGCCTTAAAATCTCTAAAACCTAGACATTGCCGTACGAAATTATAATAGTACGTAATCCCTCGTTATCCATGTATTTGTTCAGTAGCTTTGTTTACACGCAGTTGTGAAATAATAATTTGATTTATTTTTTAAAATCGTAGCAATGAACAGTAGCAGCCGATTACCGCTGGAATATGCTCCTAGCACTTTGAGCGCTTCGAATCTAACTGGCCACTATCACCCCTTCCACACTATGTACACATAATGCCATGTTTTTGTACTGGCGCAGCTTTGGGCTGGAGCCAGTTCGAATGAACCGGTTGTTATTTATTTATATATTTTTCAAAATGCGAACTGGTTCTTAATGTTGTTATACACTGAAAAAAATACCCGTTATTAATCAGTGAAATTTTCCTCTTGAAAGAACTTGTCGATACAATTTTGGCAGTCCACAACTGTACATAATATGTATATGCTTAATCTTATTACTCGCGTTTTTTTGTCCACAGTATGTTAGTGGAACTCCGCGGCATATATATATATAAACAAGTATATGGCGCATGAAGGCTGGCTAGATGTTCCATGATAGGAGGATGGAGCTATGTATTGCCGTACCCCTTTATGCCCGGTGAATAGTTTGCGCATGTCTAAATTACGACCTTGCTATTGGTCGAAAAAATTACAGTTACGTGGTGGGAGCTAAGAGAATGAGTAAAGCGGGGGGTGAAGGCTTAATGGTGGAGTTGTGCTCGTGAGAATAGTTTCCGGGTAAAAAAATAGATGGCGTTAGTAACCAGTTTTAGTTTGAAATAACCACAGTAGATGTCGCTAAATGCTACATTAGTTCCATATCATAGTGAAACAAATGTCATTGTTTTTTAACGTTCATATTTTCATATATATAAACGGGTACAGCTACGTCTTTTTTACAAAATAGTATAAACCAAATAATTAGGGTTTTTGTTTGATAACTTCTAACCTTATTTTTTTAAATGTAAATGTCATTTCATCTGACTTTATCCTGCTTTTTCAAAATGAATTGACACTACCCGAGCATGCGCATTGTGTTTTACGGTCACCAAAAGAGACAGTCATATGTATATCTTACTCTCTATGTTGGAACATCTTAAGTTACATTGAGAGATAGGCCAGGCGCCATATACTAGTTTATATATATATGCTCCGCGGTGATAAGGGATTACAGTACATAAATATGAACCACAATCAGGGCCACCACATGCGTTTGGGCATAGTCTGCAACGCACACGATCGGCTCATCAAAGGGACGGCATTTGGTATAGATTCTAATAGAATTCTACTAGTAGAGGGTGATCTTATAAAAATTTACACATGGGCGGTATTAGGGCACGATTCTATTAGAGGGCGGTTTTATGAATATTTGCACACGAGAGGCTGACACTAACGCGATAGATATAGCACAATAAAATAATTATTTGAGTCGAATATTTCGATATCTCCTAATATTTCCCCAAACATGCTCAAATGTGTTGTTAATAGTAATGTCAATTTAAAATATGAGTTTTCTAATATGTCAGTTTATGTGTCAAACAATACCAACTTTATTTTATTTACAATAAAACCATGGATAGCTATCCGAGAATAAAAAATGCATTGTAAAAGCGAACGTTGGAATAAACATCGGAATAAACTTATACATTAGATAGTTATACCGCTACGTATCCGAGGTTTGTAAAAGCGGCCCTAAATTGACAAAATAAGGATTAAATTTGATTTAAATGTTTATTATAATGTTTATATGTTTATGTTTGTTAATATGGATCTTACTAAAAGCAGTTCACTTTTGTAAGAACATACTAAGAGGGAATTTTGTTTTCAATAGTTTGCACCTTTGAAGCTCTATGTCATGTTGGTATTAAAAAATGTCACTTTTTTAAAATGTCGATCCATTTGACATATGTCATAATGAAAAATTATATCTTAATTATAATGATCATAACCTTATCAACCTAAAGTCGGTTTTACAGCGTAAGGAATATTTTTAATTGACATTTAAAGTCAGTAACACACCATAAAAGTAACCAAAATAACCAGATCTAGTGTGTTCTTACAAAAGTGAACAGCTTATACATGTGGGTCAAAAAGTTGTATTATGCATGTCAAATTTCGAATCACTAGATCTTGGTGGATTCATGAACTCCTCTTTCGAGGTGGAGGCTCCTATTTGCGAGACGTGTAATACAGGTTTGTCTGTATCAAACATTTTAACCGAGTGTGTATAGTTCGAGGATGTCAGGGAGAGGTTAGACCTGTGGTGTGACCTGTCAGTAGCTTTAGATGATGACAGAGTACTCCAGGGCAGGCTCATTATAATGATCATAACCTTATCAACCTAAAGTCGGTTTTACAGCGAAAGGAATATTTTTAATTGACATTTAAAGTCAGTAACACACCATAAAAGTAACCAAAATAACCAAAATAATCTATGGTCTATTTCAAAGTAGAAAAATGTGTGTAAGAAGATAGGAGCTGTTTGTCCTTGCTTCGGATTGGTTTAGATCGTCATCCCTATTACACTGTAAAAATATTGTTTTTAGTCCAAGTTGACAGAAGTTCAGTGTCGTACATTGGAAATATATATTGTTTATATTATTTAATTTTTCTCATATATTTTGTTATTATTTACATATTTAGACTTTTATTTATATTCTTGGCGTAGATTTTATGGAGAAAATTCTCCATGTAATTTGTTTTTACGCAGTTATATATTTTTTAGGTTATCTGACAGATAAATATTTTTTGACACTTGACAATTAACATATCAAGAGAGAGGACTAATGTGAGGCCAAAAGACAGCCCAGCTGATTGTGCCCAAAGAAGAACTTATTGATATAATTTTTAGACCTTCATATATACATATATTTTTAATTTTTATTTACAATAATTATTAAAATAGCTTTAAAATAAACTTTAGCTCTGAAGATATATTGTTTATTTTATTGCTTTATTTACACTGTTTTGGCCAAATCTCTCATTTATACATATATAGTACATCATTTTTAAAATTAATATTTTTTTAACTTTTTCAAATTTCCCATTAAACTGAATTTATGTCGTATAAATAACGTAAGTGTATTATCTGCCTTGTTTATTTCAATATCTTATTAACCTTTTTTAAATTAAAAAAAAAAAAAAAATCATTTGCTAACCCAGTCGGTACGCCCATGCCCTAGTTGTAACTTATTTTAAATTTCCCGCTATACTGTATTTGATCAGTGTAAATCGTACTCGTTTCGCAGCGCTATCTACTTTTTTCTACTTTGAAATAGACCATAGTGTGTTCTTACAAAAGTGAACAGCTTATAGCATTAGCTAAATAAATAAAGTATTATTATTATTATTATTATTATTAACAAACATAGGTTTACAGTCTGTTTCAAACGCTTAGGCGGAACTAAATGGGAATTTCGTTCTTTTAGGTTGTCACGACAAGGGACCTTGCTTGGGTTATTTCATTTTTTACGTTGGAATGTCAAAATTTAAAATTACAACAATGAAACCATGGAAACGAATGACCTATGTCAAAATTAAATTATTTTTTTATATATTTTAATGACAAAAAAATAAATAAATGGGAAATTTGTATTAAGAATGACACAAAAAATCAAAATATAAAGAAAATGACATTTTAAAATGATATTAACCTTAACCAAAAATGTTTATTGTAAGAATGATTTACAAAGCTTAAACAAAACGGTCGAAAAGCACGATTTAAACGATGAAAGTAACTAGATTGCAAAATTTAGTTCCGGTTAACCGTTTGGAACAGACTGTACATTATTTTATTTATTATTTTTTTAATATTATTATGTATTTATCATTTTTTTAAATATGGAAATGCCAACTTTAATTTTCCAAACAATATTTCTGAATATTTCCTGAATATTTCCGAAAGAGGAGACCTTCGTTTGTTCCTTACAAAAATTGAACCAGATATCCAATTGGGTATTGTAGGGCCTACACAGAATTTATTTTTTTTTTTTTTTTCGGTGGGCACATATTTGTTTATATTTTTAGGGGGATATGTTTTTTAGATGTTTTTATTTTGCCTATGTGCGGGTCAAAGAGTTAAATAAGCATGCCAAATTTCAACTCTCTAGGTTTAGCCGTTTGGATACAATTTTTACCGAACAGACAGACAGACAGACGACAAAATGACGGTATAAGGGTTTTTTGGTCATACCTACAAAATCCTAAAAATCACTGAAAATGAACAAAAGATCATAAAAAAATTAACAAAAATCTCAAAAATTATCATGTATAATCCTTTCGCGGACCACTAAAATTTTGCTGAGGACCACCAGTGGTCCGCGACCCCCGGTTGAGAAACGCTGATTTAAACTATTTGTAAATATTACTGTTAATAAATGTAATTCATTAATTTTAAACCGTCTTAACGAGTGTAAACCTTCACATTTAAACTTAAGTGAACAGCTAAGTCCAGACTTAAGTACAAGATGCCTGTTCAGTTGGTTGGTAAGTACAAATACATATCATTTAATTCACATGTCGTAATGATGAACCCTGGATAACACTCACGCCTACTACCCGAACTCCTTTAGTCAGAAATCTCACTTCAGTTTGAGATTAGACGTAATATTAAACCACAGGCTCGCTACCTAGTGGACAATAAATGGTACGTTGTAAAGTATCGTAACCGGCTCGCTACATTATTTTCATTTTACCCATTTTAAATTAATATTTAGTTTTATTGAAATGATTATAACTTAAATTCGCATCGCGCCACGTTTGGCTTCCTAAGCAAATGTTTTTAGAATTGACCTAGGTACGCCATGTAGGGCAAAATAGCAAATGCTCAATATGTTTGTTCGAGTGGTTGCGGGGGTGAAGAACGAGCATTAGGATGCAACCTGTAGCGGCCATTGTAAGGGGGTCAAAACATATTTTGTCCGTAGTTTAAATTATCATTCGGAGTGCTTCATTTTGACATTTGTTTGTAGTTCTGTGTTATTAGAAGGTTATGCATAGACAAAGGTTATATATGGTCGATGTTTTAATAATTATATTATTAAAACAGTGTTTTATTAGTATATTTGATAATAATTTACTCGCTACATTTTCTTAACTTTATGTGATTGTGTTTTAGGTAGGGTGACCATTTTCTTAAGAAGGCAATGCGGTACGGAGCAAAAAAAAAGGTCTTCATCTCCCAAATCCAAGTGAAGAGCAAAAAAAGGTCCTCATCTCCCAAAATCCAAGTGAAGAGCAAAAAAAAAGATCATCACCTCCCAAATCCAAGTGAAGAGCAAAAAAAAGGTCCTCACCTCCCAAATACAAAAATGTGGGACAATGCGGGACAAAATGTTAAAATGCGGGACTTTTGCGGGACGCATCTTAATGCGGGACGAATAGTCACCCTAGTTTTAGGTAAGTGGCAAATTTTGGAAAAAAATAAATAAATAAATAAATTTAAAAAATGTATGAGAATGAAAATAGCGTGAATTCAATTTTAGAACTGGTTTCCAAAAAGAATTTAACCTGATAATAAATTAGACTTATAAAACCTTAGGACTACCAAGACCGGAATTAATTTTAATGAGTTCCCAAGAAAATAAAAAACCAATAAAGCAAGGAAATTTCATTCAAAAACCTTTTTGATAAGCTTTTGCCTTCAAAAGGCTTTTTGCCCCACCAGAAAATAATGTCACGTGCCGCCACTGCATTTTACTCTTAATTAAAAGTTATTCATATTTATCACTAGCGTGAAATTTCTTCAATTTTTTAAATTTTTTAATTAGTTGCCTAATCGCCATTTTCCGAGGATACACTGTTTGTACTGCGATTATATTCGGCACTTTTTAATTTTTACCAAATATCCGGAACAAAATGACAAATTGACCGGGAAGCCGGGACCATACCTTCAAACTGGGACAGTCCCGGGCGAACCGGGACGTATGGTAAGCCTATGTATTTATATGTTTTGAGGAGGGTGCTTTTGTTTTTATGAATAATACTAGCTGAAAACCCGTGCTTCGCTACGGTATATTGATGGTCTCATTGGCATAAAATCCGCAGTTTGTTTTTAAACTTGTGTATGGGTAACCTTTGTAACAAAAAATCTAGTCGATATCTCATCTGTCCTAAGAGATATTGAGGAATCCGTGAAAAACATTTAACTCCTTTTCACCAGATAGGGGTCGAACTTGAAAAAATCTTTTCTTAGTGGGTTCTTACGTCATACGGAAAAATGTACTCTCCGAAATTTTTATTTCTAACAAAAAAAATACTAATTTACCCTTTAGGAGTGAAAGAAAACTCTCAAAATACATATATGCCAAAATGGAATGTTATAACTCAACAACCGCTGGAAATACAAAGGGTTCTATAATTCACCCCGAATGTAGATTCACCCCTTTAGGTGATGATTAAGATAAAATCCTGAAATTCATTTTTCTGCCTTTGTATGGGAACAATCCTTGAAACCACATTTTACCTCGTTTTACCCTTTAGGGGTTAAATTTAAAAAAATTGTCAAAACCATTTCGAGATATTTTAAAAATGCGCCTATGTGCCAAAAATAAACCTTATAACTCAACAAACACAGGGAATACGACGGGATGTATAATTCCTCCAATTATAGATCCACCGTTTAGGGGTTGATTAGGACAAAATTCTGAAATATATTTTTCCGTATTTGTATAGGTAATCTTTATAAGCAAAAACCAAGTCTATATCTTATTGATCCTAGAAGATATTAAGGCGTCCTTGAAATCACAATTCCCTCTTTTCATCCTTTAGGGGTGATATTTGTTAAAGGTAAAAAACTGTTAAAACCATTTCGAGACATTTTAAAAAGACACCTATGTGCCAAAAAGAAACGTTATAACTCAACAAACACCGGAAATACGACGCGATGTATAATCTACCCCGTTTGTAGAATCACCCCTTTAGGGGTTGATTAGGACGAAATCCTGAAATAAGTTTTTCGGCATTTGTATGGATAATTTTTGTAAGCAAACACCAAGTCGATATCTTATTGGTCCTTAAAGAATTAAGGAATTACTGAAACCACATTTCACCCCTTATCACCCTTAAGGAATGAAATTTAAAAAAAATGTCAAAATCATTTCGAGATATTAAAAAAAAAAACACCTATGTGCCAAAAAGTAATGTTGCAACTAAACGAACACAGGAAATACGACGGGATGTATATCTCATCCCGATTGTTGATCCACCCCTTAAGGGGTTGATTAGGACAAAATCCAAAAATCTTTTTTTCAGTATTTGCATCGGTAGTTTTTGTAAACAAAAACCAAGTCGATATCTTATTGGTCCTAAAAAATGTTAAACAATCCTTGAAACCACATTTTACCTCGTTTTACCCTTTAGGGGTTAAATTTAAAAAAATTGTCAAAACCATTTCGAGATATTTTAAAAATGCGCCTATGTGCCAAAAATAAACCTTATAACTCAACAAACACAGGGAATACGACGGGATGTATAATTCCTCCAATTATAGATCCACCGTTTAGGGGTTGATTAGGACAAAATTCTGAAATATATTTTTCCGTATTTGTATAGGTAATCTTTGTAAGCAAAAATCAAGTCGATATCTTATTGATCCTAAGAAATATTAATGAATCCTTGAAATCACAATTCACCCCTTTTCACCCTTTAGAGGTGAAATTTAAAAAAACTGTCAATACCATTTCGAGATATTTTAAAAAGACACCTATGTGCCAAAAATTAATGTTGCAACTAAACGAACACAGGAAATACAACGGGATGTATAATCCACCCCGATTGTAGGTTCACCCCTTTAGGGGTTGATTAGGACAAAATCCTGAAATAAGTTTTTCGGTATTTATATGGGTAATCTTCGTTAGCATAAAGCAAGTCGATATCTTATTGGTCCTAAGAGATATTAAGGAATCCTTGAAATCACAATTCATCCATTTTCACCCTTTAGGGGGTAATTTTAAAAAAATGTCAATATTATTTCGAGATATTTTAAAAAGATACCTATGTGCCAAAAAGTAATGTTGCAACTAAACGAACAGAGGAAATACGACGGGATGTATAATTGACCTTGATTGTAGATCCATCCCTTTAGGGGTTGATTAGGACCAAATCCTGAAATAAGTTTTTCGGTATTTGTATGGGTAATCTTCGTAAGCAAAAAGCAAGTCGATATCTTATTGGTCCTAAGAGATATTAAGGAATCCTTGAAATCACAATTCACCCCTTTTCACCCTTTAGGGCTGAAATTAAAAAAAAACTGTCAATACTATTTCAAGATATTTTAAAAATACATCTATGTGCCAAAAATTTATGTTGCAACTAAACGAACAGAGGAAATACGACGGGATGTATAATTCACCCCGATTGTAGATCCACCCCTTAAGGGCTTGATTAGGACAAAATCCAAAAATTGATTTTTCGGCATTTGCAAGGGTAGTTTTTGTAAGCAAAAACCAAGTCGATATCTTATTAGTGTTAAAAAATATTAAACAACCTTGAAATCACATTTCACCCCTTTTCAACCTTTAGGGGTTAAATTTAAAAAAGTTGTCAAAACCATTTCGAGATATTTTAAAAAGACGCCTATGTGCCAAAAAGAAACCTTATATCTCAATAAACACAGGGAATACGACGGGATGTATAATTCACCCCGATTGTAAATCCATCCTTTAGGGGTTGATTAGGACAAAATCCTGAAATATATTTTGCGGTATTTGTATGGGCAATCTTTGTCAGCAAAAAGCAAGGCAATATCTTATTGGCCCTAAGAGATTTAAGGAATCCTTGAAATCACAATTCACCCCTTTTCACCCTTTAGGGGTGAGATTTTAAAAAACTATCAAAATCATTTAGAGATATTTTAAAAAGACACCTATGTGCTAAAAAGTAATGTTGCAACTAAACGTACACAGGAAATACGACGAAATGTATAACTCACCCCGATTGTACTCACCCCGGGTTGATTAGGACAAATTCCTGAAATACGTTTTTCGGTAATTGTATGGATAATCTTTGCATGCACACAGTAAGTCATATCTTATTGGTCCTAAGAGATATTAAGGAATCCTTGAAATCACAATTCACCCCTTTTCAACCCTTAGGGGTGAAATTTTAAAAAACTGTCAAACCCATTTCGAGATATTTTAAAAAGACACCTATGTGCCAAAAAGTAATGCTGCAACTAATAAACACAGGAAATACGACGGGATGTATAATTCACCCCGATTGTAGATCCACCCCTTTAGGGGTTGATTAGGACAAAATCTTGAAATTGGTGATTCGGTATTTGTATAGGTAATCTTTGTAAGCAAAAAGCAAGTCGATATCTTATTGGTTCTAAGAGATATTAAGGAATACTTGAAATCATAATTTACCCCTTTTCACCCAATAGGGGTGAAATTTTAAAAAACTACCAAAACCTTTTCGAGATATTTTAAAAATACTCCTATGTGCTAAACAGTAATGTTGCAACTAAACGATCACAGGAAATACGACGGAATGTATAACTCACCCCGATTGTAGATCCACCCCTTTAGGGGTTGATTAGGAAAAATTCCTGAAATAAATTTTTCGGTAATTGTATGGATAATCTTTGTAAGCAAACAGTAAGTAGATATCTTATTGATCCTAAATGATATTAAGGAATCCTTGAAATCACAATCACCCCTTTTCAACCCTTAGGGATGGAATTTTAAAAAACTGTCAAACCCATTTCGAGATATTTTAAAAAGACACCTATGTGCCAAAAAGTAATGTTGCAACTAAACGAACACAGGAATTATGACGGGATGTATAATTCACCCCGATTGTAGATCCACCCCTTTAGGGGTTGATTAGGACAAAATTCTGAAATTAGTGATTCGGTATTTGTATTTGTAATCTTTGTAAGCAAAAAGCAAGTCGATATCTTATTGGTCCTAAGAGATATTAAAGAATCCTTAAAATCACAATTCACCCCTTTTCACACTTTAGGGGTGAAATTTCAAAAAACTGTCAATACCATTTCGAGATATTTTAAAAAGACACCTATTTAAAATTTCACCCCTTTTCATCCCTTAGGAGTGGAATTTCGAAAAATCCCTTCTTAGTGGGTGCTTACGTCATGAAGGGAATATACTCTCCGAATTTCAAGTTTCTAGGCCCAGGGGTTCGGGCTGGGCGGTGATGAGTGAGTCAGTCAGTCAGGACACTGCCTTTTATATATATAGATGACAGTTTTTGCTATTTTGTGTAGAAAATTAAATATTGTTGTAGAATAAACGGTATTCTTTTTTATACCTTTCTTAAATTTTTTGCTGGTGTCCACTAAATCCCCCCCCCCCGCCTCCTAATTTTAATAGCTATCGCCGCCAGTGGGTGCAGGTATAGGGCTGTCGCATGTGTGTCGCTCGCCCGTTGCTAGAGTCTAACCCAAATGCCGCAGGTTTTGATGCAAATTTACACACTTGCCTGATTTGGGTTCGATTTTGACGGGAGCGGCCTTGAGAATATTTTGACACAGGTGGTAGACTGGTGGTTATTTTAATGATCATTCTTTTCACGATTTCATTGAATATTTCATTCAATATCCGTGGATCATTTTGAGAGTGTAGATTTTTTTTAATTAAAAACAATAAGAGGCATGTAAATTAGAATTAGTAAAAGATGAAGAGCATAAAAAAATAACTAATTCTTAAGTCTGTTTCTTTGGTTTAAGCGGAACTAGATTTCGAAATCTAAAACTTTTGAGATTTAAACGTTTAAAAAAATACATTTAACGACTGGATGAAGTTTTTGACCATTTTGTTTAACGAAAGCCTCATTCAATCATCAGAAAGTGAGCTCGTGGCAACTTAAGAAAATAAAATTTAGTTCCGCTCAAACGTTTGGAATAGAGTATAAGTTTAAAGTTAAGAAATCCCAAAATAATTTTTAGTGTCACTAACAATAAACCAAATATTTATTTTATCTACTAGAAAAGTTCGTCAACATCTAAAAGTTTGTAAACACATAGTTTTATTTAAAAAAATAATTAGTTTAAAAAGCAAGAAAAAAAAATGATAAAAACAATCGGACCAAAACATTGATAGTCCGATAACAACGTCTCGCAGTATGTCAAAAACAACGACAGTTCGTTAAACATATAAAATACCTTACATAAAAAATATTCAACATCGATATTCATCCCTAAAATAGTTTCAAATTACTTCGCGTGGAAAAATATTTAAATCCACGTGACCCAAGAGGGAAGAAGAAGAAGTAACGGATAATCGATTTAGAATACCGGAAACACATTTCGGTCTTGGTTTCGCATTGTCAAGCAAGAGACGCACCTGTCTGTAAAAGGTGCGCTATATATTTTCTCTGATATTTCATTACGTCAGTATTTAATATCCAGTTTATTTGATTTATATTTAATTTTAGGTTGCATTAATTCAGAATCTCATTTTCTATTTTGTTTCATTTAAAATTTACACATAAAATCAAAGAAGCAACATGGGCGTTGAAATTCACAATATATCCCACGGTGACGGTAAGTTTTATCTATTAATATCACTACTATAAAGATATTTGATATATAAAACTTATTTAAAGATTTTTAACTAGTGAAATGTTTAATTTTATTAACCCAATTTGAATTGTGTCAAATTTTTCTATTGGATATAAAAATACCGTTATTTTAAATTTTTGTTTATATATTTACTACATTTATTATTTTATAATACAGGACAAACCTACCCAAAGACTGGTCAAACCGTTGTTGTTCACTATACTGGCACTCTAGAAAACGGTGTTAAATTCGATTCTTCACGTGATCGTGGAGTACCATTCAAGTTCCGTATAGGCAAGGGTGAAGTCATTAAAGGATGGGATGAAGGTGTAGCACAGGTATGTTGATTTTACATTAAATTGGTGTTAAATAAAAGTCGGTCTGAAAAAACAAGACAGAGCACAGTGACATACGGCCTGTTCGTAGAGGCTGATAAGAACTAATCGTTGGAAATGACTGAATAGATTTATAAACTCGTACTCAAATTACTGATTTGATTCTTCTAAAAATACTATTTATATAAAATTTCAGTAGTTCTAAAATATATATACAAGTTTATCTTTTTTATATTAATGGTATAATCCAATAGAGATCATTAGATATATTGTTTAAAACTAATGAAGTGTCTCACGGACAAGTGTGAGAAATTTTACCCTTGATGTAATGTGCCGGAGACTCTAAAATATAAATGTGACAGATGTGGGGGCAATATATTTTTGCCTAATTGTTTATTTTTTCTAGAATAAAAAATAACTTTCCTTTAAATATTGGCAGAATTTCATTGGTTTAAACCTTGGCATATTGCCAGTTTGTTAGTTCAATATGTAGTTTAACCTCATTTTGTGTTAATGTTTCCTGATAATGTATTCTAGTCATTGATATTAGTTTGAATACAAGTTAGTCAAAACTTCTTAACATGTGAAAACAATCTGGAAGTGTATTTTTACATATAACTGTGCTTCAAGGTCAAACTCATATCATAAGTCAAGGCTACATTGTTAGAACTATTTATGGTTATATTTGTTTACAGTACACCACTGTTAAAAGTTTAATACATTAGCATTTTTATCTGTTGGTAGTATTGATGTAAGAAATCTTCTTGAATTTTTATATCATTTCTAAAATATAGAATATCATCATTACGAAAAATAGACTGCCAATTTTTCTATAACTCTTACTAATAGCGTATTCGATTGGGTGCTCTATGCACTCAAGTCACTCGGCAAGCAAATTTCGCATTTGATTGGCTGAGCAGTCACTCTAGAGTTGTTAAAATTTCATATTCGATTGGGAAGGTCACTGCTCTGAGAGTGCACTGCGAGCACTTTTTATTGCTCTGGCTAAAGAGTCATAGCAGCGTCGAGCATTATGGCGCGTAGCGGTATTTCAAAACTAGTATGTTTATAAGAAGTAATTGAATCTTCATCAAGTAGTAATGTATTTTTTTTGTATAATAAATCAAATTAGAAAATTAAAATACATAAAATAATTTTAGAAAAGTAACATTTTGCTAATATAAACAAACAGAAAACAAATTATTGCAATCACAGAAATAAAATAATAAAATTTATACATAAAGTATTATCCTGCACTGTTTGCACAAGGAAATCACTGTATTTTTAAATAATTAATAATAACATTAATAAAAACGTATTCGATTGGGAGTTGCTCTGGCACGCTCGCTAGTAAAACTCGGATCGAGCATGACGTTATTTGCTCGCTCGCAGAGCAATTCCAGAGTGGTTCAGTTGAATACGCCGTACTCTTCACCTTACACAAGTTGTTTTTTTCCCTTTAAACTGTGTCATTACCTTATTCCGTGGTCTTCAGTCTACACTGGCGTCTCTTGCCTTGTTTCCTGTATTCCCATGCGTTTTTTGGTATTGTGTCTGGGTCCATTTTTACTATATGTCGCCGTTTAATTCAATCTGTTTTCAATGAAAATTTTCCTGTTAATATCGTGGAATAATCTGCTTCTACTAGAATTAGAATTAGAATTAGAATTCTAGAAGAAACAGGCTATAGTACTATTGGGTACCTCTAACCACGTTTTAATACTTAGTATTTTAGCCTGTATTTTCACATTTCGCAATACTTTGTAGATTTTGTTTAAAAAAGACAATTTTTATAAAAAAAAAAACTGCGTTTTGCTAACCTTTGGTGTGTCTGATGGTCTTATATGCTAGGATTTTCTATTTTCACATTAAAATATTTGAGTGTTGGCAGTTAACAACCTATTTTAATGTTAATGTTGATAAAACAAACTGACTGTTGCTTATTTTAAACGTCCAAACAGATTACCGTTTAATTATTTTTCAAATTTTTCAATGGAGAGGATTGCAGATTACATTGGATAAATTGCGCAAAACAACTTATTTAAGTTAGTTAAATTTTATTAGAAGTATCTTATATGTTTAATATAAATTAGTTAAAGAACACAAAAAAAAATATATAAACAATACCTAAATGATTTTCTCATTAAATTACCGAGCTGTCTTATCTTCCCCACTTCAAGTACATCTAAAAATTTTACGTAAAAAGCAACAAAAATATATATTTCCATATTAAAAATCACATTTTAAATCACACTAATCTACAAATATATTCAAACATATCTAACTAACAAATACAAATGTCAAAAAACAATATCACTTTTCAAAGAGGACACGATCGTAGGTTTCCTCTCAAGAGCGACACAACACTATTAAAAGTGCATTATCAATTAGTTACAGAATACCAACACGAGGTGTTGAAAATCGGAACTTTCAACAGGATACTGTGAAAATGATTGTTGAAAAGCTTACAGAATAGACCCCCTGTCTACAATCCTATCAGAAATGTGATTTTTATGTATATAAATTATTTTTATGCTTGTCTTACCTAATCTTATTGGAAGGTGAATGATATAGTGTTCTTTCAGACTGACTTTATTATAAGGTAGCAAATTTAAATATGTAATTAAATGATGACAATCCTTGCTCTCTGTATACTATTGATGAGACTTTGGCCACCCAGGGTGATTTGTTACGATTACCTTGGGACTGACTGTTATAATGTTAAGACTGTGAAATTCATGGTGATATAATTAATAATATTGGATTGTTTTTATTTCAGTTGTGCGTAGGACAGAGAGCTAAACTGACCTGCTCTCCAGACTATGCTTATGGATCCAGAGGCCATCCCGGCATCATTCCACCTAACGCAACTCTCATCTTTGATGTGGAGCTGATAAAAGTAGAACCATAGATAAAAACAAATTATTACCACAGTTGAGAGCGTGTTGGTCTTGCACAGTCCTTAGTAATTATGTTTAGTTAATTTATATATTTTGTACAAGTTTTGTTATGAGCTATATACTTTTTACACTGTAAAAATAATATAGCAGTTCTTTCAGGCAATCTTAAATGAAATAGATATTGTATCTAAGTAGGGTGAGTGGCGCTGTGTGCATAAACAAATATCAGATTCTGTTGCATTTACTTAATTCTTTGTAGTTCAGGACTGTGCACTTTATTTAATAAAATTCTATTGGATTTATCTCATAATTGATCTTTCTTACAATAATCTGTCAGTGCATATAAAAATCACTTGTTATTGTGAATTATTCACTGTAACTTATAAAAAAACGTAAATTACAATGCTTCAGTAACAAAAACAGTTCAAATTGATACTGTGTACGTGTTGTGTACGTCCCAATAAAAATGATCAGTGTAAAAAGTGAGTACTACTTCATTATCCTATAGTTCCTATTTAATTGACATTTATTTGTGATAGTGTATTGGACAGTTCTAAACGTTTTCCAGGCAAGAGTGTGTTGGTTAACATTTGTTCCATGTATATTATTACTCAGTGGCGTCATCAGAGCAGCCAGCATTTTTTTGTTGAAAACTAGTGAAATAGTGAATTTAAATATTTAAAAAAGTTAATATTGTGAATTAATTCTAGAGCAAAAAAAAGTGAATATAGTGAAGCAATTATATGTGTTTATAAAAATATAAATTTAATGTTTTCTCTTGAAATCTAATATATTGTGTAGTTTTCAAGAAAAAACACCATAATAAACACATTTTATTGAAATTAGTAGCATATACAGAGCGGTCATAATTTCTTGTCAGATATGCAATAGTTGACAGAAACATTTTGTTATCAAATTTATTTCCAAGAACATGCACACATAGATGTAGATTCGATTTTTATATTGGGTTATGTATGTTCAATATTTCACTTACCTCTAAGAGCTAACCTCGATCAACAATCGTCTTCCAATTACAATCTTAATAACAATAATATCAACAACAACAATAATAACGAAAAAATCAATAATATATCTTAACAAAAACCACTACTTTTCTCTCACTCTACACGCCATTGAGTTAACGAACAACATGAAGTTATCAATACAATATCGTTACTGATTGGTTCTTCGTTAAATTGGAATTTTTAGATAAGAGATAGAATATAGTTTTGATATTTTTAAGCTCATTGTTTACTGTTATGTAACTGACAAGAAATTATGATCACACGGTACAAAGCTTATCATGGTTAGGGAAAGCACTTATGATGCTGATCTATAAGACGGGAAGAGGGGTTTGTTGTCAAACTGGCGTATAGGGAAAGTATTTTAAGATCGCAGCGCTGTTGCGGCATACTTGGAACTTCCAAAATAGACATTCAATACATATAATCATATGGGCAATAACGTGCATTTTAGTGTTTACTAGTGGTTTTTGTAAATTTGCCACAATATTAATAGGTGTTTTTATGCAAGGGAATCAGTGAAATATTATAACATCAAATATTAATAAATAAGAATAGTTTTAGGAATGTTTTTATTAATTTTTTATGTTGAAATGGACCTTTTAGGTTATTTAGGTTAGGTTATTTTTTAGGTTGAAATGAATTTCTTTTAATCCACGAATTACACTCAGGTACACAGCAATAATAGTTCGACTTCGACATGATTTTTGTCTTGTCTTCCACTTTAGTTTAAGGTTATTTTCACTTATTATCACTTGATCACAGTAAAAACAATTTAAAACTGATTTTAAAATAATATAAAATAACATAAAACTTAACAAAACGCAATTATAATAAAATGCAAAAATATATTTTGATCTCATATAACTCAATGTAAAAACCGCGATAGAATGTCTATTTCTGTAGTTGCGTAAAATCCCGCCAGATGTTATATCGCTTAGCAATTTTTCCCTATTGAGAAGTGACATTACCGTTGGCGGCGCTGTAGTCCAAGGCAATATGGCTGTCGTGTTTAGTATTCAGCTGTCAATATGCTAACAGCGAACAGGTTAATTTAATCACAGTACATTTTTATTTTAGGATAATGCGAATAAATATTTGCGAAATTTTTTAATTGTTACGCGCTACACCTGTATTGATGTGTATAACAGAAGGTGGGCATCAAATTACAGTATTTAAAGTTTAATTTCAGTAGAATTATTGAAGTGTAATTTGTAGTTGAGCAAGTGTTAAATGCCGGGCATTTAATTTTATGTAGTACATCTGAGTGTCGGTCATCTGAATTTACAATATATGAATTATGTTTGTAAACAAGTGCATTATGTTCATTGCCTCATGAAATAAAATTAGTTTTAGTTGGACAGAAGCAGCTAATATTATTAGCTTTTATTATTAATATATTAGTGCAGTTTATACTCAAAAAATACTTTTTAACTCAAAATATATTCCCATGCCTTCCTCCTGTCCATATCCAAATCTTTTCCAATCTGGACTTAATATTAACTTTCCCGCCATTTTTCTTAAGAAAAGAAAAAAACTAAGATGCCTATCTTTGTCCTGTCTTGAATGACAGCCTATTTGACCACCAGACTGCGTATCCGAGCGTGTCAGTTCTCAATAGCGGCGTGGATACGGCCCACGACATAATTTTTTTGTAATAAAAATTTTCAAAAAGCTCTTCGCATAAATCGAAATTCCGTCACTGTTTGTTATTCTTTTGTATGAAAAATTATTAAAAAAAAAAAAATAATAAATAAATAAGAATAAAACTCTCATTTATTCTTTATTGATAAAGATAATTATGATTATTAATCAAGAGCTTTGATTTTATATCATTCAGGCCCGGTCTTTCCACCTTCAGATAAAGTCCCAGGTAACTATCTGACAGATAAGGTTATTTGTAACTTCATCTGCTGAGTAAATGTCAATACCAGTCAATGAATCCAATACGTCAGTCTCATTATCCGTTAGATAACTATCCGATAGATACATTTGTATAGAACGAAGGGATGACATTTACTCAGCAGATGAAGTTAAAAATAACCTTATCTGTCAGATAGTTACCTGGGACTTTATCTGAAGGTGGAAAGACCGGGCCTCAAAATATACATTTTTTTTTAAATACATAGGTATTTGTTTATTTCTTGCACCATGTATTTTCAAGTCAATATTTTTCATACATGTGAGTCAAAGAGTTTTATAGGCATATCAAATTTAAATTCTCTAGATCCAAACGTTTTGCCACAATTTCTAACAGACAAACGAACTCATGTGTAATTTTATTGATTTTATCTATCTATTAATTGTTTAATTTATTGCCTTTAATATGTAGTGTAATCATTTAGATGGGCTGCGTTAGGCGCAAATAGCCTTTGTTGCTGTGCGCCAAAAATTTTAACTAACAAACGGACTCATGAATGACGGTATAAGAATTTTTTCATACTTACGAAAACAAATATCATGGAATATGTGGAATATGCGTTTTACATTAATTTCAATACTGATTATGGTGAAAGATAGCTTTTACGGTACAATAATTTTTAATTTATTAAAATAATTTTGTGTCGGGGAATACCCTATATCTATGAAAATGCAGGCAAGAAAACTAAAATGTTAGTATCAATAGGCACATAACTTTTATTTATTCGAAGAGTATGTGCGTATGAGAGAGAAACGGATACAAAACATTTGTCGTAGCTTGTACTTCACTATACTCTAATAAACTATAGTGCGTTCAAATGTGAGTTTGCAGTACAGGGCATATGGAGTAGTTCTTTTTCATACTCTCTAATGGGTTTACACAATGACACTATCCTTTTCTTGCTTGTCGACGTTGCCAGCTCTAAAACGCGCTGATCTGTGAAGACGCAGTATTCTACAAATGGCCATTTGTTTTTGTCGAGTGTTATTTTAAGTTTTATAAGAGTTGATTTTTGTAAATCATACGAGTTTTTCATATTATTATAATTTACACATTTGACACTTTTACAACATTTGGCAACACCGCTCCCATTTTCCATAAGAGCTATTGAGAAGTGACATTACCGTTGGCGGCGCTGTAATTCATGGAAAAATGGCTGAATTGTCTAGTATTCAGCTGTCAATATGCTAACAGGGAACAGGTTAATTTAAGCACAGTACATTTTTATTTTATGAAAATGTATCTATCGACGTTCTAACAAAAAATCAACACCAAAACATATGTAATAATTTCAAACAGTACTACAGTCGCGTAGTAAAATATTTGACCACCAGACTGCGTATCCGAGCGTGTCAGTTCTCAATACTGCAAACTCACCTTCGAACGCACTATAGCACGAAGTTCCCGCGAAAATAACACCCGAAATTACCAAAATAAATTTTGATGCGCGGGTAAATTAAAATTACAATTTAAAAACAGAAAAATAGTGAATTAAGTGACAATTTATGAAAAAAGTGAAAAAAAATTTGCTGATTTAGTAAATCGCTGGTCTAATAATGCACTCCTGCGTCCTACTATTTACTCTCTGGGATTTTTCACCCGTGAATGCATCTAATGTGAAATGAATAGTCGTATAGGCAGTGCTGTGTTGGACTGGTTCGCGCAATCTGTTTCTTAAGTTGAATGAATTTTCCTAGCTGGACGAAAAACATGCTAATTATTGAAAATTACATAAAGTTTAAGTTTAAAATCTAAACATATTAATCCGCGAACGGATCCACACCTTTTCCAAATGTAATTCAGAAGCCGTCAAATGTAATTCACATTAGTAATTTGTAATTCAGAAAGCGTTAGTTGTAATTTAGATTAGTAAATTGTAATTCAAAAAGCGTCAATTGGAATTCAGATTAATAAATTGTAATTCAGAAAAAATCTACTGTAATTCAGAAAATAATAAGTTGCCATGTAATTGTGACGATTCATAAATTTGTTTTTTTTTTGTCACGTGAAAATTTGTAGGCTATACATAGCTTAGCATTTTTTAATTAAATTCTGAATTTCAATTTACGCTTTCTGGAATACAAATGAATGTCCTGACCAACCCTTACCCAGCAGTTTGCAAGTTAATCACTGGTTTCCTCAAGGAAATCAATTTAAATTTATAAGTAAATAAAAGGCACTGGCGGAATGGTGACCTTACCAAAGCCAACTAATCAGAAGAAAAAGAAGAATTACAAATGACGTTTTCTAAATTAGTGTTGGGCGCGTGAATAAAATGTTGTCACGATCACGCACGCTCACGAAGTCAGATTCAAAATAACAGGCACGCACACGAAATCAAATTTAAAATTTCACTGTCACGCACGCGTGCTTCGTGACTCACGCGTGAATAGTGACACACGTGAACTTTTTCACGTTAAAATGGCCAACCCACGCCCGTTCCAAAATTTTGTTGTTAAGAAACGAGTGTTATGTAGGTATATAAAAGAATTATATTTCTTTCATTTTCCTCTCTCCGCGTTACCGGAAAAATGAAGATACATCAGAAGGCGAATAGAACATACATACCAACACCAACACAAAGTTATATGACGATATCAAAAAATTTAAGATATTTTTTTTTATTTGATATGAGCTTCGTATGTTTAAATGTGGCAAATTACCATGGTTAATTTTTACTAATATTTCAAGAAATGCAAAATAAGACGTCACATTACAAAATTATTTTTAAAGAAGTAAACTGGCAATAAATTCAAAGAAATTGTTGATCTACGGCTGTTATATAAACTCTACTATATTTAACTATACAAGCAAGCCTAAAATAGGTCTTTATGGGAAGAGTAAAAAGTAAAAAGTTCCGTAACGTATCATTACTTCACTCTTGCCATAAGCACAATACAAATGCCAGCGATATATTTTTGGGGTTCTAAACGCGTCTTCCGTGGGAAGAAATTAAACAAGTACTTTGTGATGGCGGTCGGTCCTGTGGTGGCCACAGCTGATATTTTAAATTATTTACATAAATCCCGATTTGAGTACAACAAATTTTATTGAATTATATTCCTGGTATAGCAACAACAAATTATAAATTAGACCCTGCTCTTAAAAATATTTGTTGTAAAAATGATAACAGACTTATTGAAACCTGTTAGGCCATAAATAGAGAAACATTATTTTTATTCAGTATAACTTGGAAAGCTTATCATAATACAGTGGTACCTCGGTTTTCGTTGACTTCGGTTATCGTCGGTTTCTGTTTTCGTCGATTTTTTCGCGCAAAATTTGTCTCGGTTTTCGTCGTTGTTTCTCGTTGTGTGGGAATCTAGCCCGCTCGTCTAGCCAAACAATTCCATTGCTTTCCAGTGTTAGTGTTTTTACATTGGATGGATTTACATTGATTAATACGAAAACAATTGCGTCGGTTTCGGATTTCAACGATTGTTTTCGGACGGATTATCGATGAAAACCGAGGTACCACTGTAGTTGCTTTCTGCTGCTTTATCAAAAAATGTCTCAAATATAAGTTGTTAGTTATTGCTTTTATAGCAACTTTTGTTTAATAAATTTTTTCGAAATATTTCTGTTGTGAAATATTCGCAAAAATCTTAAAACCGATACGAGTAAACACATTTCTAGTTAACCGATTTTTACCAAAAGTTGATCATCTCGTGCCATTGATGTCAAAAGCTTAAATATGAAGTTTCCTAAAAATCTCTTTAGCCGAATTTGCCCTGCACGTGTACACGGACCGACAGACAGACATACATCATGCTAAAAATAGTCAAAATGTTATGTAGGAACCTCAATTTGTGGAGATACATCGAAATCTCGAAATGTTAAAATAGGTATGATCACAATACCTCTCTTATATATGTTGGCGGTCTGTAAAAATAGTTTTGTTTCTCTATTTATGGCTGTAGTGTATATTTGACACTGAAGTACTAACACTTCTTTTTTTGCTGCGGTTAACACTTTAAGTATAACTAAAAGGCGTTAAAATTAAAACAGTTTTTAAGTTGTTTTTAACTTTCTTCATATATTTACATATATTTTAAGTACATTGACGATATAACAAGTTAAAAAACATGTAAAAATAATGAATAATGTACAATAACGATAATGTTCTGATCACAATATATCGCACCAAATAAAATTTTTAATATACATGTCTCTTTGAGGAAGTTAAATCTTGAAAACTTCTAGTAAAATTATGATTTACTTGCTATGCAAGGAATGATTTGTTGTTTGTTAAATATATTAGTAACATTGTCAATTTAACTATCACCTTTGTTTTCCTCACTATTCTTTACTTTTTTGTCATGCATTTCTTTATAAATTTTAAAATATGGAATTCTATCACACAAAGCTAACATTATACTTGCTGGTTTTCGTTGATGCTTTTCGATTAAGTTACTAAGCGCTTCTGCTACCTGTAAAAAAAAAATATGTAATTGAGAAAACATACATCAATAGTAAAGTTGAATTTTTATAAGAATCACATAACGTCACGAATAATCTCGTTTCCATAATACATATAAATACGTATAAAATGGTTAAAGTTGGGAAATTATTGATTTTTCTTTTTCTTTTCGAAATTTCAGCCTTGGACAGATGTATGCAGCACCCATGCAGTTATAATATAACATCTAAATTTATGTACATTGTAACTTGTATATATTTGACAAAATGTTTTTAAAATATCATTGACACAATCTAAAAGACGTACGTTTAATCAGATAACCAAAAATGTAAACAGAGTTTTGATAAATCTTGAAATACAAATAAATATAGGCTCAGATCTGTTACGTTTTGTTTACATAAAAATAACCAATTAGTGTTTGAATCATTATTACACATGCGTTTGAAGTGAACACTGTCTTTTTCATGTTTTATTGAGTTCAAATGAATATTTTTAATTATATTATGGCTAAAAAACGTGAACTCACTGTGGCAGAAAGGAGTCAAATTGTATTGCGCCATTCACAAGGACAGTCGAAGGTGAAAATTAAAAAAAAAAATGGAGTGTACCAGAAAAGCCGTGCAAATTACCATCAAAAGGTTCCAATAGATTTATACTTATGAAAACAGACCAAAAACCGGAAGAAAACGTGCAACCACTACCAGAGATGATCGTTTTATAAAGAGAAGTGTTCTTCGTAAACGCTCAATATCGGCAAAAGAGCTGGCTGTTGATCTGTCGGAGCACAGAGAAGTTAAAGTTTCTTCTAGAAAAATTAGAAGACGTCTAGTGGAATCTAATTTGCATGGAAGAAGAGCTCGCTGAAAACAAGTGTTGACCGAGCGACACAAAAACTTCGCCTTGAGTGGGCCAAAAGACATTTAAATTGGACACCTGATGAATGAGCGAAAATCATTTGATCTGATGAGTTCGTTATAGAAATAAGCATTGTAATGCTTTAATGTAGTTACGAATTTAACAGAAAAATATATTTCTAAGCAATTATTGCACTAACAATATAAAATTTAATTTACTATAAATTTACGAAATTAAGGTTTGTTTTATCTTTTGTGGATCAGCTTTTTGGACAACCTGGAGCCATCTTTATAAGACGTTGGCCGGGTGAAGCTTGTCATCCTGACAGCATCATCTCGCGGAACCTCTAGCTATTTATCGCGGAACCCCGGTAGAAAAACGGTGAATTAGATTGTATTTACCTTAGCTTGTAATTCTTCTGGCGTAAGACTTGGATCATAAGGAATTGGTTTGCCGATATGCGAGGTAAGCTTCACTGGAAACCCTCCATAAACTGGAGCCCAGGGAAATTTAGTAAGGGCGTATATCTTCAACCAGAAACGTCTAAATACGCTCACTGTACGAAAGGCTTCCCTTAGATTCTCAGTAAAAACTGGAATTATTGGCTGAAAGGAAAAAATAAAATATTATTAACAACTTTTTAATAAAACAACCATTAAAGACTTGCGTTTCTGTGGAAACGCAGTATCATTCTTTTTTTTTTTTATATTTATAAGGCAGCAGTCTGTAGCGTCATTTAAAAATATAAAAGCTGGTCTGACTGATCAAGTACTGTCGAGTATTATCGATCATTCAGTGTCAAGTAAATTTGTTTCTCACTTGTCAAATAGTGCATATTCCAACCTAAAACTATCAAACAGTTAATTTTGTTTTTGAGGTAATATTTGGACAATAAGTTGTTTTTTATACAATATTAGTATGTCAGATAGCGACGAGGCTGAAATTCTCTACTTAATATGGAGAAATAAAATTAAAAAAAAGAAGAAAAACTTATGGGCTCGAAACATATTTTTAGATAGAGAAGTGTTAGGAGAATTTCACCATTTGAAACCTCAACTCGAAAATGATGAGTCAATGTTTTATAGCTATTATAGAATGAATAAATCATCATACGAGTTACTGATATATTTAATTTCATTATTTCAATAATTCATTAAAAAAACTAAAATCATACACTTATTTTGGAACGGAGGGAGTATTTTACTTTACAAATAAAAATATTAAATTGGAAAAACAGTAATGTTAGAGTGAACAATATTTTGAAAATCATCTGGGAATCTAAATATTTAGAACTTCCATTTAATATCCTACATGAATAATAAAAAATCCAATTTACCGCTAGTTTAGTCTTACATTTGATACCCTACATTTTTTGAGCAAATTATTGAGTGCAATCACCCAAAATTATTATTGAAAATTAATTTATGTCCGTGATTGATCATAGAGATCGTCGTTTTCTCTAACTAGATTGATTAATAAATCAATCTCGATTGTACTCCACACTTTACTAATTAGCGAATCCATTTTACTCTATATTGTAATTTTGTTTTTTTTTTTTTGACGTTCCAACTGTCAAATAATATATGGTTATGAACTAATATGCTTAAATGCGCATGTGCTATTGCCTCGAGCGTCGAGTGAAATTCAAACCGGTTTGAAATACAAACAACTTGATGCTAGTTGACGGCAAACGATGGTTCAGTGCGACTCATGCCCTTAGTTAACGTGTGTTTGAAATTGGCTCGACAGCAAACTACGACAGCACTCGATCAGTCAGACCGCGGCCTAATTGTTAAAGTTTCAAAAAGAAAACTATTTTTTACTACTGTTAGGAAACAGACTCACTTATCTAACACATTTCACTTAGGTAATTCAGTTCATTTTCTCACTAGTGTGGAAATGAATTTTAATTAGGGTTATCATACGTGCTCTTTTCCCCGGATATATCCTTTATTTGAGGCCTTAAATTTCCGACTGGCCGTAATAAAACATTATTAAAATAGATACAATCTTCAGAAAAGTATAAATGGATACAAGAAGAAAAATAATGTAATTATATAAACATTAATCATTTTAGGCGTCCTCTTCTTTTCTAGTAACCAGGATATGGTAACCCTATTTTCATTTTCCGATATTATGCAATCAGCTCTAGGGTCGACTCAGCCTGTAAAGAGTTTTATGTTAACGGTAGGTATGCACCCCACAGATCATAAGTTTCTTAAACAAAACTAATAATCTGAAATAAAATAAGTAACAATCTATACATCAAAATTTGTAACGATTTTTTATCCATCTAATATCAAAAAATATCTTATTAATACAAATATTACTATATATGTTTTTCCATAATGTGCATCGTTGAATGCAATATCATTGTGAGATGTTATCATTGTTAAGAAATGTTATTAAAGACAACATTTCTTTTAATACAAACGTAAAATACATTCAAACCTGCAATATTTTGAACCGTTATTTAATCTGTATAAACTTTGCAAGTCCTGTCAACTATTAGTTTTATTCTGAACTGTGAACAGAGCTGAACAATAATTCTTATAGGTATTTAGATTTTGAGCATATATTTTCAAACACTTCTTGAATCTATCTACTAATATTCACTTTTTACTTGCCCGACCTTAATATATAAGGGGCAAGTATTGTAATCGCGAAAATTTTCGATGCCGAGATTTTGACTGATGACCACGTTTCATGGTCCAGGGAATCCAAAAAACCTATTTTCGAAGTGCCGTCCGTATATGTGTGTGTGTGTGTGTGTGTGTGTGTGTGTGTGTGTGTGTGTGTGTGTGTGTGTGTGTGTGTGTGTGTGTGTGTGTGTGTGTGCGTGCGTGCGTGCGTGCGTGCGTGCGTGCGTGCGTGCGTGCGTGCGTGCGTGCGTGCGTGCGTGCGTGCGTGCGTGCGTGTGTGTGTGTGTGTGTGTGCGTGCGTGTGTGTGTGTGTATACACGATAAGTCAAGAACGGTTCAACTTAGAGAATTCGTTCTGGTACTAAAAAATTCTCTTATTAAATGGGAAGAACCCTATTGTTTTTTTATGAAGATCGGTTGACTAGAAATGGGAGTTTACTCGTGTCGATTTTAAGATTTTTGCGAATATTTAGCAACAGAAATATTTTGCGAAAAAATTTATTGAACAAAAGTTACTATAAATGCAATTACTAATAACTTTTATTTGAGACGTTTTTCGATAAAACGAAAAATTTTGAAATTTTATTGTAAAATTATTTAAAATTTTTCCAAGTCTCAATTTTTTCATACTTATATGTAACGTTTCCATGGTCATGATAATTAATTTGTAACTAGTCAACCAAGCCTTGGACAAAAATTTGTATAGAACATAATTTGATGTATTTTTGAAGATTTATCTAAATATTTAAAAAAAAATTATTTTTTTTTAATTTAATTTTTTTTTTTTTTATGGGAGGGCAAGTCTCGCGGAGGTTTCCCTTCGCCACTGGTTTACAATTGTAATAATTATAGCATTTTTAAAATATATTTCTTTCTGAAACAAAAATTTGTAGACATTTTTCTTATTATTGCTATTTATATATTTATTATTTTGGTGATTTTAAAATGGCTGAATTAATTTTTTTACAACAGATTTTAACAGAATATGGATTTACTGATCATTTTCAAGTTATTAACGAGAAACAACTGTTTTGTATACTTTGAAAAAAATAGATAATATGCACAAAAATAAATCATTTAACAAGTCAGTGGAAAGATACGTAGAACTAACGTCGAAGGATTACAAGATAATTTTAATACCGCCCGGCGTAGCGTAGTAGTAACAAATGCGCTCTACGTTGCTAAGGTCTCGGGTTGGAATCCCGTTCAGGCATGGGATGTTTCAAAGAATAAGAATTGTCCTGGTTAATTGTCGAAGCAGCAAAGACCATAAAAATAAAAATAAATAAATAAATAAAATAAGTATAAGGCCGAAATCACGAGGCCTTTATTTAAATAATATAAAATTGACGCAGTTCTTCAGATAAATCCAGACCTTCGTGTATTAACACAAATTTATTCCGATGACTGCCCCAATTTTTTAGAACCATATTTTCATCAATATCGAAATTATGACTCCCCGTCTTTACTTGTGAAGTCGGGGAGTCTAGCAGAAATAGTTTTTCTAACCAAAATTTAGAAAAAGTCTGCATTATAACTTGCAATTCTGACAAATTCATATAAATTCATACAAGTATCTTTTTTTATTAGGTGCTTTTTATTCATATTTATCCTAACATTTTCTTTTTGATCATCTATTTTTATTAATATTTTCAATATGAAAACTATGAAAAACCTCAATACGGTGACTATGTCGGTGTCTAGAGTACGTTAGAGTACTTAACTTCATCACAGCCGGATATTACCAGTTCCCTTGGACAGAAACCAAATTTCGTCCATTACGTTATAAACAGTTAGCTTAACACATTTCAGTGACGTCACTTACTTTAATTTGTGTTTGACTACGTGTATTGTGCGATGTTGTTTCTTTATTTTCGTTATTATTATTTATTTCTCGTACGTTTCAAGGTATACCGTGTACTAAAATGAGTAAAAATGTATTTGAAATACACGATTTTGTGGTTTGGTTTCCACAACAATTGTTTTAAGCCCTAATGTACGTCAATGTGATCAGCTGTTTTCTCGCGCAGAAATGATGACGTAATTTATGATACCCTGTGATGAAGTTAAGATGAACGAGCTCCAGCACAGTAATTAGGGTCTTCACAGTTAAATTTAATTGGAATGCAAGATATTAGACTCATTATGAGCGTATTAAAAATGGGTAAAGTACAAGTCTCGGTTTTGAGAAGTATGGCACATGAACAAAGTGGGTTGTTTATTTTGAAAAAAAAAAAAAACGTGCTGATCACAGTGTCGGCTTAGGCCTAGCAATGTCCTAACTCTAGTTATACGAGTTATCAAATGAAGCTAAACCCACATTCCACTGCAAAATAATCTCTGCTTATTTGATTTACAAGAAACAATAAAATAGCAAGTGGTAAAACAGTTATAAGGTCAATGATTACCGAAATATGCTGTGGGAAAATTATAACAATAAAAACAGAGGTAATGAAGTGTAATTCTTTTGAATTTTAATAATTGTATAACTGAATAACTACAGTTTATACATTATATGCCTTGATTTTTAAATCAATTGTTTATTGAGCTTTACTCTATAAACAATTGATTTAATTTTATGATAAATCAATTTAAGCTCTTTATCTTTTAGTTTAGCTTAGTAAATTTTACAAAAGATTTACAAATATGATACAAATATTCATTTGCTAATTAATAAAATAGACCATATTAGTGTGGCGTCACATAAATATGCTGCCATCTGACAGCGGTTTCCTTTGGAAATTTTTGGCTGGTTTAAAATACATGTATCATTACTTTTGTTACCTTTTATGAATATTTTCAATTTTGGAGCAAAAATATGTATTTTTGTTAAGTATATATTAATATATATAGTTCAGATACTTTATATTATAGAATATTGTTTTTATAAACATATAAATAAGGATTCGAAGATATATTTATAGGTTATGTTTTTAAATAATATGAAAATCGAAATATCTTTAGTAGTTATTTAATTAAAACTAAGTAATCATTAATATTTTGTTTTAGAATGCATAATGGTGTATAGTTTTGCTCCAAATTGTAACCATTAGAGCCACATCCTTAATTGCAAATTTTTTCGTTTTTTGACAGATGTAAATAAAAAATTGACGTGAAGTGTGAATTTTCACACATTTCAGGGTTTTGCAGGTATTTAGTAAGTGAATGATGATTATTTGGGATGCCAAAACAAATTTTATGACAAAATATTTTTTTATGAATTTTAATTCGAATGCCTATTACCATTATTTAAGTTTTTAAAGATGTGCAGTATTTTTTTTTATACATCAAGGTTCATTAAGTTTTTGAAAATTGCGCCTATGGCTTCCATTGGTTGTTTTTAGTCATAGCTCCTCCCCTTTGATTTCGTGTACATTCAAATATATAATTAAATTATAATTTCAACAATTTCCACTGGTTATTAAATTTACGCTATTAAAAATTAAATGCAACAATTGCCAAAATATAATTAAAATTTTGAAAAAATAATTTAAACAATATAAAAATGCAAAAAAAAAATAAAAAATAATATTGTCTCCTCATGTAGGACTCGAACATGAGTTCGATTATGATTTCTTGGACAGAACCCTAGTATCTTAGCCACTGCACCAAGAAACACGTTACTGTTTAGCGTATTATATAACTATAAGTTGTCAACATTATTAGCAAAAAAACACAAAAAATGCTTTTTTTTCCAAAAACATAATCTGATCAAAAATTCCTGTTGAACTATTCCGGTTCACACCAATGTACATTACTTAGAATTTTTTCAGATTTTTAGTTTAAACCATCTGGGCTACAGGGTGTGAGACAAAAAATTTTTTGCACAATATTGGCAAAAATCGCTTCAAAATAATTTATTTTGCAAAAATAAAAATTTGATCGTTAATCCACGTACCAAGGGCTTTCATTTGATACCCTACTCAGAATTAAAAAAAAATATTTTTTTTTCGATGAGCACATATTTGTTTATATTTTTAGGGGGATATGTTTTTTAGATGTTTTAGTATTTTTCCTATGTGCGGGTCAAAGAGTTGTATAAGCATGCCAAATTTCAACTCTCTAGGTTTAGCCGTTTGGCTACAATTTTTACCGAACAGACAGACAGACAGACAGACAGACAGACAGACGACAAAATGACGGTATAAGGGTTTTTTGGTCATACCTACAAAACCCTAAAAACAATAATAGGGGAGACTTCCTAAGCGCTTTGTTCCCTTCCAACTCTTCCAAATATAATAAATATTGATGCCTTGTAGTTTTTGAGTTCTATTGCTTTGTGCCATTTCAACATTTATTTTAATATTTATTTCAACATTTAATATGTCAATTTTTAATACTACATGTAACCTAACTTTTAACTTTAGTCCGTTCAAACTTAAGAATTCAGTACAGGACAAATACAGGGCCGGCCCGAAGCACGAACGACCCGGGCGCCGCGAAACATGGAGCGCAAAATTAAGGATAATGAATTTTATATTATGTATATATATTTTTTCGCGCTTTTGTGAATGAAATTGTTTTATGGTAATAGGTAAGTATGAATCACGTACTTTTTCAACAGTAAACCCTAAAGTAAATAATGTTAACGATACCAATTACTGTTGCTAGTGGTGAGAGAAGTTTTAGTAAGCTAAAATTGATAAAAAACTATTTACGCTCTACAATGAGCAATGAGAGATTAAATAACCTGGCGATATTATCTATCGAAAATGATATCGCATCGAAATTAGATATCACCGAAATAGTCAAAAATTTCGCTGATTTAAAAGCTGGATTTTTTTTTTAAATTTATTTTATTTTATGTCGGGCTATTTCTGCAACGAGGCTAATCGCCGATGCCAGGGGGCGAGCTCCTACACCTGGATGACGGGTGAATGATTGTGAAAATGGAGTCTTGTAAACATATTATTCTCGCGCGAATAATATCACCAACGAAGGAGGCTCGAACCACCGACTACACAGTCCAGACTGTTTCCATCAGTCTAAACCGCACGACTTAATGCGCTCGGACACACCGTTGTAGTGGCGGCGCAAAAAAAATGGGCTTAAAACCAATAAATATAATATATTTTTTTTTAAATATACCTATCATTCATTAAGGGGCGCAATTCAAATATTTGCCCGGAGCGATAAAATTCTTCGGGCCGGCCCTGGACAAATAGAGTAGTTCTCTTTCATACTGGGGGTAAGACCGTCAGCTGAGGGATTATAATTGTTGAGCGGGCATTTGGCCTAAGCATTTTATAATGTAATCATTGATGTAACTGACGATCTTTACCCCGTTATGTCGGCAGCTGACGATTATTTTTATTTAATATAATATGTTAACTATTTATCATAAAAATTTCAAGTGGCTTGAAATCAATCTAGCTATAATTTAATTGTTTTAATCGATTTTTTTGACAATGACAATGAAATTATAGCTAAATTGATTTCAAGCCACTTGAAATTTTTATGATAAATAGTTTACATATTATATTAAATAAATATAACATTATATAAATATATATTTATTTCGTGATGTGGTTTTTGAACTCTTAGTATTTTTCCTATATGTGGATCAAACAGTTATATGAGCATGCCAAATTTCAACTTTCTATCTTAACCGTTTGGCTACAATTTCCACCGTACAGACAGACACGTGAGTGACTTTATAAGGTTTATTTTTGTGGTCATACCTACAAAACCCTAAAAATAAGCACAGGCGCATTATGGAATACGCATACTTATTCCTACTACTGTAATCGAGAACAGAATAGTCACAGATAAATAAATACTCAAAATTCGTAACTCAATTGCTCGTTAATTACCCGCTACCCGCTAATTATCCGCTACCCGTTAGTAATCTGATACCCGTTAATTATCCGCTAAATAACGGATACCCGTTAGTTAGCGGGTAATGGGTAGATAACGGGTAGAGGGTATTCTAATTCGGAACCGGGTACAGCCTTAACGGGTCGGGTAGCGGGTACCCGGGTACTCGTCGTCATCCCTAGTCCAAACCAAAACGTGTACTTCGTGCAGGTTACGTGGGGTATATTTGATTGTGATTACGTCACTTCTTTCCAATATTATTAATATCGTTTTGCACTGTTTCAACTTGCACGATAACTTATAAAATAAAAAATAAATAAATTACTCACAAAATTCCTTTCAATAAATTCATTAAAAAATCATATTTAAAGTTTGCAAACAATAGTTTTTTTTATCGTTTATATGATATAAATTTTATGGTTTTGACAAGATAATATATGTAAAACTGTTCGTAGAAATTTATTTCAGTTAAAACTCATTATTCTTTTTTAATAAACTTTTAAAATTATATTACACAGTCATGTGTCTAATGGTCGGTTACACAATAGCCAAGATTGCACCATATTATTAACCAAGGGTGTTACTAAGATGATTACGCCCGGAGAGCGACGATATACACCAACAGGGCCTCTGGCCCGAGGGATGGATGTCGCTCGATGGGCGTAAACACCCAGTAACGCCAATGGTGCATACAAGATTTTATTTTTCACTTCACATAAAATAAAACGTAAAAATTAACAGACTTATTATACCTATCTGGCAGCCTAACACAATAAACAGTTTATAGACAATAAATCAGCTGTGGCCACCACAGGACCGACCGCTATCACAAAGTACTTGTATAAAATACAGTCAGCGCCCGCTTAATGTACAAAATGCGTACACAGATTCCCGTACATTAATCGAACGTACATTAAGCGGACGGTATATTTCCGTATAAATGCATGAAAATACGGCTGATTGGTATATACTTTCGGTCCCTATGTTCATACGAACGTACATTTGTTCGTACGAACGTACATTTTTTCGTACGAACGTACATTTGTAGAAGAATCAGTAAATACGTCGAACGCAGCCGAATATGTACACGTATTTACGAGTGCTTTTTTGTGTGTGAATACAGAGCAGTATATTCACATGTAGACACTGAAGATATTAATGATTTGTTAGAATCACATGCGGACGAACTCACAACTAATGAGTTATTAGAACTACAAAAGCAAATGAGAACTGAAAAAGAAGACTACAAAAACCGAGAAGTTTACTCTTTCAAAATTAAATGCGGTCCCGTCATTTAACAATCGAACATTTTTCGTGAATCCGATTATACATTGTGTGTTATTTCTTTTCCTTTTTTTTTAAACTATAAAGTTGCCATATCAAATACGAAAACGACGTTTTCGTGTGACGCGATATACGTTCGCGCGAACCATGTGTACGTTCGTACAAAAGTAACATTTTCATGTTACGCGATGTACGGTCGTACGAACAACTTGTACGTTCGTACGAACATAGGATCCGTAATTAATCATGTACGTATCATCGAACGTACGTTAAGCGGATGTACGTTAAGCGAGCGCCGACTGTACATTCTAGCAGCAGAGTAGAAATAACTTGGCCCAATATTTTCTAACAGAGATATTATTTATCATGACCATGGAAACGTTACATATAAGTATGACAAAATAGATACTTATATAAAAAGATAAATATAGAAAAAAAATTCAAATATTTTTCGTTTTATCAAATAAAAGTTGTTAGTTATTGCTTTTATAGCAACTTTTGTTAAATAAATTTTTACGAACTATTTCTCTGTTGTGAAATATTCACAAAAATCTTAAAATCGACATGAGTAAACTCCCATTTCTAGTCTACTGATTTTTACCAAAAGTTGACCAACTCGTGCCATTGATGTCAAAAGCTTAAATATGAAGTTTCATAAAAATCCTTTTAGCCGAATTCGCTCTGTACGTGTACATAGACAGACAGACAGACATACCGACAGATATCATGCTAAAAATAGTCAAAACGTTATGTATGGACCTCAATTCGTAGAGATCCATCGAAATCTCGAAATATCAAATTCGGTATGATCACAATACCTCCCTTATATATGTTAACGGTCGATAAAAAACTAGAGTTATAAATTTCTTCTTCTATGACTAGACGGTACGTGTGCTGCGAAATTTTTCTTCAGTGGAAAATGTACCACGAGAGTAAAAAGATTGGGAAACACTGCTCTAGAATAAAGAATTAAAAAAAAAGATTTATGGTTCTTATCTTAAGTTTTAAGAGTTTTCTTTCAATACTCCCAATTATTTTTTTAACGACAGTACAGTTTGGCCACTATTTCTAGCGAACAGACGGAATGATGACGGTCGGTAAAAAAAATACGAAACCTTTAGACTACGGCAATAAAAAAAATAAGGTACCGGGCGTAAATGAGACTAATATTTGTTGAGGGCGTAATGAGAGGGCGTTATGGATTCATAATGCTCCGGTTTGTTATGCATATGTTTAAATATCTCGTATCCTAGAATTATGACCAAATAATAGCGAAGTGAAAAATAAAAGTCTTAAAACTAGATGTAAGCTAAAACTCGTTAAAACGCATTGCGTTGCTAGAAAATTTTGTGTTTTACATCGAGTTTTAGTTTTAAGACTTATCTAGTTTTAAGACTTTTATGCAATCGGGCATAAAAGGTATAAAAATAAGGTGACCAACCGTCCTCCTTTGGGGAGGACAGTCCTCCTTTTGTAAGGTCTGTCCTTCCTTGAAAAGTGTCCTCCTATATGTCCTCCTTTTCGATATTTGTCCTCCTTTTCCTAAATTTAAAAAGTGAGGACCTTCTTTTATCAATGCTTGTAATTTAGTGGTGAGGACCGTTTTTATTAAGCCATTACTTACAGGGTTGCCAGATTTAAAATTAGGTACCGCGGAACATAAATGAAAAAAATTACGGCGATTTTTCTCAAGAAATATGTTTCACACTTAACGATTTTGACATCATTTTTAATTTCTTAACTTTTTTGACCATTTAAAAATGTATCTAATAAAAAAAAAAAACAACAAAAATAATTGAGTTAAATTTTTATTTATACTATTTATCCTAAAAATTATTCAATATTTATCTCTTGATTTCAATTCATTAAGAATGACTAAAAACCTTGATTTTTAAAAAAGATTGGAATTCCGAACAATTCATTCCGAAATTCTGTTTTATCATCAACTCGGCCTTCAAATTTTTAGAATCAACCTATTTCTATCTTTACATCAAGCACTCGTTATTAGACTAAAAATCCTTTCAGATGTTGCATGTGAAATAGAGAAAATGTTATCGATAATTTTTAAAAATTGTGGAGTATTCTTCAAACAGCAAATCTTGCTTTACTTCTATTTTAAATGCGTTAGTGATTGCTACGATATCTTGAAATGCTGCAAAGATAAGTTAGAGAGAATTTTATATTTGTGGTCATTGAAATCAAACCATTTCTCTTCATATTTTATAGCCGTATTAAATAAATTATTTGCTTCCATTTTAAACCGCTCTGACGCATCTAAGTTATCACTATATTTGATAATTTCATGAACAGTTGCTCCATAATAGCATTCATCATCTTATGCTCCATCAAGGACTACCTTACATTATTCATAATAGGGGATAGGCAAAAAAACAGTTTTGCATTTTTTTTTTAATTTGAAGGCTTAAAAAAATCATAAATGTATGTAGCGCGCGAAAACGACGTGTGACGTCATACCCCTTCTAAGTGACGCAGTACACTACTAGCCTACCCAGTGTACTGCGTACAGCCTACCCAGTGTAGAGCATGCAGCCTACATAGTCTGTTGTGAACTTATTTGCTTGTATAACTTTTATAGGTTATGTAAAGTTAGAGTGATTTTAATTAAAATAAAGTTTAATTCTATAAAAAATAAAAACAATTTATACATGTTTACCGAATTAAATTTTATATTAAAGTATATAAAATATGGAAGATCCAGGCCCCAGTACTTCGAAACATAGTCGAAAATATTGTTTAGTACCGATGTGCACAAATAGTTCAAATAGAAATCCAAAAAAACAATTTATATCATTACCTGATGGCGAAAAACAACAGAAAAGGCGAAATTTGTGGCTGAAAGCTATGAGGCGAAATAAAACCGATATTCAGAAAAAAGTAAACTTTATGTTGTGTGCATAAATGCATCTATGTTGGGTAAATTATCACTCTGAGCCGTAACAAAATCTTTATCTGCCATTTTAATAATAAATGCGTAAAAAATTGTTTAAAAACAAATACAAAACTCTCGAACAATACAATATACACACGTAAAGATTATGTTGTATCTGTATCTGTGACGTCAAACCCCAGTCGTTTGACGTCATACTCAGTCGTATTTACTCGGCAACCTTCGCGCCGTGGTCGGCTTATTTCAAATTTACAATACTTTAATTAAAAAATTTGGCTATATTATTAATTAAAATGTGATTTTTGTTTTGTTAGGTGATATAACTAACATTAACATATCAAAAAATGTAGTTTTAAGGAAATATAAATTTTATGCGTATCCCCTATTGAATATACCTTCAACAATCCTAACATTACTACCTTAGAGTTTTTTTAGCGCTGGTTGAAAAATTGAATATACATTGTTTACAAATTTTGCATATTATTATATATTAATTCATACATATTAGGAAAGAAATACTTTTCATAACAGCATCCATCACTTTTTATGGCATTATTTTATATTTTACAGTCAAAATCTGTTAATTTTTTACCTTCGAGACATTTAAATGTTTATGCGGGACGCGGGACAAAACACTCTTGTGCGGGACGCCTGGCATCCCTAAGTTCACCCCATTGTACGGTACACTTTTTTTCAGAACTGTATTTCAGCAGTTACGATTTTTCTTTTGTGTTATATTTCTTAGTTTTAATTACTCACCACTTTAGATTCTATTGCAACTTTGGCGAAGCCAAGTCTCCTCTTCCACATTAGTTCATAAGAATGACTGAATTGGGCTTCATATACGCCCCCTGGAGATATTGCTAGTATATTATTTTCTTTTAAAATATCTGAACACATTTGAACTGTCCCTGGAATCACCTTCATTCCTTCTGCAATTATCGCCCAGCCTGTATAAAAATAAGTATAATTAATTCTAAATAACCTTAACGATTTATTGCATAACAATATAATTACTGAAACAAAGTTTTTATATTCTATATTCTTTTTTACAGTTCTTTCTTAAAGTTTTTACTTCATTTTTGTTTTTGTCTATAGAATGATGCGTAGTAAACAACCGTGAAAAAAAAAAATACTACTTTTGTCCCTAATATGGTATTAGTTTCTTATCATGGACGGTTTTATGGTATAGTAAGTTATTATTAGCATATATTAATCTAAATTAAGTACTTTTTCTGATATGTAGTTGCCATTGCTTGTAATTGTTTGTTTTTCGATATATTATGTGCATTTAACTGTGGCGTTCATGACTGAAATATATTTTCAATTTCAGTGAAACGCATCAGTTTATTAGAGCACCCAAATAGTAACTCATTTAAACTTATATCGCTTCACTTACAAACCTAACCTATAAATTACATCAAGTGACAGCTAAGAACAGAAACTGCCGAAGCAATAATTGCGTTATAACATCACTTTTTAGTACTGGGTACCAAAATCGTTTGTATATTATCATTTATTGAAAAATTAAAATATTCATGACTCCTGGTTCATTCTCTTAATATACCGTGCGATCAAAATTTCTTTTCAGTTACATAACAGTAAACAATGAGTTTAAAAATATCAAAACTGTGTTCTAATCCACAGCTGAAAATCCCAATTTAACAAAGAACTAATCAGATTACTTCGTTTGGCCGAACTCACCCGAGAAACTACGAAAATATGTGTTCCTAACTTAATACCTGTTGTCAACTCATTGGCGTGTAGAGAAAAATAGTGTTCATTTAATAATCAATTCGTATAAGGTAATAAAAATAGAATGTACGCCTATGTGTACATGTCTTTGGAAAGTTTGATAAGTTTGATAACTAAATGTTTCTGCCAAGTATTGCATAACGGACAAGATTTCTTGATCGCTCTGTATATTATAAATTTGGAAGCTATATCTGTTTTTTTCGGCCTCATATTGCTACACGTTCCAAATGATTATAAGACAATATCTGCAAAAAATTAATTTTTGTCTGCTGTTTGTCCGAGATTCACCCATAGATGGCTGGATATATTTTCACGTAATTTGGTATGTTGATAGAGTAGAACCAGGATTCGAACATAAGCTATAGAGCATTTAAAAAATTTTATTTTAGAGGGGTGTTTTGGGGTTAAAACTGTTTATTTAAAATTTTAAAATATCTCTTTTGTATTAACGTAACAGAAAAATATGTATAAGAAAAATTGTTTATTGTAATAAAATAATTTTTTTCTATTCATGCATTTTTTCAATTAAATGAATATTTGGGGCGTTACGAGGGGACAGTGTAAAACTAAAATCTACATATAGGTATATCCCTTATTATTGACTTAATAGCAAAATCGTATATAACAAAAATTGTTTATAATAAGAAAACAAATCTTTTATTTCTATACATTTTTTCATTTAGGGTACATTTACATTGGATCCGTATTTCTCCCGATCCGATATAGTCCGATTTTCTGATCTGATGTCGTTCGACGTGAGTGCCTAGACTTGTTCAGTTAACGCCCTACCACCGACTATTTATCACAATGAGTTCCGATGAAGATTTTATGTGTTGGCTGTTGTTAGAGAACAACGTTCTTAAAATACGTAGAAGAAAACATTCATGGGTACATACATTTAACCAAGACAGATCTTCAGAAGCATTTAATAAAACTTTCCAAACTCTTCGTAACTACCATGATAAATTCAAGGAGTACCGCCGTATAAGTATGGAAACATTTTATTATATTCTTGAAGGGATAGAAGAGGACTTAACTGGGCAGTCTAACTTCAGGGAATGCATTAGCCCCACAGAAAAACTTAGTATCACCATAAGGTTCTTTATCTAGGGCCATTTCAGTGTCTCGTTGGAGCGAACAATTGGACTGAAACCAAACACGTTTGGTCGGAGAAGCTATCAGTCCGACGTCGGGCGTAATCGGTCATTGTCGGGTCGGGCTTCCGCCTCCAGTGTAGGCACTCAAGGTTTGGCCTGAACAGTCCAAGCCTTGAGGAAATCCTCACCGTGTATGGCGGCGTCCGTGAGGCCGCGGCCGGTACTTAAGGCCAAAAAATCTAGAACATAAATCATATTTCGTCCTTGAGGCCAGACTCTTACTGCCGTGTGTGTGCTATTTACAGTCGGCCTTGAGGATTTGTAAAGTGAGTGTCGAATTTATTTAGTCATGTCTATAGAATTTTTATCGGAATTCATACTAATGTATGAAAATGAACCTTGCTTGTGGCAAGTAAGTTCTAAAGAATACCATGATAGATATAAAAAGGAGGCTGCTTACGCGAAATTATTGGAAAAAATAAAATAAGTGGACGCGAAAGCTACAAAAAATGACATAATTAAAAAAATAAACAATATCGATGAAATCAGGAGCATCTGCTGATTCTACGCGCAAGTCTAAGTTGTGGTCCTCAAGGCCTTTTCCTTGAGGCCAATCCTCTCCGTGTGTGGGCGAGGGTTCGGTAGAGGAATTCCTTGAGGCTTTTTCCTTGAGGAAATCCTCACCGTGTATGGCTACCTTTACATTAAAACCTTGGTTTTGTTTTCATTCCGACATCATCCGACGGTCACCCGACGTGGGATCGGGAGAAATACGGATCCAATGTAGGAGTATCCTTAGATGAATATTTGGAAAATTACCCCCTCGAAGCTGGAGCCTCCGGGACATGCCCGTCAGCCAGGGTGGTAATAGACGATATCCAATTTAAAATCGATAGTAGCGACAGTGGTCATTAGTCGAACTATTCTGACAAACAGCTTTCCTGATACTAACAAAGTAACTTTTCGTAAACGAATTTAAATTTTTTAGTAAAATTTCATAGATTATTTATTATTATTACTATAAATTCGATGCGCACTTAAACCTAACCTCTCTATTAAAACTTCCATGTTTCCAGTTTTTTGTAGTGCACGACATTTAATCATTGAATAGAATGATCTTTTATTTTAACATATTTTAATATCACACCAGGTACGATATCTTTGTTGAAAATAAAGTTATTCAATGTACTCCGCCAATGTACAAATGAAATATTTGTAAGACTAGTTTGACAAAAGCTCACGGGCGCTAGTGTTGGTGACGTCACTTTAAATATAACGGAAACTTTTTAAGATCGCAGCGCCATATGCGGCAAAGCTGGAACACTCGAAAGTGACATTAAATTGGTGTTAAACTGTTACTCGTGTTTTTGTTTACATGGTAAAAATGAACACGAGTTGTATTTTTAATTATTTTTGACTAAAAATTAATATCTCTGCCTGAAAAAGTAGAAGGGCCTTTTAATATATCAACTGATGGTTTAGGCAAATTTTAGGTGGGGTAAGTACCTTTTTCAGTCTTTTCTTGGACGTAAAAAATCACTTTCCATAAAATGCAACGAACAAACGTGCATGCATGCGCTTGGATTTTTGCCCATTTTTAGTTTTTGGGTCCATAAAAACCTACGATCCACTTTCTCTCTGCCTCCAAACATCGTTTCAATTGATATTATTTTTGATTTAGGTAAATTATGGAATGTTTAAGAGGGATTCTTCCTTATTCACGATTTACATTGCGGCACACAACAAAATTGATTGTTTTTTTCCATGATTCACAAAAATAAAACACAAACAACAAAAAAAACACGTATTTCTCTATTGAACAAAACAAAACAATATCACTTTCGTATCTTCCGCAAATTTCCACCAGATGTCAGGGCGCTTAGGAAGTTTCCCCTATAGTCTATTATGCCACTGCCTACGAAACCCTAAACAATATATCTGTTTATTCAAAATATTAATGTGTACAAGAGCCCCCAACGTTGAAAAACTATGAAAATATCTACATCGAAACTAAAACAATGATATATTTAAATTAAATGAAATGCAATTTTATAAAACGTACTTTTTAAATGCCTGTAATCAAATATTTCCGGAAATCGAGCGAAATTAAATTAGAATAAATTTCAATCGGTTACTGCGACACATATAATAGTCACATGAGTTTGCTTTTGACCTTGAGTTTGAGATGGTGCTAGCACGTGAGGCAAATATGACGCTATTCGCACCACTTTGGTAATCATAACTCGGCAATCGGAAATGCTACACTCGTGTTTGACCGTTCGAACAATCTATAGTAATAAGTCGGAATACTAGAGTGCAAAAACTGATACCCATAACATAAACGACACTGGCGTATTCTACGTCAGTGTTTCTCAACCTTTTCTGGCATGGGACCCCGTATCTCTGGATAGAGATTTTCAAAAGAAAGAACTTTTACTTAAACATTTTTTCAGTACCTTTTACGGTTGACAAAAAACTATAATATATATGACGATTATATTCTCTACAACGATTTGGAAGTAAAGTATTTTTATTTACAAGTGTTCAAAGTGCCTTATATTTTAATTTAAACACATTCGCAACCTTGCTCTTGAGTTATCTGTAGCTCGGAGGGTAATAAAAAAAAAATATAATAAAAAATATTGCACTTTTAAGTCGTACCTACTTCAAAGTACAACTTGAATTTTGATTGCTTTTGATCAGTTTGTTTAGCAAACGCCTATTTTACTCATTATAAAGTTAACTAGTGACAACTTTAGAAAATTAATACTCTATTTAGTTCCGCTTAAACGTTTGAAATAGCCTGTAGCTTAAATTAGTTGTCAAAATAAGTATTTAGATAGAATAATAAATAAAATATTTATTTTATTTATGTTATGAAAGGTATATTTTTCTGAATATAAATATAAGACTCGTATTTATAAATTTGAATAAAATTTATATCTTGCAAGCTTGAGCGCATTGCTATTATATTTTCATGTTTTGATCTTGTATAACTTCGCGGCCCCCCGACGAAGCCTTCACGGCCCCCCGGTTGAGAAACGCTGTTCTACATAACGGATGTGTCCCCGATACTACGCTGCCCGAATTTTTTCAATTGGTTGCATATTTGGGGAGCTACGGACGTCAACTAAATATTCAAACACCTCAGTTATTATTTTCGATACAGCAAAATTCAATTAAATTCAAATTTAAACGTACGAATTATCGAAGCCACAGTTAATATAACAATAAATAAAAAGCACTTACCTGGTATTTTGAATAAAAAGTAGTCGGCCACCGTATGAACAAGTCTATTTCTAAACAAATATATTTTTGCTAACAAATAATATAGATCTATTGGGACGGCTCCATGGTAATATACAATGAGAGCTGGCGAATCATCTGGTATATTTTCTAAATTTTTTACCTCGTAACCTGGAAAAACATCCATTAAAATCTTCACAAAATGAGAACATTTTAAAAAAAAAATGTCATTCCATACATAATATCTTTAAAAAATTTCATGATCATGTCATAAAATAGTAAAATCAAGAAAAAAGTCTAAGGCCCGGTTTTTCCACCTTCAGATAAAGTTCCAGGTAACTATCTGACAGATAAGGTTATTTTTAACTTCATTTGCTGAGTAAATGTCATCCCTTCTTTCTATACAAATGTATCTATCAGATAGTTATCTAACGGATAATGAGACTGACGTATTGAATTCACTGACTGGTATGGCCATTTATTCAGCAGATGAAGTTACAAATAACCTTATCTGTCAGATAATTACCTGGAACTTTATCTGAAGGTGGAAAGACCGGGCCTAAAATATATATCTTGTTTTAATTTAGAGGTCGATAAACTTTTGCGACAAAACCGATAAATATGAATAGCACAAAGATTTACAATTTTTTTGATAGCCATTAATATAGGGTGACCATTTTCTTAAAAAGGTAATGAGGGACGGAGCAAAAAAAGGTCGTCACTTCCCAAATATAAGTAAAGAGCAAAACAAGGTCCTCACCTCCCAAATCCAAGTGAAGAGCAAAACAAAAAAAGGTCCTAACCTCCCAAAATCCAAGTGAAGAGCAAAACAGAAAAAGGTCCTAACCTCCCAAAATCCAAGTGAAGAGCAAAACAAAAAAGGTCCTCAAATACAAGTTACAATGCGGGACAAAATGTTAAAATGCGGGACGCATCTTAATGCGGGACACCCAATCAAAATGCGGGACAGTCCCGCAGAAAGCGGGACGAATGGTCACCCTACATTAATATATTTTTGTGATGATTTAATAGTATTGCGACGAAAATGTTTTGATTTCCCTCGTGAGACGCGTATGGTGGAATTTCGTGGACTAATCTGGAAAGTTCTAGTAAGTCATATCCAGTGGTGGAATTCAAATAATTTTACTACCGGTTCGCTATGGAAGCACTAGGGGGGGGGGGGGTTATTTTATTTATTTATTTTTTTCTGTGTATAATCTGTGATACATGGAAATATATAACGATAATTACGAAAAAAGTTTAAAATAAAAACACTCGGTTTATTGTTTCAAAAATTATTTAATGAATTGATACGTATTTCGACTTACAAAGTCATCTTCAGAATAAATAAATCACATACATTACTGAAATATATTTCAACAGGTAGGTACAACAAACAAGATAATAAAGGAAAAACCTAAAGGATTAAAAAGGTGTTAGAAGCGGAGAACTAATGAGTTCTAGTTGTACATTGAAACATAAAGTTTTTATTGTTGATTTTATTGTTAACTAAAATTCTTTTTAAAGTAAATTTATTATGAAAAGCTGCCTGAATGTTCTGTTTTCTTAACTGATAGCTATTTTGTAACTGCTGTGACCTATAAAAGGAATACGTCTATATATTTTATCTTGGGGAGAATGCTCATAGTGAATTTTTTTTTATAAAATGCCTTGTTTATGTTTTTTGTTGAGAATTTTGTAAACTATGGAGTATTTGAACTAGAACTCATTAGTTCTCCGCTTCTAACACCTTTTTAATCCTTTAGGTTTTTCCTTTATTATCTTGTTTGTTGTACCTACCTGTTGGTATATATTTCAGTAACGTATGTAATTTATTTATTCTGAAGATGACTTTGTAATTCGAAATACGTATCAAGTCATTAAATAATTTTTGAAACAATAAACCGAGTGTTGTTATTTTAAACTTTTTTAAAACGTTTCGAGTGCCTTCAACTAATTCAATTAATATTATTAATAATTACGAGTTAAACCTAACATAAATGGTAACAAAAATATTATAAATGATTTTATGTATCTAAATAAATTATACAGCGTGATTAAACATTGGTACCAAATGGGAAACTTTTTTACTATCAATTTTTCGAGAAAAATTCATTATCCATATAATCTTAAAAATTGCTAATTGATTGTCATCCTCTTCTTCATTATTTTTATATTTAACGCGAGGGTCATCAGCGGAATGATTACTTCTTAACTATATTTTTACTAAAGAAGAAGGATCCCAATCTTTTAATGGCAGGCCGATTAAACTTATTACCATTAAATTTAATATGTTCGGAACAGTCAGACGGTTTCTTCTATCCGAACATATCAAATTCATATTCGAAAACCCTCTTTCTACTTCTGCTGAACTTACAGTTTTACAATTGTTTTTACAATAGTTTTTGCTTTTTGCACATTTTGAGGAATTTTATAACTGTCGGGAGTTTTTAAGATATTCTCCACAAAATCTCTGTATTCATTAACATCAATATTAAATTTGAAAATGTCGTTAAATATTCGCAACTTTTGTTCGGCAGTGTACCATGGAACAAAAACTTCTTCCATGTTCCAATTATTTGGTTCCAAAATATATAAAAAGTACAATTTATTTCCATTTTGGCATCCTGATTGTAAATTGTCACAATCCATTAATCTTTTATTCAAACTTTTCTATAAGTGTCACCACAGCCGGCGCGAGGGTCTGCGGCGCCCGTGGCAGTATGTATATGAGCGCCCCTAAGTAGGGCGCAATTAGCTTTTTTCGAGGTCTTCCCTTCTAAATTTTAAGTGAAGACAAAAAAAAGGTCCTCACAATTACTTTTACCATCATTGACATTTGTCGCCCTTTTGAATCTCACTTCAGCGCCCCCCTCGCAGCGGCGCCCGCATACACCGCATGCCTTGCATGCTGTCCAGCGCCGGCTCTGAGTGTCACTAACACTGTCTATAAGTTTTTCCCGAGAAAGCGCCACAAATCGCTGATTGTATATAAAATTTATAATTTTAAAAGATTCAGATATGAGTAAAATAAGTACACTTGCTCCTGGTATTCATCCACTTACCCATCGTTTTCTGTTTAGCTAAAATTTGATGACCATTGACAAAAAAACATGCTATATTATTTTTTTTACTTATTTGTTCATCCCTTTATTCGATGCGAAATATACAATAAAATCATTTTCAGTAATTTTTTTTACTACCGGTTCACAGAACTAACAAAAATTTTTGCTACGGGTTCGCGCGAATCGTTGTGAACCGGCTGAATCCCACCACTAGTCATATCTAAAGTCACTAGATTATACAAAGTACCGCAACGGCGGCCATGCTGGGGTTAAAAATGTCGCCAACACAAATGATGTTCAGTGATTCCAACATTACAAAAATAAGAAACTAGTTTTTATTTTAAACATTGTAATCACGATTTTTTTAATCAAATATGCACTATAACAAAATTGTGGTACAAGTTCAATTATTTTTTTAATTTTTATTAAATAAAATGGATATAATATATAAATTTAAATTAAACTTCACCTTAAATATTCAAACCGCTGACAAAGAAGGTTATTAAATGAGAGCGAGAGAGGGAGATGTGACAGCGCAGACGTAAACTTAAGAACGTAAAAATTTCTGCTTTAGTTTGCTTAATAGGGGAAGCAATGTTGCCAATCAAACCCTGGGGTCTGTCGGCTTCTTCAAAGGCTTGCGGTACTTTGTATAATCTAGTGACTTTAGTCATATCCATGGAAACTTTTGAAATAGTCTAGAAGTCTTTGGAAAAACATGGAACATTGTGGGTACATTCGATTTGACGCTCCGAGCGTTCCGAGCACGTTCTGTACACTCAAACGTGTTCGATTTAAGGCTCGGAGTACACTCAATTGCATTCGTTTTGCGATCGAGCGAGCATTTATCGAGTGCGCTCTATGTGTTCGGGGTTTTAAGACCGACCATATGGAGTATGACGTAAAAAAGTGGGGGAACGGCGGGAAAGACATGAAAGTTTGAAATTAAATTATAAATAAAATTAAAATAATAGCCTTAGACAAATAACAATAGACAAATAATATTGTTATTTGTCTATGGCTACAGAGGACGGCAATTTTAAGTATTTGTGACGTTCTGTAAACAGCAAAATAATTATTAAAATACACCGTGCATAAAATTAAAATGGAAAAAATTCATTAAATTAATTCTTTAATTATTATTTAATTTTTAATTCATTTTATTTCTCCACCATTGAAAAAAAATCAAGGAAAAACTGAGGTATATAATTTTGATTCATGACTGACGTGAAATAATCTGACAGTAAAATCGCCGCCTAAAATTGTAGGGTTAGATTTTATAAAAAAGTTAAAAAACCAAACATTGATGCTTTTATGCTCATGGGATAGAGAAAAATAACGGAATTCTCCAATTCCGAAGAAATTCGTTAAGCCAAAGCAGGCTTGTGACTAAATCGAAATGCAGCAAGGTAGATTATATATTTAAACAAAAATAATAAAATATTTCACATCCATCAGAAGCTCATATGCAGATTTTGCCGTAGGATATGTATAAATAAAAAGAAGTAATGCTTTGTGTATAATTCTTGCTCAAATATATCCAAAACACAGAATCAAAAAGAAAAATTTTAGTGTAAGGACTGTTGTTTGTGAAAAAAATATTGAAAATGTAGTGGGGAACAGAATGCAACGAGTTCTACGGCGTTGACGGCGTTTGGACGGCGCTATCTGTCAGAGGAAAGTTAAAATCAAGCTGCCGTACGCAAGTGCACAGAATGAGCAACGTCCTAACGGCGTTCCAACGCCGTTGATACTGAATGTTCGTCAACTTCCAACTTTTGACGCCGTTGAACGTTGACGTAGAACACCTAACCTCAGTTTTTACTAAATGGTAAAGAGTTTGTATGTATAAATAACTTGTATACAACATAAATAACATTCCACACAAGTCTTCATCATCCATTATAATTTTAAAAAAAGAAAGTGCACCTATAAACACAGATATAGGTTTGCACTTGTTACTTTGACGGCGTTAAAAATTATTGCATTGTGTGCAGGCGAAAATCAACGCCGTTCTCAACGGCGCTAACGCAACGCCATCGCAAATGACGGCGCCCTGACGGCGTAGCGCGCTGTGCATTCTGTTCCAGGCTTAAGACTGTTCTGCATCTGAAGGTGGTTGGAAACACTCTCTAGCATTTTTAATGTGGGCTCATAATGCCATTTTTTAAGTATAAAAGGCCCCTACCAATAGGCCGCCCTGTGTCTGTAGCTTCGTTGGCTGTTGCGACATACCGGGCCTGTATTGTATAGAACCGTTATCATACTTTTATTAAGTGTTGAAATTTATATATTCTTTATTTATTATACATATATCATTTATGATGCCATAACTATGACAAAATAATTCAATTTTTATAGCAAAATAGTTTTATTTTATGTATTTTAAACATCGTATATAAAAATACTTTGTAAGATTTTAATAAATTGAAAAATAAATAAATATATTGTTAATACCAAAAGGAGCTTGTAGCATTTGTTGGTCAGTTTCCTCTAAATCAAGATAAATGACCTGTACATATCGTGCAGAAAGCATCAAAATATAACGTCTATTCCAGAGTTTTTTCAACTAGGGCCTCTTCAGAGGTCGAAGAATATTTTATTATTATTATGAATTTTTAAATAATTTTATCCTTACATAAATACCATCAAAATTATGTGGATTCCAACTCATTCAAACATTGAATTCAGCGAGCAAGTATAATATAGCAAAGGATGCTTTCTTATTAGGTCAAAAAATCAATTCACCCTTACAAATTCCCGATATGATATCAAGATTTATTAGCAAGATCCGACAGCAATGGAATGAAGAATATACTTCAATATTTGCATTCAAGGGAACACACTATTCAACCCTTCAATCATCTATCCCAATAAAAACTTGGTTTACTTCTCATCATCCAAGAAAATACATAACTTTTGTTTGCAGAATGCACTTCAATCATACACTCGCTCTACAACACCTCAACAAGATCAACATTTGGACACGTTGAAGACGTTAATCATAAGAGCCGGCGGAAGCGGGCATTCAGGGCATGCGGGCGCCGTCTTTAGGCTTAAAAGGGCGCCAAACACATAAATAACACTAGTTTACAGTGCATCTGTTGCCGGGAAAATTTTTGCTGTTGCTGACTACGTACGAAATTTCTGAACTTGCGACACCGCGCTTGTAACACCGCGCCTACGACACCATGTTACGGGTTTTTTCAAAATAGAGCGATCCTATTGGTTGAATTTCTTGTTCCACGCTTTCAACACCAGAATGAAAATGATACATTAGTTTTTGTAAAAACTTAAAAGGTAGCCCTCGTAGAAGAACGTCATGTTTTTTAGGGTGTTTGTTTCTTTAACTTTGCCATGACAATGTGCAATAAAGTCTTTATTGCACTGTGCAATAAAGATTTTAAAACTGAAACAGTTGTAGAACAAATAAATTTTAAATAACTTGAAATTATATGGGAAATGAAATTATATAAGAAATGACCTAGTACAAAATAATTCTTTACCATGCCATATCCAACCATGGGCATCCCACAGAGCACTAACGGTCTTCCTGGCTGCGCTCCATCTGTCATTTGCATTGTATGCATGTCTCAGACTGTTCCAATGTAGTTTATAAATATACAAAATTAAAGCTGTTGTATAAAGAAGTACTACGATTACAAACGGAAGTAGAAATGTCACTAAAAGTGGTGTTAGTAACCACGTCAGCCATAAGGTGAAGTCCACATCGATGTAATGAACTAGAACAAAAATACTATTTTTAAAATAAATCACAAAATGAGACACAAATAGAAGAAAATCACTGTTGGGAAATGAATTATAAATGTCATACAGATCAATTCTGTAAAAAATTACTGTGTAGTAACGTTACTACAAGATAAAATATTATAAAAAGTATAATGGCTTTCATTCATGATAGTAACTGACCTTGCTCATAGAGACCTATTTAGTTACTATGACCAAAAAACCCTTATACCGTCATTTTGTCGTCTGTCTGTCTGTTCGATAAAAATTGTAGCCGAACGGCTAAACCTAGAGAGTTGAAATTTGGCATGCTTATATAACTCTTTGACCCGCACATAGGAAAAATACTAAAACATCTCAAAAACATATCCCCCTAAAAATATAAACAAATATGAGCTCACCGAAAAAAAATATTTTTTAAAAATACTGTGTAGGCCCTCCACTACCCTATTGGATATCTGGTTCAATTTTTGTAAGGAACAAACGAAGGTCTCCTCTTTCGGAAATATTCAGATGGTTTCTTTCTTTGGTCATAATATGATTAACAGCACTAAAGCCTGATTCTACAAGATATGAGGTAGGGAAAGGTAGCAATAAATTGAATATCATTTTCCACATATTTGGATACAAGATTTTTTTATTTTGCCATAGGTTTTCATATCCACCACTATCGAAATTATGTTTACTTTCTTCATAATATTTCATTTCTAACAGTTCCTCTTGGCAAGTTGTATCAGCCTCCTCAATATTTGCGGTAAAAGGATTTTTCATCCAGTCCAGTAATTTCCATTTTAATGTTTTTAAAACGTCAATTAAATTAAAAAAAAAAAAACGTTTGAAAAAAAAAAGTAGCCAGCATTGGACAAAACCCCTACCGCCCACCAAAAAATTCCTAGGGACCAGGTTGAGTACCACTGGTGTAGGGTATCAAATGAAAGCCCTTAGTACGTGGAATAACGATCAAAATTTTATTTTTGCAAAGTAAATTATTTTGACACGATTTTTGTCAAAATTGTGCAAATAAATTTTGTCCCACACCCTGTAGCCCAGATGGTTTTAACTAAAAATCTGAAAAAAATCTGAGTAATGGACATTGGTGTGAACCGGAATAGTACAACAGGAATTTTTGATCAGATTATGTTTTCGGAAAAAAACGCATTTTTTTGTGTTTTTTGGTTGACGATGTAAATATTTAATATGTTTTGTAACACAGTAAACCAATACGCTTACATGGTGTAGTGGTTAGCATTCTCGCTTTCTAAATTGAAAATTAGGGTTCGCTTCCAGTCGGAGACTGTACTATACTCTGTTCTATAAAAGACTGTTCTATACTCTATCTCAGAAAGACTGATAGTAATAAAATTTATTATTTGTAAAAAGTTATTGTTTTTTCACAAAGAAGCGGAAAAACAAAAGCGACAAAATATGAATAGTTCGAAACGAAATATTGTTAAAAACAACCGAGTGGCACACTTCCCATATAAGATGTGCGTGCCGCACATCTTGGGTTAAACACAATAGATCATAAAAATTTGACCCTAAAATTTTGTGGATAAATATGATCACAGAGGTGTGTTTAATGATATGATAAATATGGTCACAGGCGTGCGTTTAATAAAATGATAAATAGTAATATAGAAATACACAAAACCAATTTAAACGTGTTTAAAATGTGCACGCCACTGGTAACTGCCTGACAACATGATTTATTACTATCAGTCTTTCTGAGATAGAGTATAGTTATATTTTGGTAAATGTTGTGTTTTATTTTTAAAAGCGTAAATTTAATAACCAGTGGCAATTGTTGAAATTATAATTTAATTCTATGTTTCAATGTATACGAAATCAGAGGGGCGGAGCTTATGACTTAAAACAACCAATGGAAGCCATAGGCGCAATTTTCAAAATCTTAATGTACCTCCTATATAAAAAAAAATACTGCACATATTTAGAAACCTAAATAATGGCATTAGGCACTCGAATTAAAATTTTTAAAAAATATTTTAACATAAAATTTGTTTTGGCATCCCAAATAATCATCATTCACTTACTAAATACCTGCGAAACCCTGAAATGTGTGAAAATACACATTTCACAACAATTTTTTATTACTGAAATATTATATAGATGTACAGTCTGTTCCAAACGGTTAAGCGGAACTAAATGGGAATTTACTTCTTTTAGGTTGTCACGAGAAGGGACCTTGCTTGGGTTATTTCATTTTTCATGTTGGGATGTCAAAATTTAAAATTCCAACAATGAAACCATGGAAACGAATGACATATGTCAAAATTAAATATTTTTTTTAGATATTTTAATGACAAAAAAATAAATAAATGGGAAATTTGTATTAAGAATGACACAAAAAATCAAAATATAAAGAAAATGACATTTTAAAATGATATTAACCTTTACCAAAAAATGTTTATTGTAAGTACGATTTACAAAGCTTAAACAAAACGGCCGAAAGGCACGATTTAAACGATGAAAGTAAGTAGATTGCAAAATCTAGTTCCGCCTAACCGTTTGGAACAGACTGTAGATGCATATACAATAAATTTGTTTAATAGTAATTTATTTTTTGTGGTCCGCGGTATAAAATTAAATATTTTACTGGTCCGTGGTATGATTTCGGTTGAGAAACATTGTTATAGAACGTCTCATATGGTTCTTTTGGCTTGTCTTTTTACTTAAAGAAGTTAATATAATTGGTCAAATAATTCTATGTTGAGATTCTAGTGAATGAAGTTTAAGGTTTCTTCAATTACTCTACAATAAAATATTTAATGTACGTAAAACTTGGTACTATACTGCGTTCAAAGGTGAGTTTGCAGTATAGCTCTTATGGCAAATGGGAGCGGTGTTGCCAAATGTTGTAAAAGTGTCAAATGTGTCAATTATAATAATATGAAAAACTCGTATGATTTACAAAAATCAACTCTTATAAAACTCAAAATAACACTCAACAAAAACAAATGGCCATTTGTAGAATACTGCGTCTTCACAGATCAGCGCGTTTTAGAGCTGGCAACGTCGACAAGCAAGAAAAGGATAGCGTCATAGTGTAAACCCATTAGAGAGTATGAAAAAGAATTACTCTATATGCCTTGTACTGCAAACTCACCTTTGAACGCACTATACATATGTTTAGAGATCTTTTGAACATGTAAAGGTAATTTTTCGACTTACTTTTGAATAAAATATATTAAATGGCATGTGGGTATTGTCACGCGAGAATAAAAAAATATAATTCTGAAATCAAATTACCGACAACCCAACATATGCAGTTTTAATATTGAAAAGCTGTTAATAAGATCAGAGGCGAATTAAGCGGTGGGCGGACTGGGCGGCCGCCCGGGGCCCACGAAACCGGGCGGCCTACCGAAGCCTATATACAAATATTTCCATTCTATTTAAAATAATAGAGGTCCCATTTTAATTTTACCGCCCAGGGCCCCCAAGAAACTTAATTCGCCACTGAATAAGATCAATTTTGACATACGCCGGTCCCAAGGTTATTAAAGTAAAGGTTGTCTCGTAACTTCTGACCAATTACTGCGTGAGAGGGAATACGTCACATGTCTGCTTAGTTCAAACTACCATACAAAATTAATATAGATGTTGCATGTTTCTAAATATTTTTATTGACTATATTCATAATAGATATTTATTTCAAGACAGTTCCAGTGAATAAATTATAAATAAATCCCAAAGGAAATTTTATACTGATTTATATAAAATTTAAGGTGATGGGTATTTGTATTATAGTTAATAAATAACAATAAAATCGAATACAAATATAATTTTAAGTATATTTAAATAAAAATAGAAAAACAAATTGCTATAATAATATAGTAATTAATAAAATTGGAGGTTATATCTGTTTTTAAGAACGGCTGGACGTATTTTAACGAAATTTGATACAATAAACTAGAACCAGGATTCAAATATTTAATATGTTTTGTAACATAGTAAACCAATACGCTTACATGGTGTAGTGGTTAGCATTCTCGCTTTCTAAATTTAAAATTAGGGTTCGCTTACAGTCGGAGACAATTTTCATGGTATCTCAAAATTTTCTTTCTTACGGGGTGTTTCTGGGTTAAAACTGGTACTAAAAAATTTAAAATATTTCCTTTAGAAACAGAACTATCTTAACAGAAAAAAAAATCAGCTGTGGCCAACACAGGACCGACCGCCATCACAAAGTACTTGTATAAAATACATTCTAGCAGTAGAGTAGAAATAACTTGGCCAAATATTTTCTAACAGAGATATTATTTATCATAACCATGGAAACGATACATATAAGTATGAAAAAATAAATTTTAGAAAAATTTCGAAAAATTTTAAATTTCTTTTTTGTTAAGTATTCGCAAAAATCTTAAAATCGTCACGAGTAAACTCCCATTTCTAGTCAACCGATTTTTACCAAAAGCTGATCAACTCGTGCCATTGATGTCAAAAGCTTAAATATGAAGCTTCAGAATTGTAGGCATCAAGACTGAAAGAAAAAAAATTGTTTTCTCAAAGTTACTTTTTATTGTGAAAGAGAAAAAGAATTACGGAGTTATTTTTCTGAAGAAGACAATATTGCTTTTTGTTCAGATATTAAAAACTTGTTGATAAAAATGGGATTGAAACAATATGAACCAAGTGATTGGCGTTTATTCATTGACAGTTCAAAACGTAGCCTAAGATGCATTCTCTTACATAACGGAAATGAATATGCTGGGGTACCAATTGCTCACAGTACAACGTTAAAAGAAGAATATTGTAGCATATCGTTATAGACCTCATGACATTTTTGGTCTCCGATTTCATACAGCATGCCTTTTGGAGGAGAGAATATTTACCCTGTGACAACAAAAAAATTGATGTGAAGTGTGAATTTTCACACATTTCAGGGTTTCGCAGGTATATAATAAGTGAAGGCGGTATGCTGAGTGTGTAGGACAAATTTTACTTTATAGTAATCACGGCAAAATGAACGATATTTTTAAAATAATATATCGTCTGTTAATCATCTAATAAGACTGGTTATTAAATTTACGCTCTTAAAAATTAAATACAACATTTGTCAAAATATAATTAGAATTTTGACAAAATAATTTCAACACAATAAAAATGCAAAAAAAAAAAAAAATAAAATTCACTCCGTACTCGAACTCGAAACCCTTCGTTTTCCAGAGAATTTTAGCTTCCGACACCAGCGCTCTAACCCGTTACGCCATCGTACGTCTTGCATGTGAGTGTCTTACATTGGTATAACTTTTGTACTTTGTGAACCAAAAACCACAAAAAATGCGTTATTTTCCGAAAACATAATCTGATCAAAAATTCCTGTTGTACTATTTCGGTTCACACCAATATACATTACTTGGAATTTTTTTAGATTTTTAGTTTAAACCATCTGGGCTACAGGGTGTGGGACAAAAATTTTTTTTGTACAATTTTGGCAAAAATCGCATCAAAATAATTTATTTTGCAAAAATAAAAATTTGATCGTTAATCCACGTACTAAGGGCTTTCATTTGATACCCTACTCAGAATTTAAAAAAAATATTTTTGTTTTCGATGAGCACATATTTGTTTATATTTTTAGGGGGGTATGTTTTTTAGATGTTTTAGTATTTTTCCTATGTGCGGGTCAAAGAGTTGTATAAGCATGCCAAATTTCAACTCTCTAGGTTTAACCGTTTGGCTACAATTTTAACCGAACAGACAGACAGACAGACAGACAGACAGACAGACAGACAGACAGACAGACAGACAGGCAGACAGGCAGACAAACAGACAGACAGACAGACAGACAGACAGACAGACAGACAGACAGACAGACAGACAGACAGACAGACAGACAGACGACAAAATGACGGTATAAGGGTTTTTTGGTCATACCTACAAAACCCTAAAAAAAGGGATGGTACTAAACCCCTGCACGCTTTCCGGTCATAGGGAAAATTGCATTTCCACTTGCACAAAATGTTTGTGTTTTTCTCTGATGTAATATTGCTTGCATTTAAAGTCTTTTAATTATAGGCATGCTGTATGAAAACGCGGAAAATCATATTTTTTTATTACAAGATCACATGACCGTTTGAGCCCTTTAGGACCCTCCGAATCGCATGCATATATTTAAAAGACTTTAAATTTGTTATAATTTTCTTTTGACAAAAGGGCAAGCAATATTAAATCAGAGAAAAGCACAAAAATTTTGTGTTTAAGTGGAAATGCAATTTTCCCTATGACCGGAAAGCGCCCCTGCATGCTTTCCGGTCATTAGTACCATCCCTTTTTTGTTGTCACAGGGTAAATATTCTCTCCTCCAAAAGGCATGCTGTATGAAATCGGAGACCAAAAACTGTCATGAGCTCCCGGTCTATTAGTCTTAAATAAAATAAAATACAATGACCACAAGTGGCAAATTTGTGTGGATTTAAAAATGGTAAACATTCTTCTTGGTCAACAAAGTGGTTACACTAAGTTTCTCTATTTTATATGTCTTTGGGACAGTAGAGCAAAAAACGAACATTAGGTAAGAAAACACTGGCCCTTGAGAAAAAATATGGCACCTGGGAAGCAAAATATTGTCAGAGTCACTTGTAAGTCGTGAAAAAATTGATATGCCCTGGGGCGCCGTGGCTAGCTTATACAACTCTTTGACCCGCACATAAGAAAAATACTAAAACATCTAAAAAACATATCCCCCTAAAACTATAAACAAATATGTGCTCATCGAAAAAAAAAAATATTCTGAGTAGAGTATCAAATGAAAGCCCTTAGTACGTGGATTAATGATCAAAATATTATTTTTGAAAAATAAATGATTTTGATGCGATTTTTGCCAAAATTGTACATTTTTTTTTGTACACCCTGTAGCCCAGATGGTTAAAATGGATGAAAAAAATTCTAAGTAATGTACATTCGTGTGAGCCGGAATAGTATAACAGGAATTTTTGATCAGATTATGTTTTCGGAAAATAAAGCATTTTTTGTGTTTTTTTTTTTTGACGATGTACAAAAGTTATAGTTATATGTAACACGCTATACTAGAAGGCGTATCCTGGTCTAATGGTTAGCTTGCTCGCTTGCTACGCAGCAAACTAGGGTTCGCTCCCGGGCAGAGGAGACAATTTTATTTTTTGTTTTTTTTTTCATTTTTATTTTGTTTAAATTATTTTGTCAAAATTCTAGTTATATTTTGGCAAATGTTGCATTTAATTTTTAAGAGCGTAAATTTAACAACCAGTTGGAATTGTTGGAATTATATTTTCATTCTATGTGTCATGTATACGAAACTAGAGGGGCGCAGCATATGACTTAAAACAACCAATGGAAACCATAGGCGGAATTGTCAAAATCTTAATGAACCTTGCTATATATACATATATATAAAAAAAATACTGCACATATTTAGAAACCTAAATAATGGTATTAGGTATTCGAATTACAATTAACAAAAAAATATTTTAACATAAAATTTGTTTTTAAAACTCTTAGATTAACAGACTATAAATTATTTTTAAAATATCGTTCCTTTTGCCGTAATTACTACAAAGCCAAATTTGTCTTACACACTCAGCATGCTGCCTTCACTTATTATATACCTACGAAATCCTACAATGCGTGAAAATTCACTCTACATAATTTTTTATTTTTTGTCATCACTTTATATTTTAGAAGTGAAGACCTTTTTTTATGTATTTACTTGGGGCGCAGCGGAAAAATTTTAATACATTAAGGGCGCCCGGAACCGAATAACTTTGGGAACCACTGGGCTTTTCCAAACGATTAGGCGGAACTAGATTTTGCAATCTAGTTACTTTCATAGTTTGAATCGTTCTCTTTGGCCGTTTTGTTTAAGCTTTGTAAATCATACTTACAATAAACATTTTTTGGTTAAGGTTAATATCATTTTAAAATGTCATTTCTTTATATGTTGATTTGTTGTGTCATTCTTAATACAAATTTCCCATTTATTAATTTTTTCGTAATTAAAATATTTGTAAAAATTATTTTATTTTTGACATATCGTCGGCTGAAAATAATAAGGTTGTATGTCGAAGTGTATTACATTTGAGAAAACAAGCTTCAAAAATTTTGACATGGAAAAAACCAATATAAGGTTACAATACAAGGAAGACATTTTTTTAATAACTATATATTGATATGTTATTGTCATTAACGCATTATTTTGAAAAAAAAAAAAATAATAATTGAATAATACCATTTTAACAATTTTAAAAATGAACATACAACTTTGTTATTAAGAAAAACACGAAACTTAGTACCTTAACGTTACATACAGCTTTGTAGTTCAAAGTAATATCGGGGGGAAATTCAGTTTATAGGTAAATCTTCAGTTTTTAGGTTTCTGAAAATTGTTAAAAAGGTACCAGAAAAGGTAAAAGAAATGTTAGTCACGTATTAAATTTTTATTTGATTAAATAACACAAATTAAACAATATGCTTCAAAATAATAACAAATTAAACATTAATCTTACAAAAAATTAAGATAAATTAAGATAATTTGAACTAAAACTGAAACATTCGAAATAAAAAAATGTAACGAAAAAACTGTATTTTTATTATTTTCTTGAGATTTACTTTCTTGGCAATATTGTTTTATAATAAGATTTATCCAAGGTAGGCATCCAATCCAGCATAGAATTTAAAGCGATTACCTTGTTTTCTGGTAACGGATTTTTATTTGTAGAAACCTTAATGTCTCTAAATATATTTAACAAGTCTTCAAGACCTTGTTTTATTCTTTTTAATATTTTTTGTAACCCAGGTGCCCGAAAAAGATATTTTATATTTAACATAAAAGATATTGAATGTCAAACATACAACCATAAATTATGAATTAAAAAAAAAAAAACAATTAAAATACAAGAGTGTATGTTTTAACATACAACTATGTTTTGTAAGTTTTTTATTTTTTAAGACATACAACTATGGTTTTCTGCTTTTTTCTCCGACACCGGTAATGCTATCTTATGGAAATTATTGGAGCAAGTAGGTTACGTGACATAAAACTCTATAGTATTGAAAAGTGTATTTGACAAAAAATGTCACATATAACCTTATTATTTTCATCCGACGATATGTAAGTCATTCGTTTCCATGGTTTCACTGTTGGAATTTAAAATTTTCACATATCACACGTCAAACATGAAATAACTCAAGCAAGGTCCCTTCTCGTCACAACCTAAAAGAACGAAATTCCCATTTAGTTCCGCCTAAACGTTTGAATTAGCCTGTAGGATTTGACCTATATATGTATTTTTTAAAGCTCAGTAATTTCTAATATGTGGGTCAAAGAACGGCATATGCACACCAAATTCCTGTCTCTAATTTAAGCCGTTTGCCAACAATATCTGACGTAGACAGACATACATATGCCGATATAATGCTAAGGCCACATAGAGAGCTACGCAATGTATGCTACGAATGTTTTGTACGCAAAGTTTGCTATGTTCGCTAGACTAACTGGCTACACTGGCAACGATGCGTACGAAACGCGAGGAGTCATGATCAATTTTTTACAAAATGTCGGAGAGAAGGTTGCCCTGGGAAAATGATGAAAGTGGGTACACTAAGAATTGGTAATATTTCGTCGGCTGAAAATAATAAGGTTGTATGTGACATTTTTTGTCAAATGCACTTTTCAATACTATAGAGTTGTATGTCACGTAACCTACTTGTTCCAATAATTTTCATAATATAGCATAACCGATGTCGGAGAAAAAAGCAGAAAACCATAATTGTATGTCTTAAAAAATAAAAAACTTACAAAACATAGTTGTATGTTAAAACATACACCCTTGTATATTAATTGTTTTTTTTTTAATTCATAATTTATGGTTGTATGTTTGACATACAACATCTTTTATGTTAAATATAAAACATCTTTTACAAAAAAATATTAAAAAGAATAAAACAAGGTCTTGAAGACTTGTTAAATATATTTAGAGACATTAAGGTTTCTACAAATAAAAATCCGTTACCAGAAAACAAGGTAATCGCTTTAAAAACTATGCTGGATTGGATGCCTACTATGGATAAATCTTATTATGAAACAATATTGCCAAGAAAGTAAATCTCAAGAAAATAATAAAAATACAATTTATTTTGTATAATTTCTTTTTATTTCGAATGTTTCAGTTTCAGTTCACATTATCTTAATTTATCTTAATTTTTTGTTTAATTTGTTAATGTTTAATTTGTTATTATTTTGCAAGCATATTGTTTAATTTGTGTTATTTAATCAAATAAAAATTCAATACGGGACTAACATTTCTTTTACCTTTTCTGGTACCTTAGTAACAATTTTCAGAAACCTAAAAACTGAAGCTTTACCTATAATCTGAATTTCCCCCCAATATTACTTTGAACTACAAAGCTGTATGTAACGTTAAGGTACTAAGTTTCGTGTTTTTCTTAATCACAAAGTTGTATGTTCATTTTTCAAATTGTTAAAATGGTATTATTCAAACATTTTTTTTTTCAAAATAATGCGTTAATGACAATAACATATCAATATATAGTTATTAAAAAAATTTCTTCCTTGTATTGTAACCTTATATTGGTTTTTTCCATGTCAAAATTTTTGAAGCTTGTTTTCTCAAATGTAATACACTTCGACATACAACCTTATTATTTTCAGACGACGATTTATCATTTAATTTAACAGTTACGTGAAGATGAATTACAATCAAAGAATATTTTTGAGTAGGTACTAACCAGTGTAAGCAACTTATCTATTGCATATACCGGTCGTCAGTGACATTTAACAATATAGCCACAAATCAAACAATAGGGGAAACTTTTTAAGATCGCAGCGCCATATGCGTCAAAGTTGGAACGCCCGAAAGTGACATTAAACTGTTACTCGTATATTTGTTTACATGGTGAAAATGAACACGAGTTGTAGTATTCCTATTTTCCGAGCTTTTTTTTTTATTTAAAGGTAATCTACTATTTACAAGATATGTAATGATATACTATTCTAAAGAAATTTCAAGGACATTTTTAGTTTTTCATTGTATTTTTAATTCTTTTTGACTGTCTGTCAATATTATAACAACAAAAATATGCTAAACATATTAGTAAAAATTAATAGCTCTGCCTGAAAAAGTAGAAGGGCCTTTTAACCCCTTAACTACTTATTCCGTATATATACGGGGTAACTAGAACTGACCATGGCTTAAAATCCCGTATATATACGGACCAAAATAAACATGATAATGATAAATAAATAAACATTGATGTGCCTTTGACCACACAAATAGTAATGACTCTAATGGAACCACTTTTGAACAAGGGGTATTGTCTAACCACGGAAAATTTTTACACAAGTCCAAAACTAGCCGAAATTTTGGTAAGCCATACCTCAGATACATATGGCACAATGCGACAAAACAAGAAAGGCTTACCTGAATGTTTCAAAAGCAAAAAACTAAAAAAAAGGAGAAGCTACAAGTTTTAGAAAAGGTAAGATAATGGTGCTGAAGTGGAAAGATAAAAAAGACGTAGCATTATTATCAACAGTTCAGAATAATGAATTTAAAACAACAAATAAATTGGATAAAGATGGAAATGTTATAAAAAAAACCTATTGTTGTTATCGATTATAAGGACACAATGGGCGGTGTAGATCGAATGGATCAGCACATCCACGATTATTTTTTTATTTCAAATATAGAAAAATAAATTAAAATCATAAAAAAAATAGTGACTTTTGGACCATTTACCTAAATAAAAAATAAGGGGTTAATATCAGGGCTTCGAACCGGAACTGAACCAAAAACCGAAAAAAAACGTTATTTTTGTCGGAACGAAAACCGGAACTGAACCGAAAAAAAATATCGGTTTATTTCGGTTCAGATAATGTTTATTTGAGTGAATATAAATTATATTTTATTTAAGATTATTTTTTAAACTGATGAGCAGAAAAAAATTGTAGTTTTTCTGACAAGTAAAAAAGAAATTGCGATTTTATTATTTCAGGGGAGGGGGGAACGCCCAGAACACCCCCCTGGCAGCGGCCTTGGTATGATTATTACAAAATAAAGAATAAAATGTTCTTCTAAATTATAATAGAAAAAAATCAGCTGTGGCCACCACAGGACCGACCGCCATTATAAAGTACTTATATAAATTACATTCTAGCAGCAGAGTAGAAATAACTTGGCCTAATATTTTCTAACAGAGATACTACTATTATTTATCATGACCATGGAAACGTTACATATAAATATGAAAAAATCAGCTGTAGCCACCACAGGACCGACCGCCATTGTAAAGTACTTATATAAAATACTTTCTAGCAGCAGAGTAGAAACAACTTGGCCTAATATTTTCTAACAGAGATATTATTTATCATGACCATGGAAACGTTACATATAAGTATGAAAAAATTGAGACAAAAAATTTCGAAAAATTGTACAGAAATTATTCGAAATTTTTCGTTTTATCAAAAAACGTCTCAAATAAAAGTTATTAGTTATTGCTTTTGTAGCAACTTTTGTTCAATAATTTTTTTCTAAATATTTTTCTGTTGTGAAATATTCACAAAAATATTAAAATCGACACGATTAAAATCCCATTTTTAGTCAACCGATTTTTACCAAAAGTTGATCAACTCGTGCCATTGATGGCAGAAGCTTAAATATGAAGTTTCATAAAAATCCTTTCAGCCGAATTTGCTCTGCACGTGTACACAGACGGACAGACAGACAGACAGACAGACAGACGGACGGACAGACAGACCGACAGACATCATGCGAAAAATAGTCAAAACGTTATGTAGGGACCGCAATTCGTGGACATCCATCGAAATCTCGAAATGTCAAAATCGGTATGATCACAATACCTCCCTTATATATGTTGGCGGTTGGTAATAAATTTCTAATACAAATAAAAGCATTAAAAAATTTATCACTCGGAACTGAACCGAAAACCGAAAAAAAAACCGTTATTTGCCGGAACGAAAACCGGAACCGAACTTATATATATTTTTTTAATTGAACCGGAACGAAAACCGAAACGAAAAAAATAACGGTTCGAAGCCCTGGTTAATACATCAACTGATGATTTAGGCAAATTTTGGGTGGGATAAATGCTTTTTTTTCAGTCTTTTCTTGGACGTAAAAAATCACTTTCCATAAAATGCAACGAGCAAACGTGCATGCATGGGCTTGGATTTTTGCCCATTTTTAGCTTTTGGGTCCATAAAAACCTACGCTCCACTTTCTCTCTGCCTCCAAACGTCGTTTCAATTTATATTTTTTTCGATTTAGGTAAATTATAGATTGTTTAAGAGGGATTCTTCCTTATTCACGATTTGCATTGCGGCACACAACCAAATTGATTGTTTTTTCCACGATTCACAAAAATAAAACACAAACAACAAAAAAATTGATGTGAAGTGTGAATTTTCACACATTTCCGGGTTTCGCAGGTATTTAGTAAGTGAAACATGATTATTTGGGATGCATAAATAAATTTTATGTTAAAATATATTTTTTTTGTTAATTTTAATTCGAATGCCTAATACCATTATTTAGGTTTCTAAATATGTGCAGTATTTTTTTTTTATATAGCAAGGTTCATTAAGATTTTGAAAATTGCGCCTATGGCTTCCATTGGTTGTTTTAAGTCATAAGCTCCGCCCCTCTGATTTCGTGTACATTGAAACATAGAATTAAATTAAAATTTCAACAATTTCCACTGGCTATTAAATTTACGCTTTTAAAAATTAAATGCAACATTTGCCAAAATATAACTAGAATTTTGAAAAAATAATTTAAACAAAATAAAAATGCAAATAGAAACTGAAAAAATAAAATTATCTCCAGACCGGAAGCAAACCCTAGCTTGCAACTTAGAAAGCGAGAGGGCTAATCATTACACTATGAAAGCGTACTAGTTTACTGTGTTACATAATATTTTACATCGTCAGTCAAAAAACACAAAAAAAGCGTTATTTTCCAAAAACATAATATGATCAAAAATTCCTGTTGTACTATTTCGGTTCACACCAATGTACATTACTTATAATTTTTTCAGATTTTTAGTTTAAACCATTTGGGCTACAGGATGTGGGACAAAATTTTTTTTGCACAATTTTGGCAAAAATCGCTTCAAAATAATTTATTTTGCAAAAATAAAAATTTGATCGTTAATCCACGTACCAAGGGCTTTCATTTGATACCCTACTCAGAATTATAAAAAAATTTCTTTTTTTTTCGATGAGCACATATTTGATTATTTTTTTAGGAGGATATGTTTTTTAGATGTTTTAGTATTTTTCCAATGTGCGGGTCAAAGAGTTGGACAAGCATGCCAAATTTCAACTCTCTAGATTAAGCCGTTTGGCTACAATTTTTACCGAACAGACAAACAGACAGACGACAAAATGACGGTATAAGGTTTTTTTGGTCATATCTACAAAACTATAAAGATGCAAATCTGTGCCGCAAGCGTTAAATATTTGTATATGCTGTTGGATCTTGAAGCAAAGGTATGGACGTGAGTTCAACTCCTGCTTATGTCCAATATTAAAAAATATTAATTTATGTACCAAATATTTATACAATTTACAGGTTCTGCTTAGCCCTTTGCAACCGGCTGTAAACTGTAGGAGCCTTTCTATATAAGCTAAAAATTTAAACCTGGTAACAGGGGGCCTAAGCTCACCTCAAGCTATCCCGCCAATTAAGATTTATTTTTTTAGTGTCTTAGATTTCAAAAACCTGTTAGCCTACTTAAATGTGAATTTAAGTACGATATAATACTTAATTATTTATGTCGTAATCAAGTTCCATCAAGAGTGTACTGTGAAGTCAATTAGTTCTCATTATACTAATTAAAAAAACTTAAAATATAAGGGATTTTAATAAGCAACACCTAAAATATGAAGCAAACAGTTCTAAATTTACTTAATTCGATAAAGAATAAAGTACCGGAAGAAAAAATATGACTATTTTAACATTATATAACAAAATAATAAAAAAGCACCTTAAATGCAACAAAGTAACTTAATTTTTTGTTCATTTTTAAGTCATGCTATCATAAAATAAACGCTGTTTATTAATTTTTATATGTAAAATTTATAATTTATTAAATTCACATATACACCGACTAAAAAATTAGATAGTCTGAAATCATATAATATACATGAGTTTTTAAAAATTGATTTAGCTGTATTCTTTCCTGGAATATTATTAATTTTAATGATTGCAATTTAAATTTAAAATTATAAACAGAATTTCAAATTCTACATGCATTAGACGATATGCAAAATTTTACTGGGAACTTTGGAATATAAAAATATCATTCGTAAAGGGAAAAACAGATATAAAAATTTTAATATATTTCTTAGCGGCTTAAAAATTTAAATAAAAATTATCAGTATTAATTGGAGGGTTTATTCAAAAAAATTTCAAATATTTTTAAATATTATGTGCAAAAATATATTATCAAAAATAAATTTGATTTTAAATTTAACAATTTTAAAATTAAAAGTTTAAAACAAAAAAATTACTTACCTATGACATTTTCAAGAGCTAATAGAATATTACTTAATATGTGCCACATTTTTTAAATTATATATTTTTTCTTACATCTTATTTTTTAATGTCAGTTTATATGAAATTCTAACTCAGAAACAATAGCTGCCGTCGAAAAAAAATATAGTTTTTTTGTAAATATCCGTCTTTGTATTTAAAAATTTTATGAATAAATTTATTTATTATTTCCGCCAATTATTTAGAAGCTTTTTAAACTTTACACTCATTATACTTTAAAAACTTGCTGCATGACTGGACTTCGATTAAAATGTCACTGATAAAAATAAATTACCTATAACATGTTTTTATAACATGTCCTTTATAACATAACATTTTCATTACATGTCAGATGACACCTAAGTCAAATACAAGCTATTCCATTGTGAAGATACAAAATAAATATTTCTTGACAGATTGTGACAGGGACTTTTTCATCTCCTGTGTCAATAAACTTGTAAAACTTGAAATTTTTGTATAAAAACTGTTAATAAATAAACAATAAAATTTAATAAAAATAATTGTTTGTTTTTATTCACGAACAGTGAGGAAACACGTACAACAAATTTAATTATAACAAAACAAATGAATCATTTATAAAATATCACTATAACATTTTTCAGTCATAACCTTACTATTGTAAAACGTCTTAACACTAAAAATGCGATGTATTTTTCTGGTTTTTTTATATAAGCAAACAGGTTCCAATGCATATTTCATAGTGAAATTATTGATATTACATCATAAACAAATAAATTAAATACAGAAAAAAAAATAGGGATTTTTGTTTAATTTTTTAAAGTTTTGTTGGCAATACACTGTGGCTCTCAGACGCTAGTGAAACTAGCGCAAGTGTCGAAGTGCTCCTATATTCTTTTTTTATTAAACGTGTAGTGTAAGTGGATTGTTTTTCAGTTTGTTGTAAGTTTAAGGCGAGATTTTAAAGCAGTAAGTTAATATAAATATGTAAAATTCTTTAATAATCTCTTTGCAACATTGCAGTTTTGGGATATTTCATCTGCATGGCATGTGTCAGTTAATATAATTTGTTACAATTTTTTGTTTATGTTGCATGAACTGTCATTGTTTCTTACTTTTTATAAACTTTTTAATGTTTTCTTTATAGTTTGTGTGTATTTACATAACTATATGATGTATTTTCACTGGTTATGTTGCAGATTGTTAGTGATTATTTTATTGTGTATATAAGTCAGCTGTTTTGTTATGGTTGATATATGTAGTATCCATCTTTTGTGAATAATAATTTGTTATGAAATAGTTTTGTTTTTGAAAAATAGCTCTGGGATATTGTAAAAGCTTTATTAAAGTGTACATAATATTCAATAGTTCTTCATGTTAATATCTTATATTTGATTTTGAACTGTTGTAAACCTGTACAGTAATAAGCGTTAATAGCCTGAAATGCTTGTAATTTTTTTACTTTCTAATAAGATACCATTAAAACTAAAACTAGATATTACCGGAGACAAATATGCATTATAATATTTCACAATATCTTTTACGGTAGCTTTTGAACTGGAATTTAATTATTAGAGTTTAAAGATGCATGTATTTTACATTATTTTATTTTACTTCAATTATTTTACTTGTACTTTAATTTATGAGATCCTACAAAATTATAATCGTAACTCAAAACCATGTGACAAGCACAATTTAGTCTTGTTTTGCACTGTTTATTCTGTACGAATGGCCAGATAACTCAATTATGAACTTGTGTTTACATTTGCAAATATAAACAATAACTACAAAACATTTCTAAACTAAAAAGAAATTCAGTGAATTGCTGAGACCTAAAGCTTTTAATATCACTGTTATTTTGGCAGTTGAAATTAGTACAAATAGTAGGCTAATTCTTTATTTACTACAAATTGTTTTGTAAATTGTTACTAAAGATTGTTTACATGGTAATTATTAATATAAATTTTCAACTTTCAGTGGTGAGTTTTTCTGTTAGATGATTTTTACAATTTATATTTACTTTTCACTTCAATAACAAAGAGACTGTTAAGACATATCCTAGATATATTGTATCCCCAATTGTATAAAATACAGTTTTATAATATAAATCTGTCTGTTCAAAAAACTAAGTACTATATTATTTTAAATTATTCTCGAAAGGTAAATTTACTCAAGCCTGTTGCTAAAGAACGAGTTAAATGTTTTAACTCGAGTTTAATCCGGTACTGAAGTTAAAATTTGATGTTTTAACTTGAGTTATCTGACAGTCAAGTTCAAATATGTTGTTTTGACTCGAGTTAGGTATACGAGGTGTGTAAATTAAGTAACCTGGAGTGATTTTTAAATTTTTTTTATACGAATAGACTTACAATTCAATATTGTCTCCCTCAAAATAACTTCCTTGGGAAGCCACACAGCGCTGAAGACGGTTCTTCCAATCCTCATAGCAGTGCTGGAACTCAGATACTGGAATAGCTTTCAGCTGGTTGGTTACGGACGTTTGAATGTTTTCGAGTGTCCCATAATGACGTTCCTTGAGGTGATTTTTCAAAGACAAGAGGAAAAAATCAGAAGGACTCAAGTCAGGCGAATAAGGAGGCTAAGGAGCCACAGGAATATTTTTACTGGCCAAAAACTCAGATTTTTCTCATCCCCAATTCATTGGTCAAAATTTGGTGAACGGTAGTGTGAATCAAATTCAACTCTTCCCCGATCATTCTACTGTCAACCGACGATCTGAATGCACAAGATTCCGGATTCTGTCGACATTTTCGTCAGTTCTTGAAGATGAAGGCCTTCCGCTGCATGATTTATCTTCAATCAACACTCTTTTTACTGAAAATGCCATAAACCACAAAAAAACCTGGGTCCAGACTGTGCCCAAGTCTGAAGCAAAACCTGCTAGCGCACCGTTGCCTGAAATGAATGTCACTCATATTTAGAACGCACAAGAAAAAACTGTTTTATGAAAAAAATCGTTACGAACAACAAAATTACTCTAGCGAGTTCAAACTCGTACTGAAGGCGTATCACATGTTTATCTGCCGCTCCTCCAAGTCCCGCGTCCCAAATGTTGCCAGTCCGGTTACTTAATTTACCCTCGTAACTCGAGTAAAAACACTTATCGCTGCGTATGATCCCCAGAGATTATAAGTTTCTTATACAAAACTAACAATCTGAAATGAAATTAGAATAATATATACATCAAATTTTGCACTGAATTTTTATATATCTAATAAGATATTTTCAACTGTAGAAAAAATTGTTGTAAAAATGTTATCGCTCAATTACTTAATAATACATATCAAACAATATTTTATAATTTTTTAAAAATATTTGTGGGTTTTGAATAAGTTTTATATTTATATAATTTTGTGATAGGCGTTTACTTGTGAACTTTAATTGTTTACGTTTACGTGTAAATTTATGTCAACAATGTAAACTATGTAAACTCTCAAAAAGTGAGGTTAGTTTTAATAGATCATTTTAGTGTGACGTCACAACTGTCAAACAAGCATTTAAAAATGGCAGAGATAGGATAAGTAGTATATTGACGCTTACGGAATTATGTATAAAAACATAAAATATGCTAAGTTTTTGTGCAGTTGTGAAGTGTGGGAGTCGTGGGAATAGAGATCTGATGTCATTTCATCGATTTCCAAGAATATTAAATTAAATTATAAATATAAACCAAATAAATATAATTTATCAATTAAAAGGCGCCAGCAGTGAATTAAAACATTGAAGAGAGAGAGAGAGAGAGAGAGGACTTAACAGAATCTAAATTAAAACATGCGTTTGTTTGTGGTAAATATTTTATTTCAGGTATGTTCTTAAAGATGCTAGCTACAATGCCAATCAATTTAATTTATTTATTTTATTTATTAAGGCCCGGTCTTTCCACCTTCAGATAAAGTCCCAGGTAACTATCTGACAGATAAGGTTATTTGTAACTTCATCTGCTGAATAAATGTCAATACCAGTCAGTGAATCCAATACGTCAGTCTCATTATCCGTTAGATAACTATCCGATAGATACATTTGTATAGAAAGAAGAGATGAAATTTACTCAGCAGATGAAGTTACAAATAACCTTATCTGTCAGATAGTTACCTGGGACTTTATCTGAAGGTGGAAAAACGGGGCCTTAATGTTTATACACAACTCACAAAAATCACACTAAACGCCTATGTCGCACGTGCTAAACAACTTGTTTGTTTGCCCTACCTCTGACATTGTGTAATGCTACAGGTCACGTGATTAAAATGATCTATTAGCTTGTTCTAATTTTATATACTTTTTCATTTTAAATTGATTCATTATTAAAATCTTATTTCAAAAAATGTATTGATAATGGGTTTCTGTAATTTAAATTAGTGCGCATGTGCAAATCATTGATTAAATTGTTTACATGAGTTTTTTGATTACGCGTAAACAATGTGGTAAATTACACCATGTAATTTACATGTCCATTACTGGTCCATTACAACATTTTTTTCGACATGATTGTTCATAGTATAGAACCTTCGTCGAAAAATGCTATACTGGAATGCCACTTGGTACACGTGTTATTTACAAAAAATTAAATAATTTTTACCCGCAACACCTATTTTGAGAACCGTGGCACATTCAAAATAGCGGCAAAAATAGATTACCAACTACAATAACTATAAATAGTTCTCACTGTAGAACAAAATATCTACAAACATGTTTGAACACCCCTGGATTCTGTTAGGTCATATAACCGAACGCGTACTGTACTTATTTTGGTTTTGGATAGCATGATTTGATAATTACTAGAAGCGGCGTGATATAAGTAGATACCACTTGTGACCTGCGCGAAGTACACGTTTTGGATTGGGCCTTGTCCATTTGATAAATTAATGGTGTTTCAAATGCTAATGAGTCGGACCATCTTTATTGGATTACTCAGACTTCACGAACGGTCTGTCGTTCACGCATGGGGGGTATCTTTTATATTGTGTCTATTCTAATCATTATTAATAACTGCAGCTATACAGGTAGAACTCTATATACGCCGGTTCGATGTACGTCGATTCGCTTTTACGCCTGCGCTGAATTAACTATCGTAGGCTTGGGATTCCCCGATATGATCGGGAAAGTACCGCGACAACTGGACTACACACCGCTTCAGTATCATCGCGTATAAGTATTCTTCTTCACGTCTGGCGTATATCTAATTTAGTTATTTGTAATTAAATCAGTTTGTTTCAAAAGGGTATAGTAAAACAAATACCACGTCTGAGAAGAGGAGAAAGGAAATGTTAATTCAGGATGGACCTAAAAGTGCTAGAATTTCTATCTCCCTTGAGAAGATGGAAGTTCTTAGACGAATGGAAAGTGGGTGGAAACATCCCGATGTCTGCAGGATAATGAATTTACCGCCTTCAACTGTTACTACCATTATGGAAAATACAGATAAAATCAAGCAATCTGCTCAGCAAACTACAGAAATAAACGTTAAGTACGAGTCAACGAGTACTAAGTCAAATAAAATAGCGTTATAGATACCCTTTACGTCTATTGTTTATTTACTTTGAACCTAGAGCCTCATTCATAGCACATGTTTTAATAAATAACGCTTAATTCATAGTGCATAATTTTTGTGGATAAGCACAACACAAACGTACCATTTTCTGCTACATATTTAATAGATAAATCGATTTAGCTGCCATCTATACGCAATAGAAATTGATAAACAATTTATAATCATAATGTCTTGTTATTAAATTTATGTATTGTTTTTTTTTTTATTAAATGTACTTCTAAAAAAGAAATAAATAATTATTAAATAAAATAGCTATAATGTTCCTGAAGCTACTCGCTCTGACCTAACTTTTTGATTTCACAAAAAAAGTTAACTTTTGTTTCTACCCTATTTCCCAGAAGTGTTGGTCTAAAAATCTGAAGAAAAAAATCTCAATAATGTACATTGATGGAAACCAAAATAGCTCAGAAGGAATTTTTGTCAGATTAATTTTTTTATTGTTGAAAAAATACATATTTTATTTTAAAGGTTCACGTAGTATTTTAAATAAAACCTCTTAGTACATAGAATAACAAACGATAAATTATTTTCAAAATATTATTCATTATGACTTGATTGCCGCAAAAAAAAATAATGGTCCACATATATAGCCATGCTGCCTTTAACTTCAATCAATTTTTAGTGTTTTGTAGGTATGACCAAAAAAGCCTTATACCGTCATTTTGTCGTCTTTCTCTCTGTCTGTCTGTTAGGTAAAAAATGTAGCCAAACGGCTAAATCTAGAGAGTTGAAATTTGGCATGCTTATACAACTCTTTGACCCGAACATAAGAAAAATACTAAAACATCTAAAAAACATATCCCCTTAAAAATATAAACAAATATGTCCGCATCGAAAAAAAAAAACAGTGGCGAAGGGAAATCTCCGCTAGACTTGCCCTCCTATAAAAAAAATATTTAAAAAAAAATGTAAAATTAAAAAAAAAAAAAATTAAATATTTAGATAAATCTTCAAAAATACATCAAATTATGTTCTATACAAATTTTTGTCCAAGGCTTGCTTTACTAGTTACGAATTAATTATCATGACCATGGAAACGTTACATATAAGTATGAAAAAATTGAGACTTGGAAAAATTTTAAATAATTTTACAAAAATTTTTAAATAATTTTACAAAAAAAATTCGAAATTTTTCGTTTTATCAAAAAACGTCTCAAATAAAAGTTATTAGTTATTGCATTTATAGTAACTTTTGTTCAATAAATTTTTTCGAAATATTTTTTGTTGCTAAATATTCGCAAAAATCTTAAAATCGACAGGAGTAAACTCCCATTTCTAGTCAACCGATTTTCATAAAAAACAATAGGGTTCTTCCCATTTAATAGGAGAATTTTTTAGTACCAGAACGAACTCTTTAAGTTAAACCGTTTTTGAGTTATTGTGTATACACACAGACACAGACACACACACACACATATGGACGGCACTTCGAAAATAGGTTTTTTGGATTCCCTGGACCATGAAACGTGGTCATCCGTCAAAATCGCGACATCGAAAATTTTCGCGATTACAATACTTGCCCCTTATATATTAAGGTCGGGCAAGTAAAAATATGTTTTTAAAATTCTGAGCTATCAAATGATAGTCCTTAGTACGTGGATTAACGATCAAAATTTTATTTTTGCGAAATAAATTATTTTGAAGCGTTTTTTTTTGCCAAAATTGTGCAAAAAAAAAATTTTTGTCCCACACCCTGTAGTAAAATATGTAAAATATTTAATCCGCTATGTAATACAGTATACGAGTAAACGTCCGTAGTATAAAGGTTAGTGTTATCACTTCCTAAGTTGTAAACCACGGTTCGTTTCCTGTCAATTTTAATTTTTGTTTTTTTTTTTCATTTTTATTTTGTTTAAATTATTTTGTCGAAATTCGAGTTATATTTTGGCAAATGTTGCATTTAATTTTTAAAAGCGTAAATTTAATATCGGAGCTTATAACTTAAACAACCAATGGAAGCCATAGGCGCAATTTTCAAAATCTTAATGAACCTTGCTGTTTATATGTATATATATATATTAAAAAAAAAATACTGCACATATTTAGAAACCTTAATAATGGTATTAGGCATTCGAATTGAAATATTTCACAATAAAATATTTTAACATAAAATTTGTTTTGGCATCCCAAATAATCATTATTCACTTACTAAATACCTGCGAAACCTTGAAATGTGTGAAAATTCACACTACATCAATTTTTTTATTAGTTTCAACATATTTACTAATTAGTACATCATAAACTGCAGCCACAAGTCTTTTTAGAATTTTCCGTATAATATATTCGTCTATTTTGAAATTTATCACTGAATAGGTACCTGCGAAACCCTGAAATGTGTAAAAAAATTAACTTCACATCTATTTTTCAATATTAGTTTCAACATTTTTACTAATAATTATATCACAAGCTGTATCCCCAAGTCTTATTCGAATTTCAAGTATATTCCTTCATTTTGATAGTTGTGAGTGTTTCAATGTTAATGTTAGAAGTTTGAAGTATAGAAACTTTTAATATTATGCGTTAAATAGTTTCTTACGCTTCTGCACTAAATTGGAGCTATAAATGGGTTATATGGATTTGTGTAGAACCAACATTCTTACGCGTTAGCATTAACACTATGAATTAAGTACTATCTATTAGGATATGAGCTGCGAATGAGACTTAACCCTATACCTTCACTATAAGTTAGGTTCATTATACGCCAGTTCGGTTTACGCCGGTTCTCATAGGAACGAAACTACGTCGTATATTGAGTTCTACCTGTATTCAGTTTCAGTTATAAACTAACAAGTTTGTTTCTTATTTCTTTAATTTCGTGTAAGCTGTTGTACTAGTGGTATGGGTGTAATTTTATTATTGTTGTTTATTTTTCAATATTGGTAAATGCATGTGTTTAAAACAGGGGCTAGCGTTGTGTTGAACACCATGGTCAGCACTCGCCGAATGGAGTCGAGTGGCTCTGCCGGAGACACTTTGTCTCGCCTCACCAGGGTACGTTACCTATAGCTATCCGTTTACATACCATAGATGTAGTTATATATTGTAGATTGTAAGGACAATAATGATCATACCAACATTGTATATTAGCTTGTGTAATGGAAGTCACTTGAAAATTTTGTAAATTATATAATAGCCATGCGCCGCATAACGATGGACAACGACGAACCGCAATTTTGACGGTTGTCCCATAAGATTATAATATTTTCTCAACCACTTTTTATCTTTTATACCATATGTTTAGATACATAACTACTACCTGATCTTAACATTACTGTCACCAGTTTTTCAGTGAAATACTAGAAGATGCTTAAAGATATTTTAATTTTCTTTTAGTACATAATACATTTTACGAATTAATTATTAATTGATCACTGTTTTTCTCTACACACCAATGAATTGATAACAAATCGTAAGTTAGCAACTGATTTTCGTTGTTCCTCGAGTGAGTTCGGGCCAACGAAGTAATCTGATTGGTTCTTTCTTCAGTTGGGATTATCAGCTGTGAATTAGAATACGGTTTGGATATTTTTAAACCCATTTTTTACCGTTATGTAACGCTCAGGAATTAATGATCTCACTGTACATAGATGCATCTTGAACAAGAATTACGAAGGGTTTCTACAGAAATTTGAGTTTTTTCACATCTGAGAGCGCTTCAGATTAACGATTTACGTGGGGGGGGGCATATCCTAAAGCATGGACCAAAATTTGTAGTCCAGGGGATTGGGATCAGAGCTGTTAGATGACCAATCATCAGGAGAAATGTAGTCCGGTACATTGCTTTCAAGCCACTGCTGCACAATCTTCGAATTAACGGCTGGTGTTGAATTTTGTTGGAAGCTCCAGTGGTGACCAGCGAAGAAGCAATTCTTTAACTATCGACTTTAACACATCAAATTCATATACACATACATATCACAAATACATTAAAAATCTTTTCAAGAAACCTTTCATAATTCTATTTGAAGTGTGACCGCAGATACTGAAGCGCCAAAAGTGGTAGTTTTGAAAACGTTTTGGTGTTTCTTGTTTCTTAAGATGCATCTCTATGTATTCCGTACTAAAAGAAAAATAAATGTATTTAACTCCGCCAAACTTTGCTTACTGGGGGTGGAAACTATAATGATAAATAAGTATTTACGCCATTATTCGAGTTTACTCTCTTCCATAGTCCTCTTAACTCGCGCTGTAACTCTCTAAAAAGCTATCATATTGTACTGTTTTGGAACTCGAACTCGACTAGGCTGTGCGGCTGACAATGATCCTGTGTCTTTGTCCACGCTGGTGACTGAATCCGTGAAAAAAAATCACCTCTTCATTGACAGTCATATTAGCAATATCTTCGAAATAGATTTTGTCGACAAACTTGGTCCTATCAACTTACCCAAGCGGCCTGGCCCATTTGCCCACTGTTGTCAAAGAGTTCAGAAAGACTACTGTGCAGATGTTTTAAGAGGATTGAATAGTCACTTCCACACAGGTCGTAGAGCACGTCCTGTAAACCACCGTTTCTCAACCGGGGGCTCGCGGCCCTCCTTGGGGCGTGAAAGCTTCGCTGGAGAAAGCCACGAAAATATTCTGATACATTAAGGGCGCCGGGAACCGAAAAAGTTTGGGAACCACTGGGCATTACCATCTAGGTTTGTGATGAGTACAGTCTATTTCACGATAAGTTGAAGTGACTATCTACTTATGGTCCTAAACACAGTGGGTGGTAATTACAAATAACACTAATCCCTTGTTTGCACCCATAAACTAGTCAGTGATGTATCAGGTATAAATTGCAGATGTTTTAAATATTTTTTCACTTCGCTTTGAATTTTCTATCAGATAACTTGTGATTTGTGTTAAATAGTTCAGTACGTGTTAGAAAAATGTGGCGTCCTTGGAACGAACAATTAACTTCTGTGCAAGAAAATGAAGCAGATGACTATGTGACCATGATAGAAGATGATGATATAGTGCAAGATACAATAACAAAAAATCGGGAAAAAACTTGTATATATTTACCTGTAGAAGCTAAAGAAATTGTGGCCAATGTGTATTTATATTTAAGGAACCGCAAAAACAAACAAGCGGCATTAGAAGAGACAAGCAAGGCAACGAAAGTAGTGATGACAACAGTATGGAATATTGTAAATAAATCCGAAAAGGATTCAGGCATATCAAAATGTTTGGATGGTTTCCAGAAAGATGTAATACGGCAAAAAATTTACCAAATGTACACCGAACAAAATGTGCCAACATTGGACATATTGCTCAAAAGATTAATCCAAGACCAGTGTGAAATTAATTGTTCAAACGTGACCTTATGGCGTGCCTTTAAAAGTATAGGGTTTCAATTTAAAACTTTAAATAAAAAGCAGTTGCTTATGGAGTCAGAGCGATTAAAGGATTCCACACACCAAAGCGGCCGCGGTGGCGGCCACGGTGGCGATAATGCAGCGGCCTAACGCAACCTATACAATACAATGAGACCACGCACATACAAGCGTTCCGCTATCTGAGAACGCCACCGACTGCAGCGTTCAGCTAGCGATCACCAAACACTGGCGGCCAAACTCGACAAGTTGCGTTAGGCCGCGCGATATTCATTGTTTATATACCACAGAGTGAATATATTTAAGAAAATAATGTCGAAAATAGACAATTTAACAGAAAAAATCATAGATCAGTAAAGGATCATTTAATTTTGTATGACTTAGCACATCCTGATTACAAGAATATTAGTAAAATAAATAAAGTGTGGGACGAAATAGGAAAAGTTTTGGAAATTGATAGTAAAGTCTGTTCCAAACGATTAGGCGGAACTAGATACTTTCATCGTTTAAATAATGCTTTTCAGCCGTTTTGTTTAAGCTTTGTAAATCATACTTGCAACAAACATTTTTTGGTTAAGGTTAATATCATTTTAAAATGTCATTTTCTTTATATTTTGATTTTTTGTGTCATTCTTAATACAAATATCCCATTTATTTATTTTTTGTCATTAAAATATGTAAGAAAATTAATTTAAGTTTGACATATGTCATTCGTTTCCATGGTTTCATTGTTGGAATTTTAAATTTTAACATTCCAAAGGGGAATAATGAAATAACCCAAGCAAGGTCCAATATTATCATACAACTATATACCGTGATTCACTAACTGATCGCTACCGCTACCGCCACTCCCACCGCGTTAGTGTGAGGAGACCTGATCGCTACCGTGGCCGCCACCGTGGCCGCCACCGCGGCCGCCTCCGCGGCCGCTTTGGTGTGTGGAATCCTTAAAACTTTTGAGACAAAATTATTTAAAAAACATTAAAAAATACAGAGAAGATAAAAGGTCAATAATTTATTTAGATGAAACTTGGTACGACACACATGAAACAAACTCAAAAGGTTGGGTGGATACGTCAAATAAATGTCAAACAAGAGCACCGTCTAATAAAGGTAAACGTATTACGATACTTCATGCAGGTTCTGAAACTGGATGGATACCGAATGCACTCTTGCTTTCTGCGAAAAATATCAAAGATTCTAGACTCGACTCCCATGACGATACCACGGCGGAAATGTTCGAAAACTGGTTCGAAAATAAATTACTCCCGAATATACCGGCTAACAGTGTTATTGTTATGGACAATGCAAGTTACCATAGTCGGCAACTAAATAAAGTACCGAATAGTGCAAACAGTAAGAAGGAAATCCAAGACTTTATATATAAAAATGATATTTACGTTGAAGAAAGTTATAAAAAAAAATTGTTTAATTAAATTATTAAAAAGTTATAGTTTTTCTAAAGAATATGTTTGCGATAATATTGCTCAATGCAAAGGACACACAGTTTTACGACTACCTCCGTATTATTGTATATTCAATCCTATTGAACAAATGTGGAGTCAGTTAAAGGCGAGAAAAAAACGGAATAATGTTTCTTCCATTTTAAACGGCACTGTGATAGAACTTATAAAAAAATAAGTGGAAGATATCCCTGTAGATAGTTGGAAAAATTGTGTAAATCATGTTATTAAAACTGAGGACAGTTATATTCAAATAGAACGTACTATAATCATTAATTTAGAGACTGATTCAGAGAATGATTTGGACTTGTAAGATTTTTTTTTATCTTAAACATTATTTAATTTAAAATTTATTTTATTGTAATGTTTTAAATACTAATTGTAATATTTTAAATTTAATTATAAGTTCTATAAATTAATTGTATTTATAATAAAAATAAAGTTTATTTTGATGATATCTTATGTTTATTTCTTGTTACAATTGTGTCATTACATGGTGTAATGTAATTTATACCTGATACATCTCTGGCTAGTTCATGGGTACAAACAAGGGATTAGAGTTATTTGTAATTACCACCCACTGTGTTTAGGACCATAAGTAGATAGTCACTTAATTTTATCGTGAAATAGACTATACACTATGACGTTCGGACAGCGACGAAATCGACTATGTAAGCGACGCATGACTGTAAAAGAATAAAAAATAATATTTTATATCAATCTATTTTGTGGTATAAAACTGTATTTTTGATACAGTTCGCGGTCTGGTTCCGCATAAAATAAAATTAAGATTGTTTTGAATTTCTCTGCGTTAACTAATGCTCAATGAAATAAAACATTTTTTTGCGGCATATTAATACTGGAGTATTAGTTGCCGCCGTTGGTAAGATCAAGCGGCACCCAGTATTTGGGAGGGGGCTCAGAGGACAAAATTATTTAAATTATGAATAAGGTTCTCACTTCTAAAATACAAGATCCTCTCACTTCTGTTTTACTCAAAATGTGTAACAGACCATAACAACCATATGTGTTTGGAGCTCTTGTGGGGGGGGGGGGGAGGCTCATAACTTATATTTAAAAAAAAACACGTAAAAACTACGTGTTTTTGGAGCTCAAGGGCTGGGGCCCCCCAAAGGGTGCGCGCCTGTGTAAGATGTAAGATAGTTGCCTAGGGAGCACAGGCGGTCTAATAAGATCAAAAGACGTATCTTTTAAAATAAGAGAGTTGCTGGCCATTTATTGTTTCATAGAGACATTTTGTATATGTTTTTATTGTTAGGTCAATAATAAGAGATATTTAAATTTTTTTTGAGTTAATGTACCCCCCAAAGTTCTCCCTTGGAATGAATATTTTGAAATTACAGCCTCCAATTTTATTTTTATATTTTACTTCAGTGATATTTTAATATTACACATAATACAGAAACAAGAGAAAAATATATTTAAGTAATATAGAGAAACTACGTAATGCTAGTTCTCGAGTTATTTGAAAGCTAGCATTATAAGCTTTGTGTAATGTTTAATACCTTATTAAAATATCAAAATTTGGGAATGTTTAGAAACTTTTGTATTTCTGTGTTATGTGTATTAAATGTTGGTTGGGCATTATTGTCTTACTGTATTGAGAATTTAATGTATTCATGATCGTTTTTGTTTATGTTACTATAATTTATATTTGTCTGTTTTTTGTATTTATTTATTAATTAATTATTAATTAGTATTTATTTGATTGGTTTTAAATAGATTTTTAGCGTTTTTATTAATGTATTTATTTTATTATGTACTTATGTATATTAATTATTAGATAAAATTTGGTATTATTTACTATGCAGTGGTGGTATTATGATAAATATAATTCTATTCTATCATTGCCAATAATGCGATTCTATTGGCGGTCGCCAAGTATATATTGTTTTCTTGTCAATTATAGAATAGAATTCTATTACCCGTAATGTCACTAGTTTTTTAATATAAGGCGTATGGTACAATACTGATTTATTTAGACCTAAATACCTACGACTAAAATAAATATCGTAACAAAATTTAAGTATCCCTTTTAGTTTTGAAATTATTATGGCATATAAGTTCAATTTTATTGTCAGGTTTATAGTAATAGATATTTCAAATTATACTGCGTGACACTAAAAAAAATAATACCCAGTAATAATTAGTTTATTTCAATAATTTTTGGTATACATGTTTGTTAGGGTAAGATAAGTAAACGATTAAAATTTGAGGAGAATCGGACAGTTAGAACCCGAGAAAAATTAATAATAGGTTGAGCCTCTATGGTGCCATATGCACTCATTAATTATTATTATTTAATTTATTTTACATCGGTCTATTTCTGCAACGAGGCTAATCACCGATGCCAGGGGACGAGCACCTATACCTGTTTGAGGGGTGAATGATTGTGAAAATGGGAGTAATGTTAACATATTATTCTCGCCCGAATAATATCACCAACGGGGAATTGAACTAGGAACCTCACAATTTAGACTTTTAACCAGTCAAAACTGAACGATTTAACGAGCTCGGCCACTCCGTTGGCTTATGCAGTCATTAACACGTCTGGGTATACTCCTAATTAGGTGATCGATTTCCTTCTGAGGTATCTCATCTCCTCTTCGGCTACCTGTACCTCATGACTAAGTGCCGCTAGAGTCTGTGGGGGAAGGGGTATATTTAGCAATCTTCTACCCTTAATGTCCCAGACGTGTTCAATAGGTGAAAGATCGGGAGATCTTGGTGGCCAGTGGATTATGCTCAAAGTAGTCCAACCCAACACTGCCTACATGTGGTCGCGCATTGTCTTGTTGAAACAGTGGATTGCGGAGGGTCCTGAGGTAGGGTAGAACACGTGATTCCACTACTTCCTGAATGTATCGCTGGACGATCATGTTGCCTCTTATGAAGACCAAAGGTGATCTACTGTCATAAGCAATAACCCCTTACACCATAACGGTGTGGTGCACTGGCTTTTCCACATAAAATTGAATATCATGTCTTTCACTATGTCGCCTTCTCACCCTTGCCTGGCCATCATGCATACCCAAACAGAATCTGGATTCGTTGCTAAAGACTTCCGTATTCCATTCCTGGTTCCATTGCAGTAGTTCTCTGCACCAGACCAGTCGGTTACGTCGATGCTCAGAACTCAGGGGTGAGGGGCAACCCAAGATTAGGACGGTATGAAAACAGTCCAAAACCTATTGTGGCGATAAATGGTTCGCATTAATGTTCCATGTACGCATGTGTGGTTGCAGTAGAAGCTTATCAACCGCGCGAAACTGCTAGATCTAAACACCACCTATCTACTCGCTCGAATACGTGCGAATATGCCCGAAGTGTATTTCGGGCGAACACTCTTCCATTGTAACCGCAGTCTAAGGAGGAGATCTTCACTTTCTGTGTTTTTCGGCGACGTCCTAGGCCTCCATGTCGACGTCCATGCCCGATAACAACCCACCACATTAATGAGATTCTTATTCGTTTTAGTGGCAATTTATCTAAAGCAGCGGTTCTTAAACTGGAGTCCGCGGACAATTTTGACATATACTTTACATCCTCTAACTTTTCGCTTCTATTCAAATAACTCATTTAATAGTGCCTATGAGATTATTGAGCCAGAGGTCTCAAGAACGACGTAAAATGCCTAGGGTTGGGATGGGGTCCGCAAAAAAAAGTTGTTCAAGAGGGGGTCCTCGGACTACATAAGTTTAAGAACCCCTGCTCTAAAGGATAAACCGGGCTCTCGCAGACCCACTATTCCCCCCATCAAACTCGATAAGTTGATGAAAATTTGCGTGCCTTCTCGCTCTAGGCATAATGAACAGATCAAAGAAACTTTTACAAATATATTGTACGAAATTCAAATGCTCAATGTAGCTACAAAAGTGCATTGTCGCTTATTATGTTTTTAAAACAAAAACGTGTTAAGACAAAAAACCAGTGTATCGATATGGTTGTAAAATTGATCGTTTTCTAAACAAACATGTATCCAGAAAATTACTGCGTTATATTCATAAATACTGGGTGTTCTTTTTTTAATATCGCGCAGTTTATTATTAATAATAATTGGGGTGGTGAACCTCTTGGTGCTCACGTGCAAGACAACATTAACTATAATGTATACTACAAGTAACACCGTGCCTATCTTCTTTATTTGCTGCATCTATTCCCAATGTTAGCTATCATCACCATACTCGCTGCTTTCCGTAATAGTTCTACAGATGTAACTCCGAACCATTCCTTCAGATTATCGTGCCAGGAGATTCTTGGTCTTCCATGACCTCTTCTCTCTTTCACTTTATAATATATTCTAGGATATGGTGTTTGTGACAAAGAACGAAAAAAATTCTGTTGGGTGCCAATATTTAATTAATTAAAATCGTCTGTGTGCCAACAAAAATTTCATGCGTCTATCACTGGCACGCGTGTTGTAGGTTCGCCACCCCTGGCCTACACTACCGCTCAAAAGTATTTGCCCACAAAAAAATAAAAATAAATAATTATAATACTTATTAGGTTAGGAAATAAATAATAAAATAATAACATTTAAAGTAGATTTGTGGTTGTAAATAATGCTTACATAAATAGCAAAAACATTGTTACAATTATTAAATTTTCAAGTTATCTACGAGGGTAAGTCAAAAAGTAAAGGCAAATTTGAAAAAAAAAAAACGCATCTTTTATTGTGCCGATAAAATTTCCAACGGAAGTTGCAACAAAGTGCCAACAAAATTTTTTTGGTGTCTTGCGCAACCACTCTTGCACCGCTTCCATAACCTCGTCATCCGACGAAAACTTGGATTCACGCAGGTGCATCTTCATCGGACCGAAAAGGTGGAAATCAATTGGAGCTAGGTCCGGACTGTACGGCGGATGCTCCAGCAGCTCAAACTCAAGATCTTAAATGCACAGGATCGTTTTCCTAGCAGTATGAGGACGGGCATTGTCTTAAAGCGATTTATCCACTCATACATTTTTCTTTCAGCAAGACAATTTTCGCCATACTGCTTCTGCATTCTGCGAATTATCTCCGCAGGTTTTGTCCCCTCAGAACACAGGAAACATATCATTCTTCACATTTCTTCCTTGGTGCATACGGACAACGGGGCTCTCATAATAAAATGAACCAAAAAAAACCAACCCAAGTAAAACACAAAGACACTTTGAGGTTATGATTCATTCAGGTTCAGTCAGTGCTGCCAACCATTTAAGCAGATGAAATAAAATTTTCCCTTACCTTTGACTTCCCTTCGTATGTGTCCACCTTTATTTTTGATAATTGCTTCGCAGAGTCTAGGCATCCTATTTAACAATTTAATTAAAGTGTCCTTTGAAATTTTACATCATTTTTCTTGCAAAATCTTCCACAAATATTTTTCAAAAGCGGGGTACACTTTTCTCACCATTCTGTCCAATTCATACCACAATAGTTTAATGGGATTCAGATCAGGGGTCTATGGTGGCCAAACCATAACTTTTATTACTCCTTCAGCAGACAGTTTATCCAAGTAATCTCTGCAAAGCTTGGAAGAATTAAGGTTGTGTTAAGGGTAATTATCTTGTTAGAACACAAGGTTCTGCCCAAGAATATCTAGTCCAGATGGTAAAATTTGATTTTCTAGCATATGCCAATATTGCTCATTCTTCATTATTCCTTAAATTCTTTTAATGTTGCCAACTGCATCGCTACCACACCATCATAGAACCACCACCATGTTTCACGATAAACACCAAACATTGGTCAGATGTGCTCTCCTCTGCTGAACTGCGGACGAAGACTCTTCGTAGGGAACCAAAAACTTCATATTTGGACTTGTCACTCTATCAAATTTTTACGTTTTTTGGCCCATAGCAACCGCTTCTGCCTATTGACGGTTCGTAACAAGGGTTTCTTTACAGCTTCCGTGCCATGAAGGTGTCCTTTTTGCAGTCTTCGTTTCATGGTTGATAGACTAACTTCTTTCACCCTCTCCAGATTTAACTGCGCTGCTATTTTTGGTGCAGTAAGGCGTCTATTACTCTTGCTGGTTATTTCTGTTTTGCTATCTTCAGAAGAAGTTGTGATTCTGGGTCGTCCATCAAGCGTTTTGTTGGATACTCTTAGGGCCGGTTTCTGAAAGCTTAGCCGAGTTTAATCTTTTGGTTAAACTCTGTTACAATATAACAAACCCATAAGTAACCATAGCAACCATTTTTTATCTATTTGGTTATAGTTAACTAAGCTTTCAAAAACAGGCCCTTATTGGTATAAAATTTTTTCACGTTGTAGTCGACAGTTCTTCTTGATATTTTCTGCATAATCAAAATTTGGCGGTTACTTTTGCCACTTTTATGGTAGGCAATTATTAATGAACGCATTTAAATTGAAAGTTCGTTTGTTTTCGGCATGTTGATAACTACAAGAAATAAAAGTGAAATAAATTTAAAAAAATGGTGGGCAAAAATTATGAGCCATAGTGTATTAATCAATTGATCAAAATACAACAAAAAATATAGGTAAAGAACAGATTTTTCGTTAAATCTCTTTATTTATTATTATTACTTTTTTATAATCAAATAGTTTTTACCATGCTATTCAATTGATCAAAATCAAACAAAAATGTATGTAAAAACCATAAATAATTCGTTGATTCAGTTGTCATTTTTTTAGTTCGTTAATCTATTAAACATGCAGAACTGGTCGAAACGTCACGCTTACCACCTGGGATATTGTGTTGCAGGTCTAGATACAGAATTTACCTTCTCTGCGCCTCTTATGCGATTGGCCATCATTATCACAATAATTAAATATTATAAATAAAAACACTAATTTCTATGCAAAATATCACTTTATTATTTAACTAATAACACGACTAGTTTCGCCGTACAATGGCATTATCAAATGATTCAACCAAATTTGTTTGTTCATTGAGGACCCTGCCTCATATGTTTAAAGATTTCAAGGGATTCCAGCAGATTTAGTTTATAACCCTTATTAACATAATGTAATGGTTTTAAACAATTTATATCAACATAATGACCGCTGGATATATGTTTACAATCTTTAAAATGTTCACTAAATGTTGTGTGGTATATGTCCAAATCAGAATAAAAGGCTCTATTGTGTTCTTTTAATCTAATATTGAAATTTTTCCCTGTTTGACCAATATAAATGCTATTGCACTAACAAGTCACCTTATAGACTCCGGATTTAAAAATGGTGTCGATCGGATCTTTAGGATTAAAAAGACAATTAGATATTTTTGTCGCGGGTTTAAAAGCAATCTTTAAGTTATGTTTTTTAAGTAAATTGGCAATTTTATCTGATATTGTCCCGTAATACGTTAGCGAAATATACTTATTTTCTTCAGAATTAGATACATGGGGGTATATGCTATGTTGTAATTTCTTGTTTCAACCTAATATTTGAGAGGAGTAATTTAAAGGCTCTGTCTATCATAGAGTTAAACGCCGCTAATTTATGATGAATTTGGTGAACTGAATTTTGGGGGATAGTGGAATCTGTAAAAGTAGGTTTACGGTAGACATCTATTTCAATTTTATTATTAATATGGTGTAATTTAGGTCTAGAAAGTTGATAGAATTATTATTTTCTGTTTTAAGGGTGAATTGAATATTTGGGTGAATGGAATTAATAAATTTAAGAAAAATATCTAATTGTCTGATGGAGCCGGTGAAACAAGCTAGAATGTCAAATTAGTAAAATAGTAAATATTTTGCATAGAATTTAGTGTTTTTATTTATTTTAATATGGAATATTACAAAGTAACGGACAAATCAATTTCCTAATTAAATATTACTTTTATTATTAATATTTTATAAAATTATTATAATAAATCAAATATATTGAGTTCGGACGAAAGGTAATATTAAAGAAAAACCTACAAATTACAATTACGATTCATCTATCCAAAGAACTTGTTTCCACTTTTCTGTCGACCAATGTCCCAGTTGTGCCAAATGAAGTCATTTTTCCCTGTATCGAACCAACGGTTTTCGTTCCGCAACTTGACCGTGAAGTTTTGTTTCTTACAATCGTCTTCTCAGAAATGTTTCATTTATGGAACAAATTAAATGCTGAAGTGATTTCAGATTTTTAATTTTGATAACGCATATTTATACTTCATTCACTAATTAAAAAGATATCTGTAGCCACGGATTTTTTTTTGTCTTTGTTCCAACTAGCAATTTTATAGTCTGTTTCTTTAGTTTAAGCGGAACTAGATTTTGAAATTAGTAAAATATATCGATTCATTGAGTCTTTTCATTATTATGTTTAACAAAAGCTGCATTTCGTTAAAAAAAAGCTCGTGCCAACTTGTGACTACTCGTGATTCACGATGATCCAGGACTCGCTCTAAAATCCCCTCCTTCATATCATCAAAAATATATTAAAACTCAAAATATTTTGAAGTATTGTTAATATTTATGTTATAATCTTTATAGCAATTTTAAAATAATAATAAGAGAAGTCTCCTTAACGGTCTGCAAATCAAATTAAAATCTTATCAAGTGTCTAAACTGCCACGAGCTGGAGTGTAGCGGTGTATATGAATTATTTTAATTTCTCAAATTATTTGTCACAAATTTATCTATGTATTAGCAAAATAATAACATTGTTGTATTTGTATAGACTGTTCGAGGAAGTCTGAGAGATAACTCAGATTCATGTGAAGGAAGTAGTAGTAGTAGTGAATCGGAACCATCTCAGGAAGAGCAATCCACAAGTCTGCGAGTTCGTGAGTTACGGAACAGGTTTGTGTGCAGCGTAGGCCTTTCAGCGTATTCCACAAGAAGAAGATCAAGGTTGCAATCTGCAGCCGTTAGAGCATGTCGTAGATTAGATGATCATACAGAAATGTCAGCATATCCATCACCGCCACCAACCAGGCATGAGTTGCCTGATGATTCTGATACAAATTTTCTCATTGACCGAGATAGGACTGAGTCCGATGAGATATTTTCTCCACAAAGACCATTTCGAAAACGTCATATGAGAAGATGTTCAAGAAGATCATTGAATAGTAGTAGTCGTTCAAATCGAATGGACAGACTCGGTCTTAGACCACTTAAATCACAATGCTATGCAGATCCACATTCTTCCATGCATAGTAATAGCAGTGGTGATGAAAAACAAGATTGTAAGTACTTGTGTATTTTACTATTTTTAACCTATTAGTCATAATAGTAGTAGTAAAGTTTATATTTTTTCCTTTCGGACATATACTTATTAATAACATACATTTATATGTTATCAATAAGTTATATGTTATATATTTTGTACATTTTTGTTATATACATATTATTTACTGCAGTGGGTCTCGTTTATTTTATTTTTAGCACGTTACCTACTTCTCAAATATCCGTTAAGATTTTTGAATAGTATAAGTTTTAATATTACAAACTAATAAAAATTGATAAAACAATAAATCTATATTGCAAACATAACAGTTGAGCAAAATAATACTATGTACAGTAGAACCTCGTTATAACGGACCTCGATATAACAGAATTCGGATATAACGGACAAAATGTTTGTCCGGAAAAATAAAAGTGTTACTCACTCAAAATCAGGCTTCGAACCGTTATTTTTTTTCGTTTCGGTTTTTGCTCCGGTTCAATTAAAAAAATATATCAGTTCGGTTCCGGCAAAAATAAGGTTTTTTTTCGGTTTTCGGTTCAGTTCCGAATGATATTAAAATATTTTTTATTTTATTAAATCTGCTTTTATTTGTTTTATAAATTTATTTTCTATAATTTAGACATTTTTTTTTCTTATTTTGTAATAATCATAGCAAGCCCGCTGCGAAGGGGGGTTCACCCACCCCCCTCGAAATAATAGAATTACTTATCAGTTAAAAAAATTACGATTTTTTTCTAATCATCAGTTTAAAAAATAGTCTTAAATAAAATGTATTTTCGCTCCCATAAACATTATAAACCGATATTTTTTTCGGTTCAGCTCCGGTTTCGTTCCGACAAAAATAACGGTTTTTCGGTGTTTGGTTTTCGGTTCAGTTCTGGATCGAAGCCCTGCTCAAAATATAAAGATATATCTTCATTTTAGATAAAAAACAAACATTTTATATATTTTTTTAAACATTTTGAATCCTTATCATGGTTTAAAATTATATAATATTTTCAGTCCATTTATGGAAATTTCAGTGACCTTTTATTTTTATATAACGGACTTTCGGCTTTAACGGACATCCCCTCACCCGCATTAGTCCGTTATATCGAGGTTCTACTGTATTTACTTTTCTAATAAGTAAAATCTAAGAATATATCTATATATAAGAGGTAACGTCTCGCTGTTTGTCCGTGCGCTTTGCACTTGAGAACTGCTGATTTTCATGCGGATTTTTTCTGTCTGTATCTACAGAGTGATTATTTAATGGCGAGACGACGTCACCGAATTTTATGTGCCTCCTAGCAGAAATACTGGTGAATACTATGACTATAATAACCTTGAAGAGATATAATAACCTTGATGCGAATGCGCGCATAATCGCCTGCTACGATGTGTATGAAACGGCAAATTATTAAAACTTCCAGTGACGTCGTCTCGCCATTAAATAATCACTCCGTATATCATGTGGTCTGATTTCGACTATGTTTTATTAATATCTGTTCAATAGTTCAAAGCTGTAATAATATTTGTGCGCGCAGCTAAAACGAAATCCATGTTTTCCGTTAGCGACAACGTTGGATGGGCGCGTGAATAAAATTTTGTCACGATCACGCACGCTCACGAAGTCAGATTCAAAATTACACGCACGCACACGAAATTATAAATTTTTACGGTATAATTAAGAATTTATATTAAATTTATATATTTTTAATACGTAATAATTTAAAATTTCACGGTCACGCACGTGTGCTTCATGGGCACGCGTGCTTCTTGACTCACGCGTGAATAGTGACACGCGTGAATTTTTTTACATTAGAATGGCCAACCCGCGCCCGTCCCAAAATTTTGTTAATAAGAAACGAGTGTTATGTAGGTATATAAAAGAATTGTATTTCTTTAATTTTCCTATCTCCGCGTTACCGGAAAAATGAAGATACACCAGAAGGCGAATAGAACATACATACCAACACTTTCAAAATATATTATATGATGATATGATATGAATGAGAAATAATTAAACAAATTTATCACATTTATGACCAATAAATAACAAGGAAAGACCTATAAGATCAGCAAATTCTTAATAATAAAACTAAATTCTTAAATTCATCCTATTATTAAAATATGAAAGTTATGCGACGATTTCAAGAAATTTAAGATATTTTTGTTTTTTTTTTTTAATTTGGTATAGCTTCATATGTTTTTAAACGTGGCAAATTACCATCGTTAATTTTTACTAATATTTCAAAAAATGCAAAATAAAACGACATATTACAAAATTATTTTTAAATTAATAAACTGGTAATAAATCCAAAGAAATTGTATCTACGGTTGTTATATAAACTCTACTATATTTAACTATATAAGTAAGCGTAAAATAGGTCTTTATGGGAAGAATAAAACGTAAGAAGTTCGGTAACGTATTATAATTTCACTTTTGCCATAAGCAAAGTACAAATGCCTGCGATACATTTTTGGGATTCATTTATGTTTATTTACTTTATCTCTCTATTTTTTTTTTTTTCCTAAATTAAATCTTAATTTAATAAATTTGAAGTTAAACCATGTACCACGTAAGTTAACCGACTCATAGGCCAGCGTCTAAGTTATACCTATAATAGTTGGTCAATAGGGGATAGGCATGATTTTTTTTTATTTTTTTATTATATTCCTCTTGTTGTATATAAACATAAAAAACAGTTTTTAATTTTTTTTTTTTTAATTTGAAGGCTTTAAAAAATCAAAAATGTATGTAGCGCGCGAAAACGACGTGTGACGTCATAATCCTTTCTAACTGACGCATGAGACTACTAGCCAATCCAGCGAACGGTTGTTTATGCAGCGAACATAGTCTGTTGTGAATTATTTGTTTGTGTAACTTTTATAGGTTATGTAAAGGAGAGTGATTTTAATTAAAATAAAGTTTAATTCTATAAAAACAATTTATACATGTTTACCGAATTAAATTTTATATTAAAATATGGAATATCCAGGCCCCAGTACTTCGAAACATTATCGAAAATATTGTTCAGTACCGATGTGCACAATTAGTTCAACTAGAAATCCAAAAAAACTATTTATATCATTACCTAATGGCGAAAAACAACAGAAAAGGCGAAATTTGTGGCTGAAAACTATGAGGCGAAATAAAACCGATATTTCAGAAAAAAGTAAACTTTATGTTGTGTGCATAAATGCATCAATGTTGGGTAAATTATCACTCTGAGCCCTAACAAAATCTTTATCTGCCATTTTAATAGTAAATACGTGAAAAATTGTTTAAAAACAAATACAAAACTCTCGAACAATACAATACACACACGTGTGAAGATTATGTTGTAGCTGTCTGTATCTGTGATGTGAAAACCCTATCGTTTGACGTCATACTCAGTCGTTTCTACTCGGCAACCTTCGCCCCGTGCTCGGAATATTTCAAATTTACAATATTTTAATTAAAAAATTTGGCTATAATGTTAATTAAAATGTGATTTTTGTTTTGTTAGGTGACATAACTAACATTAACATATCAAAATAATGTAGTTTTAAGGAAATACAAATTTTATGCGTATCCCCTATTGCGCATGATAATACAGTTTAGTTTTAGTTAACTACGGTTGAAAATACTAAGCCTCAATCAGGTAGTTAGAATCGCGTATAATTAAAATCACGCAGTATTGTACACGTTCCTAAAGCATTATTCACGTTAGAATAAAGCCGTATTTAAAACACGTGTAATATGAGAACTTATTGCTTTATATAAATGTATATTTATCTGTATTGTATTTAGTTACGAACATTTCTGATATTAATATTTCTTTTAATTTTCAGTACGAAGAAGTACAAGACAAAGAAAACTGCAATATGATTCATTTAACACCAGTTGGATTACAGATGCACAGATGGTTCGTGGATACCCCAATTTGAAAATGGAGTTTTTATCTGATCAGGACAGTAGACATTCTCAAGTAAGTTGATAAATGAATGAGAACAATAAATACCAGCCATTATATCTAAAATAAGTAATTCCTATATTTGGGTTGTATCCTTCAAAACAGTGTTAGTCCCTATTGATCAAATAATAAAAGATAACGGTGATTTATTTATTTTTTATGATTATTGCGATATTTTATTATTTATTATAATAGTTCAAGTAAAATTTTATATAGTCTATTTACGCTAAAATTATAGGCTCGTAATAATATCACATGATACAACGTTGCCACGTTTTTTGAAAAGATAATTTCCATCTTTGCTTGCTGTATGGTATATAAATAAAAAATAAAAAAAAATCAGCTGTGGGCACCACAGGGCCAACCGCCATCACAAAGTACTTGTATAAAATACATTATAGCAACAGTTTTGAAATAACTTGACCTAATATTTTCTAACAGAGATATTATTTATCATGACCATGGAAACGTTACATATAAGTATGAAATAATAGATACTTAAGAAAAATTTCGAAAACTTTTTCAAATTTTTTTCTTTTTATCAAAAAATGTCACAAATAAAAGTTGTTAGTTATTGCTTTTATAGCAACTTTTGTTAAATAAATTTTTTCTAAATATTTTTCTATTGCTAAATATTTGTAAAAATCTTAAAATCGACACGAGTAAACTCTTATTTCTAGTCAACCGATTTTTACCAAAAGTTGATCAACTCGTGCCATTGATGTCAAAAGCTTAAATATGAAGTTTCATAAAAATCCTATTAGCCGAATTTGCTCTGTACGTGTACACAGGGACGGGCAGACAGACAGACAGACGGATAGACAGCCATCATGCTAAAAATAGTCAAAACGTTATGTAGGGACCTCAATTCGTAGAGATCCATCGAAATGTCAAAATCGGTATGATCACAATACCTCCCTTATAAAATGTTGGCGCTCGCTGAAAAGAGACTTACAATGCAACCTCCTTATATTTAATGAAAGACAAAATGTTAGAACAATTAAGCAACACTGTGCAGGACTGCCAACTATTAATCTGTAAAATACCCTACGTTCAGACTATTTTTACCGTGATATGCCTAGGGAATTGGTTGCGTTGCTTAGATATGATTACTAATTATTGCTACTATAATTTTAATGTAAATAGACTTTATATTCTAATCTTTTTAAAATACATGAAACCACATTTTCACATTTTCAGTTCATTTAAAAATTGTGTTGTAACCTCAATTTGTCTCTGATAAAAGCTCAACCAAAATAGTAATATTCTCAAGTATAACTTTAGTAAATAAAATTGTTATTTCTTTTTCTTGAAACAATTTATCATTAAACATTTTAGGAAAACGGTATACGTGAGAACCACAGTCATTCCCGACGTAATCTCGAGGTGGCACGTGAAAAACCGAGCCGTAGAGAAATAAAAAAGAAATATATGTATGATTATGAACCAGCAGATGGAAGAACAAGGAAAATGAGAAGTCAGTCCAATACAATAGAAGTTACCGAAAGGAATGGACTCTCTGATACCAAGGACGAGGTAGAGGAAGAAGTAATCAAAAATAAAGTAAATAAAAAACAAACAGACTGTGATAAATTAAGTACAGAAGAAGAAAAACAAGTTAACGGAGAAGAAGAAGCTGTAAATGTAATGGACGATACCAAAGAAGAAAACCAAGAAGGTATGTTATAAACGTGTTTATTACAGTAGGGAACTTATGTGTATTGCTTATGCTAGCGTTTACCAAACTGTGCGCCACGGCGCCCTGGGGCGCCTTGGCTAAGCAACAGGGGCGCTGTGGCTAGGCTACAGGGCTGTTGCCTAAAATAGGGTGACAATTTTCTTACGAAGGCAATGCGGGACGGAGCAAAAAAAAAGGTCCTCATCTCCCAAATCCAAGTGAAGAGCAAAAAAAAAAGGTCCTCACCTCCCAAATACAAGTGAAGAGCAAAAAGGTCCTCATCTCCCAAAATCCAAGTGAAGAGCAAAAAAAAAAGGTCTTCACCTCCCAAATCCAAATGAAGAGCAAAAAAAGGTCCTCATCTCCCAAAATCCAAGTGAAGGGCAAAACAAAAAAAGGTCTTCACCTCCAAAATCCAAGTGAAGAGCAAAAAAAAGGTCCTCAACTCCCAAATCCAAAATGCGGGACAAAATGTTAAAATGCGGGACGAATGATCACCCTAGCCTAAAAGGTTGTGTAAAAAGTCCTGGGTCTTCGCGGCGGAGACCAGGTGTTCTTCCAGGAGGTCTTCCAAACCTAGAGGGTTGAAATTTGGCATGCTTATACAACTCTTAGACCCGCACGTAGGAAAAATACTGAAACATCTAAAAAACATATCCCCCTAAAAATATAAACAAATATGGGCTCATCGAAAAAAAATTTTTTTTTTAAATTTTGAGTAGTTTATCAAATGAAAGCTCTTAGTACGTGGATGAACGATCAAAATTTTAATTTTGCAAAACAAATTATTTTGACGCGATTTTTGCCAAAATTGTGCAAAAATTTTTTTCTCAAACCCTGTTCCCAGATGGTTTAAACTAAAAATCTGAAAAAATTCTAAGTTATGTAAATTTTTGTGAACCGGAATAGTACAACAGGAATTTTTGATCAGATTATGTTTTTGGAAAATAACGCATTTTTTGTGTTTTTTGTTTGTACCACGTAAAATATTTAATAACTTACACTTACACAGTAAACCACAGTAACACAGTAAACCACAGTATAAATATATTATTATTATTATGGGGTTTGTCAGGTCTTGACAAGCGTCCACTAATCTCAAACTTCAGCAACCTTTTGAGCCGCTTATTATTATTATTATTATTATTATTAAACTAAGGTTCGCTCCGCTCTGAAGGCAATTTTATTTTTTCTGTTTTTTTTTTGCATTTTTATTTTGTTTAAATTATTTTTTCAAAATTCTAGTTATATTTGGGCAAATATTGCATTTAACTTTTAAAAGCGTAAATTTAATAACCAGTGGAAATTGTTGAAATTGAATACACGAAATCAGAGGGGCGGGGTTATGACTTAAAATAACCAATTGAAGCCATAGACGCAATTTTCAAAATCTTAATGAAACTTTTTATAAAAGAAAAAAAAAAAAAAAATCTGCACATATTTAGAAACCTAAATAATGGTATTAGGCATACGAATTAAAATTAACAAAAAAAAAAAAAAAAAATAACATAAAATTTGTTTTGGCATCCCAAATAATCATCATTCACTTGCTAAATACAAGCGAAATCCTGAAATGTGTGAAAATTCAGACTTCACATCATTTTTTGTATCCACTATTGCTAACAATGATAAAAATTATTTATATTTAAACTTTTGTGCGAAAATGAATTAGAAATCCTCTTGGAATCGTATTTTACTTATAGCATTGTAAACTATTTCAAAATTTTAGTACTTTTATAAATGTAATGTAAATACTTTATAAATTGTTTACAATATCCGTGCTTACTTATTTATTGAAATGAGTGTATGTAAATTACAAATTATTATGCATTATCGAGCCATCTCGTCTTATGAAACAATGTTTTTCTTATTTCATATAGTACTGCTTTGAAGATCTTGAGTACACATTTTTCAATTGTATTTCAGAAACGATCATATGTTTTTCAAAAAGTATCAATTGTAATTCAGATTAGTAAATTGTAATTAAGAAATTGATGAATTCCTATAATTTGCTTTTCCTATATAAAAAATTAATAACTGCTAATTTTATATGTAGTTGCCACAAAAGAAGAAGTTGCCAGAAGTACAAGAGAATGCAAGATTGTTGAGAAAAAAGGAGAGGAGGAAGAAGAATCTGATTCGGATAATGAAATACGAAGATTAAGAAAACGTAGACGTTCTAATATCAATTATATGGATGATCCACGATTTTCACCAAGACGGACAAGAACAAGAGGCCGGAAAATTTCTGGTAAGTTACTTTTAAATATTGTTTACTAGAAGATAAACCAGATGATGTTCGGGAGAAAAATAATAATAAATATTTCAATTCGGAAAAATAAATGATTACTGCACAATCAAAAAATTCAAATTATTTCAACGATGGGTTAAATACAAACATACGTACCTTCGATTTTAGTTATTTAATTTAAGAACGTTTAATTTATAAAAATAGTTTTATGTAGGGTTTTAACAATGTACGATCTCTCAGCAATTGGTACGTGTAACGTGTAAACAGCACTCATTCGGCAGTAACAATATTTTTACATTTAATGGTTTCATTATTGCTTAGGCGGCAATTCTATTGCGCATGTCAAAATCAAATATGAGAAATGATAAGCAAAAGATCTAGTGTAATAAAACGCAATATTGAAGGAAGTTTTGGATGTTGGTATTTAATATAATCAATACAATAATATACAAATAACAAATAATCAAAACACAATTTAAATTTTACTTCAACTAAGCACAACTTGAATTTTTTGAACCATCAGTATTGTTAACCCGCTGGCACCCCGCTTTACCACCGAACAATCAGATTGACCAGCGTAGCGTCTACCAATACCCGCATCAGATTAATTTATTTACTTTGATGTTCTTTCTGTGATTACTTCTGATCTATAAACGATAAGTACCCATGGGTCAAAGGGTTTTTTTCTTTAGTAAATAATCTTGCCAATAAAGTAATTTTTCTTCGTAAATATGTAAAGGTAACAGCGATATTCTAAAGCAAACTGAGCGTTATAATTTTTCGTCGAAAGTAAAAACTTATAAATAATAATTGTGAGTTATCTATTGACCTGCGATATATGCTCTCGTGGATTTTTTTGTAGTCATTTTAAACCTTAAAAGTCTGTTATATATATTTTCAATACAGCTCTTATAATTTAGCCGTAACAATTTTAATGTTCCGTACGTAAGATTTTTTCCGACCTATTTCCGTCCATAGGCCCTAAAAACATGTACATTATTTGAAAATTCATTATTTTTTTGCACCATTAGCTCCGCAAAGTTCTATTCTAAAGAATAACTGTGCAAAATTTGGTCTAAATCGGTTAAACGGTCTAGGAATGTATAGCGAACAAACAAACTCTTTTACATATATAGAGATAAATACCGTAAATACATTTCAATAAAATGTGTGATAATTTACTCTTTACATCAGTTTTTTAATAAGTGTAAATGTTTTATAGATTCTTCCGATGAAGACATCAGAAATCAACGTTACAAATATCAGCTTCGCCAAAGGAAACCAAAGCAAGACCAAATTACGGACGGAGTTCGTAGAAGACGAGGTACTCGTCGGAATTCTTCCAGCGATAACACATCTGGAGATGAGCGTCCCATTGTACGAAAAGCTAACAAGAATATTCGGCATACCAGACGTGGTACAGGATCCACTGACAGTCCAACCAGTGAGGGTAAACAACTTAAGTCCGGTCAGTCGGGCGGTGCTCCTGTTCCTATTGGCCCAGAGACACTAGATACTAAAGTACGATTTTCATCAGTTGGAGGTTTAGATAATCACGTGCGATGCCTAAGAGAAATGGTTGTGCTGCCAATGATGTATCCAGAAATATTTCAACAGTTTCATATTCAACCACCTAGAGGAGTGCTGTTTCATGGGCCGCCAGGTGAGAATTCTATTACTATTTAAGTTTGATAACATACAGAAAAAATGTACCAAAAAAAATCAGAAAATATAAGTATTGCCTTAATCTTTCTCATAAATTAGAAAGAGCTCAAAACATAAAAAGTTGCTTAGAGGATGGAGATTTTGTTATATTCATATAAATTCAACTTGAGTTATGCTTAAGTATTTAATATATCAAAATTAATTTAGGAACTGGGTCTTTAATATATATCTATTGTACAACTGATAATATATTTGAAATAAAAGATATTGTACAATTCAACATAAATGATATTTATTTGGTCAAAAAGTATGGAAACTTATAGAAAAATAAATTTTAATTAAAAATTAAAATAATTCTTAAATATTTGGTGGCGTAGCCCTTTGCTTTAATCACAGAAAAACATCTTCCAGGCATCGAATCTACTATATTAGCACATATTTGTTGATGTTGATGATTTGGGATGTTTTTCCACTTTTGCTTTATAATTTTAAAAAGTTGGTCATTGTTTGTAGCTGTATGTTTCCAAATTTGCCTATCTAAATACTTCCAAAGGTGCTCGATTAGATTAAAATAAAGACTTTGAGATGGTCATTTCATTATCGGTACGTTTTTATATAAAAACCAATGTTTTCCCAAATTTGACGAATGCCTCGAGTCATTGTCTTGTTTAAATAAACATCTCAGAGGCATTTCTTCTTATGTTCTTTTTCTTCTTCTTATGGAAGCATCACACTCTCTAAAATTATACTTAAATCGATCCTTTATCCCATCGATTCTTATTATTGGACCAGTTCCAGATGAAGAAAAACATCACCAAACCATGTTGTTGTCGCTGCCATGTTTGACACTTGGAATCTGGTACTTATTGTCTTCTTCAGACGACTCACATTCTTCTTTCCATCACAGACTTTTTATTTATATCACAGAACACAATATATTAAGAACGGACACTGGCAGCAAAAAAAAATTAGTACGTTGCCTCTAGGAATGTACCAATGAACTAAACAACAACAACCGCCAAATTTAAATTTTACTATCTGATTTACGTTCATAATTACCATTATTATTGTATTAAATTTTTTTTTTTATATAATCAAAAGTTTTACAACAAAGAAATACATATATATTTAATAATCCATATACATTAATATAACATATAAATAAGGAATTTAAATAAATAAATCTAAATAAAAGGTGTAATTTATTTATTTTTGAAACACAAAATTATACACAGCATTAAATATTATTTTAAACTCTACATTATAATTACTAATTACAAAAACTTTATTAATAAAATTGGAGGCTATATTATACCTGTTTTTTTATTTTTTCGGCCTCATATTTGGTTTCTACACATTTCAGATCATTATAAGACAATATCCGCAAAAAATCAATTTTTGTCCGTCTTCCCGAGATGTACAATGTATTTATCAAATACAGTATAAGATGACCAAAATTTGAAATAAAACTCTATTATTTGAACCACGTATTTGAAAATTAACAAGCTAAAATGCGTATTACTTCAACACCAACTGTCATGTGTTTGACAGCTAATGGCGGCTGATCTACAGCTAGAACACGAAGTTTCTGATCGTTTGAAGTCGGGTGTATTCGTGATGTATTTTGCAATCTTCTGCCATCTACCAATATACCAGAAAACTAAAACTCGAGCCAAGGTCATTACATGCCAGTGTCACCCGGGTGATTTATATACTGGTTGCCATAGCACATAAATGTCAACATATGACAGCTAGGCACTACATTGTTGTAATGTGAGATATTATTCCAACATCCTGAACAATTTAAATTTGCTTTCATCACTCGAGAGGACCGTTTCCATTTATTAATGGATCAATTTAAATCCGTGTTTCTCAACGCGTGGCCCGCGGACCACTGGTGGTCCTTAGAAAAATTTTAGTGGTCCGCGAAAAACTTTTAAATTATTATTTTGAGATGTTTTTTATGATCTTTTGTTCATTTTTTGTGTATTTTGTTCATTTTTGAGTGATTTTTTATTACTGAGATATATGTAGAGTTAACATATACAATTTGTTTAATAGTATATTTATTTTTAGAGATCCGCGGTAGAAAATTAAATAATTTACTGGTCCATGGTAGAAAATTTACTATTTTACTGGTCCGCGGTACGTTTTCAGTTGAGAAACACTGATTTAAATGATATCTAGCTAAATCCAGTCGTTCCCTTCTGTTTTTTTTTTTTTTTTAGAAATAATTGGCTTTTTACCGTTTCTCTACCAAATAGTCCCATATTATTTAGTATTTTTCTTATAGTACGGTTTGACAATGAAATATTAAAATTGGTTTTACACAGTTCAATTTATTGATAAATAAATTGATCATTATTTTTGTCAATTAATTGAACAATTTATTGACAACCTTGAAAATAGAAGGATCGCTTTATTTACACATGTAACAGTATAAATTTTGAATTGGTACAAGCAAAATTGCAATTTATATGATTCTGAATAGTAATTGGATGGGATGTTATTTAACGTATATTTTTCTATCATTTCAGGTACTGGTAAAACTTTAATAGCAAGAGCTTTAGCAAATGAGTGTAGTTTTGGGTCCCGTAAAGTATCATTCTTTATGCGTAAAGGTGCAGATCTGTTAAGTAAATGGGTTGGCGAATCAGAGAAACAACTACGTCTTCTGTTTGAGCAAGCAGCTTTAATGAAGCCATCTATAATCTTCTTTGATGAATTAGATGGCTTAGCACCAGTGCGTTCTTCACGCCAAGATCAAATACATGCCAGTATTGTCTCCACATTATTAGCTTTAATGGATGGGTTGGATAATCGAGGAGAGGTCATTGTTATTGGAGCAACAAATAGAATAGATGCAATAGATCCAGCATTGAGAAGACCGGGAAGATTTGATAGAGAATTGTATTTCCCGCTACCAGCGAGGAAGGAAAGGGAAGAAATATTAAGAGTACATGTTGCACAGTGGCAGACACCTCCTAGTGACTTATTAATTTCCCATCTAGCTGAACATTCAGCTGGATATTGTGGTTCAGATTTACGTGCATTGTGTACAGAAGCTGTGATACAAGGTCTCAGGCGTACTTATCCACAAGTATATACAACTGATCATAGACTCCAGTTAGATCCAACTCAAGTGCAAGTAGAGAGAGTTGATTTTCTTCGAGCTAGATCACTTTTAATCCCCGCTTCCCATCGTGTTAATCAGGGACTAGGAAGAAAGTTACCCACCGTTCTAGAACCGTTACTTCGAAAACCACTCAATACAGTATTAATGTTGTTCAAAGAAACATTTCCACATGGATTAGATCCAGCATTGGCTAATGTTAAAGTCTGTGTTCAGGGCGGTATGCAAACTGCTCAGTTGCTTTTAACAGGAGATACGCAAGCGCAAGGGCAAAGTACTTATCTTGCGCCTGCGCTACTCTTTCATATGGAACATGTAAACACGTTTACACTTGATCTCGCTGCTTTGTACAAAGAAAGTGGTAGGACTGCGGAGGAAGCTTGTGTTGAAATATTTAATGAAGCTAGACGAAATGTTCCAAGTGTTGTTTATGTGCCGAGTATTGAACAATGGTGGTCTTTGGTTGGTGAAACTGTTAGAGCGATATTCCTTTCACAGTTGTCACAACTTGATCCAGGACTTCCGGTATTATTACTTGCAACTGCCAATGTAGAATACAAGCAATTACCTGAGCAAATAGCTTCGGTTTTTAGTACATATCGTAAAGAAGTACTGCATCTTTCACCACCTGTGGCTGGTCAACGTGAATCTTTCTTTAAACCGTTGATTGTGGAAGCCAGTGTTAAACCACCGAAAATGGTTAAGAAAAGGCCGAAGACTCCACCACCTTTACCCAGAGCTCCTACTCCTCCTCCACCTCAGTTGTCTGAGGAGGAACTCCAGAAATTATATGAAAAGGAAGAACAAGTTCTTAGGGAGCTGAGAATATTTCTTAGGGATATGTGTAGGAAATTGGCCAGCAATAAAATGTTCTATATGTTCACAAAACCAGTTGATCTGGAAGAGGTAAGTTTACTTATTTTGAATTTTACTTATTTTATCTGATTTCCATACCTTATGTTGTATTATTATAGAATAGGTAAATATTTATATGTTAAAAAAATATAATTATATATTTGTACTGTAATTTCAGCACTTGATGAAAGTACAGTTTTTTTTAGCGAAACTTGGTGTTTTTAAAGACTGCTTTACATAAAACTTCTCACTACACTTTCAAAACTACTTTCTAAAGTAAAAAGCTACAGAAATAGGCATTCAATATATTCTGTCTTTTGTTACTTATCACTGCCAACTTAACAATTTGAAGTGACAGATAAAAGCTTAGTTATAATAACTAAATATCCAAATCAACCAAATATCGTTGAATTATATCTAGATTATATAGAATTATCGCTAGATTATATTTAATTATATTAGCTAGCAATTAGCCAAGATTAATAATCAAGATTATTAAAAATGAATGAAAATGTAAAACAGTACATTGCGTTCTTTTGTAAGGACAAACCAGAACTAGTTATTTTGGTTACTTTTATAGTGTATTACTAACTTTAAATGTAATTTAAAAATATTCCTTACGCTGTAAAACAGACTTCAGATTTCTTGGTTATGATCAATATAATCATTATAAATCATTAAATAAGATATCATTTTTTATTATGTCATATGTCAAATGGTTTGACATACTAAGAAAGTGATATTTTTTAGGAGTATCATTTTTTAATACCAACATGACATACAATGTCAAAGGAGCAAACTATTGAAATCAAAATTTCCTCTTAGTTTGTTTTTACAAAAGTGAACAGCATATACAGCATAAAAATAAATTTAAAGTTGGTATGCCTGGCAAAGTATAGGTACGTCAAAAAAAAATCTTACTGAATCTATTTTGAAAAGTTGGGTAGTATGTCGGATAGCATTAAAAATTTGAAGGAAGTATTGCGTTTCACATTATACTTTTTACGTCAAAACTACGCAAAAAATCCGTAGATCTACGGAGAAAAGTACAAGGAGATCATTAATCATTGTCAAAAAAAAAAAAAAAAACTACCTTCTAAGGAGTAATCAAAATTTTATTCCTGTGTGATATTAGGCACATTGCGCAATGCATTTGTAAATTTGACATACATATCTGGTACTTCCCAACAAACATTCAACCATCAGCCAAATGCCGGCAAACTGCTTTTTCTTTTGGTAAATTGCTGGCACTAAAAGTGTGCAACTCCAGTATTAATAATATACTTCACATTTGTATTTCGCACTCCTCCTATACGAAGTACTTTACCAGAATCTTATGAGCACTCCTTATTTTTGTTAATATGTTACAGTTTACTTTTGTTTCACCATCGTTGAATAAATTTATTCAACGAATAAAGTTGACAATATCGCATCATTTTATTGACAGCAACGTTAATTTCTTCATTAATAGTTTAAAACCGATGCGATATTGTCTACTTTATTTGTTAAATAAATTTATTCAACGATGGTGAAATGGCCAAATGAGTATTTATTTTGCACCTTACCATTAATTTATTTTAATACTGGGTAAGTAAGTATAAGGTAAATATACATATGTTTCATTTGAAATACTAGAGAGTGGGTATAATATAAGCACTGGTCCGTCAGAAATAAATCTTGCAACTAATGCGATTATTTTGCACTTTACCGCTGCTGGGCCGGCAATTGATACATCAATGGGCCATTTAACGGCCAGGGGGACACCGGGGTACTGGCCCATTACTTTCAATGCCGGGGAGTATATGCTTCAACAGTACTGGCCCGTATAAAAATGTTTGCTGGGTTGTTTATGATACGATTTTCAGCTTTGATTTTTTAAACTCTTATACGGTGTTATTATTATTCAAAAGTCTTTTTATAAAGATACTTTTTCTAAATAAGCCGAGTGTTTTTATTTAAATCAGAAAATATTTTAATTTTAATACTTAATTTTTCCTATTAAATATACAAATAATGGTTTATCATGATGTCATTCTAACAAATTTATGATTTATTATTCGCCGATCACTTGAAAAATTCAGGTGTGGGGTGGGGAGTTCAAATATATTCTAATCGGGACTGTTTTTAGGCTGACATTTCAATTTTACATTCCATAATTCAGAAACTCAAAAATTATTAATTATGAGGAAAAAACTTGCAAAACTGTTATTTTGGGGCTGATGTAGTATTTTAATTTATAATCTATTATACTACAGAGGTCGACAACCTTTATTATGTCGCGGCCACATTAGTAACATTTTCATTTATTTTTTACCTTGCTGGCCGCATTTAGTAACGACATTTTTTTGCCATACTTTTGTAATTTCTATTTTTTACGATCTTACGATTTTGTTTACGCCGATTTAAACGGATTTACGTCGGCATAAATACTTCTAGTGTGTAAGAAACCTAAAGCAGCGCGGCTGTGGTGTATTGGCTATGCTGAATAAGAAAACTATACATTATATTGGTGGGCCACATAAAATAGCTCGGCGGGCCGCCGGTTGTCGACCCGTGGTTCTATATACTAGATATAAACTTGTAGGGCGAAATTTATATTTATTATTTCTTTATTTCAGGTGCCAGATTACTTGACAATTATCAAACAACCCATGGATTTGGAATCCATGATGACGAAAGTGGACTTACATAGATACTCCAGTGCTCATGAATTTCTCGCAGATGTGGACTTAATATGTAAAAATGCACTTGAATATAACCCAGCAAAGACACAAGAAGATAAATTGATCCGGCACAGAGCATGCGCGTTGAGAGATCACGCTTATGCAATGATTAAGGCTGAAATGGACAGTGATTTTGAAGACCAGTGTAGAACGATCGCCAAGAAAAGAAGGGAGAGGAAAGCTAGTACAAGTCAGTTTCTGCCAGATTTTATACATACACCTGATCAGTCTACCTCTTATGATTTGCTGAGGGATACTGGGGATTCTCAGGAAGAAAAACAAGAGTGTAACGATGAGGAACTGTCACAGAAAACTGAGGTCTCATCAGCTAGAGTCAGTCCTCATCGTAGGCGGAAAGTACCTATGTGGGCAAGAGGGTCCCTTGGTAGTCGTAAAAGGAAAAGATCTAGTAGAAATGTGCTTTCTGAATCTCATCAGCAAGACGAGGTATTTATGCATTACTTTTGATATTATAAATCACATTTAATTATTTTTATTTACGATTATTTGTGTTTATATTGCTATTGCTATTTATATTTTATGTTTATTGAGTCTATATATCGTGGGATTACGGCAAAAAGTGACCAAATTTTACGATTTTGGGGATTTTTTGCCCAAGTCACTGCAAATTACCAAAATTATTAGGAAAAATTGAGACCTTTAAAAATTTAAACGGTAGCCCTGTAAATAATACAGGGTGTGTGTTTGAAACGCCGCACCTCGAATATCTCCTTTATTTTAAGTGATACAAAAATTCTTCAGAAGAAAAGTTAAACTAGGCAAAAGGGCCTACATAAGGACTATAATAAGAATTCTGCATCACTTCGGGTTTCAACGTAAATTGCTTCAACTTTTTGTCTAGCATAGGGAATCGGTACTTTAATTTTTTATTTTTTTTCTTTTCTTGAAAGTAAATTAAATCAGCTTTACAAGGATATCAAATATCTTACTTTAATTTTAAGCATTTCAAAATGGCGACCATTTATTTACAAAATAATAAATAACATAAAAATCGTAGAAAATAAATTTTAAAAAGATATAAATAACATTATGCAACTAGGAAAAACAGTAAAACAAAATATGACTAAAGTTAGTAATAAACTATGGAAAAATTCAATATGACCGCCGTTGTTATCCACACAATTTCTCATTCGTAATAAAAACTCTTCCATTACATTTAGAACGGTATACTCTTGAATTTCCCTGATGGCTGTTCTTACCCTATGTTTTAAGTCATCTAACATTTACCTTCAGGATAACTTTCTTGGTAGAGTTGCTGGGCCGTAACAGAATGTCAGAACCATATCTGTCATTTGAATAACGTACGTAAGCCATAATTACATACGATTTGATGTTATCATCTTTAATATCAAACTCGTACTAACAGGTAAGAAAATTTGCAGGTTTTATTTGGTTTTTTTATGTAACAAAATCATTTTCAAAGCTTGCTATGTTTAATGCTGCGTTCAGAACCTCTAAATTAGGAATTAGAATTAGTACTTAGAATCAACGTAAATGTTTGTTATACGTAACTGTACGTTATCGTTCACAACCTTCAAAATTAATACTTATACGTCTAAATTAAAATTAGATGTTTGTAGACTGCAAACCCTTACGTTAATTTATAATTGACTCATGCGCAGTAAGCACTTGTTAACCTAATAATTTCTATGACCATATTTTTTTTGCTTCTATCCACATTTTTGTGTTTTCTATGAGTATAAATATATTTTTTTCCTCTATTTCAACTCTTTTCAGAACCATGAAACACTCAAAAACTCATTAGCAAATGTAAACAGCCGCCAAATATCTATCGATAAAGTAGAAATCGATAAAAATATCTGTCAGTGGCTTAATTTCTTAATTTTTATTGTGAATGCTGCTTAATTTCTACGTACAAATTTTATGTTAAGTACTAATTTCACGTTAATTCTAATTTATAATTTGGAGATTCTGAACGAAGCATAACTTTCTACGATTTATGTTATTTATTATTTTGTAAATAAATGGTCGCCATTTTGAAATATAGTATGATATTTTGATATCCTTGTAAAGCTGATTTAATGTACTTTCAAGAAAAAAATAATAATAAATAAATAAAGTATCGATTTCCTATGCTAGATAAAAATTTGAAACAATTTCCATTGAAACCGGAAGTAATGCAGAATTCTTATTATAGTCCTTAAGTGGGCCCTTTTGTCTAGTTTAACTTTTCTTCTGAAGATTTTTTTTTTATCTCTTAAAATAAAGGAGTTATTCGTGGTACGGCGTTTCTAAAAAACATCCTGTATATAACTACCGAATTAACAAATTTATATAACGGACTCTTGCCTATTTCTGAAAAGAAAAAAGTAAATTTGGTAAATGTAAGGTAAACTGACGTGATACCTCCAGAATACCATGGATGGTACACTTCACTTCCTGTCTAGAAGCTGTAGAAGGACGCCATTCACGAATCAGCGACTTCAGAAGCTGAATCAGAAAATGACATGGAGTAATATCGTTTTCGATTTTTATTTTTTTATGTTAACTTTTTCTTTAATACCTATTTATTTTAAGTAACGTTACATCGACTCTATTCTGTATATTAAAAAGTTAAAAATTAACCTCAAGATCAAAGTTAAAAAAAATTATCCACGCTTTACTATATTTTGTTATTCTGTAACTCTGGTGTTAAAATTTACACCTCGATGTAGTTAATTCAGCAGCAATACATGGTGTTAACATTTTAACCAGCTGTAAATATTCAGAAAAAAAAAAACAAAACACAATTCTATAATTAATCATGGCAAGTCTTGTTTATTTTAAACCAATTATTACTAGAATAAATTTATCAAAAAGAGGTTAGTAACTGAAAAATTAATATGGGTGAATAAAAATATATAGGCAACTGCGTTATATGAGTGACCCTTTTAATTTACCTGAAGAAATATTTTAAAATATTTTCATTTGTCTAAAACATTTACGGAATATCTCGTTTAACAAATGTTTTTTTAAAATCCGGGAAGAACCAAAAGATTTTCCGATATATTGCAAGTAAATATTTAAAACATTAAAATTGTGGTACATTTATAAATTTTGATTTATCTGTTTGTTTAAAATAATAATAAAGTAAATATCTATAATTTTAATTTATATTTTATTTTCAGTACAAAACTAGTACAGTAGCTACTCAGAAGTCGTCTTCTGGAGATGAATCTAAAGAAAACAAACCAGAACTTTCAGAAATGGCAATGGAAATAGATCCAGCAGACCGTAAAAATTTAGATCAAGAAATGAAGAAACCTGATAAAGACCTGTCAATTCCATTAAGCGTGAAGTGTGATCCGGAACAAACCACCAATACAAAAGTTCAATCAGAATTAAATCGTTCAAAGCTTAATGATACTCTAAGTCCAGCCATTTGGCCTACATATGCTGATCTCATAGATGATACACCACAGATTGACGAAACGGAAATAGAGGATCAGGAAGATGAATGCCAACAAGCGCAGAAAGAAGTGACTGTTGATAAAACGGAATTAGATAAAGTGTTGTCTCACGCAGTAAGTGTCACAAGAGGTTGTTCAGTGTTGGCGCTTATGGACTTGTATGGTCAGTTGAGCCGGGTCAGTATAAAGTATTTGCGAACTCATGACAGACAAAATCTACCTCAGGAACTACAAAGGGAAATTTCCAGGTTTCAGGAAATTCAAAAACGGCCTCCAGGCACTAGTAGTACTAGCTCTAACTTAGCCAGCTAGTATAAATCCAATCGTAGCTAAACACTGCCATTTTACACATTGTTATTTATTTATTAAAAAAATAAAAAACAGATAAATCAGACTGCCAATGATTAAAGCCTGCCACTAGTTTGTTAAATTTGTTAAAAAATAAGTAATTTTTTTATAATTTAGGGAACATTCTCAGAAAGTTTTATAGGTTTTTTATTTACTTTGTGTTGTTTTGAAATATTTTTCTCGTATAGAAATAAAATGAAAGTATAAATAAAAATAATGTTTTATTGATATCAGGAATTAGAAATTAATTTAAGACTTGATTTCATTGACCCTATTGCTATCTACAACATACAACAATTAGAACTATTTGAAGAAAAATCAATGAATAAAATACTTAGTGCCCTAAATACTATTTAAGTTTTCAGTGAAATTTCACAAGGTACTTAAATATATTTTTTCAACACTCTACATATTAAGTACATTGTTATGACATTGATTTGATGGAAGTAGATACACATTACCGAGGAAGCTTAGATTACTATTAACAACGGGATGCAAGTAAAAATTTACCTCCCCCAGGAAGTAAGTGAAAAAAAAAAATGAAATAAAACCTAAATTTTTATGCCATCTGGTAACGTCTCTTCGATTTATCCGGCTGCAGGAAGGAACATGCAACGTTTGCAGCCTCATCAATTCCCATTTCTCTTTTGTTAAAATTTTACAAACTTTTGACACAACGCTTTTATTATTCACGCTTTGTTCGATGAAAATCATAGCAACCGGCCACAGACATACTGATATGAGCCGTTTATTTTGAAAGTGTCATAAGTCACTTTGTTTTTAAATCAAGATTTCACTTTCAAAATAAACATGTTTGTTATACCGTTAACTAGCAAAACTTCTCTCGAAAATATCTCAATAGTTTTCAACACAATTGGTTTAAATTATTTTACAAATAAAGAGATACCGTTAAAATGTAATCATTGTTATCAATAACTTGATTTTTTTGAAAAAGTGACATGCCACTTTCAAAATAAACGGCTCATATTTTATTCAAATATCTAAAATAAATTAATCAAAAAGAAACTATGCAATTAAAAATAACTTTAAGAGTGGAAAAAATATTATAAACAATTCGGGAGGTAAATATTTACCAGTCTCGGACTCTATTGGTAGCAAAAACGTCCTCGAAAGATTACTTACCTCCGTTAATGTTTAAATAACTATTAATTTTCTTTAAATACATAGATGCATCCTACACAAAAATCATCAATCAGTTTTCAAAATGACTACTTCTGGCCATTACACAGCGCTTTAGTCTCTGCGACCACACTTCAATAGAATTGCAAAGGGTTTCTATAGAAAAAACCCTCTACTGCCTTCATCAGGGCGCATTTCTAACTAGCGATTTAGGGTTTCTCTTCTTGCAAGCCAGGTCCTGAAGCACTGATCAAAATTGTAGTCTAAGGGGTTCAAGAGCTGAAGTCCGGTACATTGCTTTTAAGCCAATGCTGCACAACCTTCGCAGTATTGGCTGGTGTTGAATCTTGCTAGAATCTCCAGTGGTGACCAGTTCTTTAACTATCGACTTCAACACGGTTTTCTAGTAGACTTTGACATTTTTACCCCTTTTTGGTAAAAATGAAGCTTAGTAGTATCGTCATAGTTCGTGCTCTATCAAACCATAACTTAAGTAAGGTATTGGCCCCTCTGGATCGTCGGCGCTTTCTCACAAGATTCTGGTAACAATTCAACATTTTAACGGATGATAACATTTAAATTTAATTGTTATAATTTTGCAATAAAAGGTATATTATCTTTGTTAAAAAATTCTTTCTGAAATAAGTGGGAAAATTGCTTGTTCTTTTTTTTTTAATTACCAAGCAAATAAAATATATAGTTTTGTAGTCTAGTGATTTCAATGCTCAGGAAAGCACGTAAACTATATTTTAAATTAGTTACATACATTCAATAGATTATTTAATCATAGATGAGAGAATGGAATGCTCACATAACCGAGTAAACTTCTTACATTTTTACACATTTGTTTAAAAAACGTATTGTTTATTATTATCTGTCTCATTTTGTAATACGAAACTAAGAGAGAAATTTCATTTTTTATGTTGTATATTTAAAATATCATCTTAGGGTGGTGATTCTGAAGTGGCACCTTTCAAAATATTTTACATGTGTATCACAATTTTAACATGTCAGTCGCAATTTTGACATGTCAATTTGTTATTTGACATACATAGTTTTTAAGTGAATGTAACTTCGATATAATAAAACTTAACCAAATATTTAAAAGCCAGGTTTACAAGCTCACATGTTTCCATACAATTCTACACCACAACAGTCACCAAAGTAACCAGATCTAATTTCGTATTACAAAATGAGACAGATTATATAATATTTTAAGAAATTCGATTTTTCTGGTTTAAGGTTATTTAGTTTGGAATAAAAGAAAATAAGACAAAATGAACAATTTTAGCTTCTTTTTAATTACAACTGTAGGAAATATTTTCGCATGACAGGCCTTTAGTTCAACAGTTACTAAGTTCGTCAGTTGCTCGGTAATGGTAGTCAGATAAGTGATTAAGCATGGTTTACAATAGATACATAACATTAGCGCATTGCATGGCCTAAAGATGTACAGGTTCACTAATCAACAGTGAAACACGCTGCAACCGAACTTCTATTGACCAAGAGATCGGAAGGCTCAGGTGCAACTGGATTGGTCATTGTTAAGGAGAGAACCAAATAATCTAGTAAAAATTGCATTAGATTCTAATCTAGAGGGGAAACGGAAATTCGATCTCCTAAAATTGAGCTTAATAAAAATAAACATATTTCACTTTTAAGTTCTACTTACTTGAAAGTACAATTTGAAAGTACTTGAAAGTGAAATAGTTTTGTTTTTACTCTGTTCTGAGCTACAAATAGCTCAAGAGTAAAGGATAGTTTCCAATTGACGTAAAATGTAGAACATAGATTTTGTTGCTTTGGTTTCCACAAACTTAGAATATCGTGTCAAATTTCTTTAAGTTAACTTCTTTATGAAAGAAGTTTCTTAAAAAGTGTCGAATAACATGTAACGTACTATGTAACGTGTAACATAAACTTGTAACATACACCATGCCCCTTTTCACGCACGTCATTGAAGCCTCCTTTATATTAAAAATCTTTTCATGAAAATCTCCCAGAAACTCGTAATTCTATTGACGTGTCGCCGTAGAGATTTAAGCGCTGTGTAACGAATAGAAGTGGTCATTTTGAAAATGGATTGGGTGTTTCTTGTTTAAGATGCATCTATGTATTATAAAATTAAAATATCTAAGCATTTTGTGGAATTTCTCTGAAAAATTTGTGACAGTATTTCTGGCAATGCTAGATAAGTAGGTAACGAGTAATGCTTCGTTCAGAACCTCCAATTTGAAATTAGAGTTAGTACTTAGAATTAACGTAAATGTTTGTTTTACGTAACTGTACGTTATCGTTCACAACCTTGTAGATTAATACTTATACTTAAAATTAGAAGTTTGTAGTCTCCAAACCCTTACGTTAATTTATAATTGACGCATGCGCAGTAAGCATTTGTCAATCTAAAAATTTCTATGACCATATTTTTTTGTTTCTATCCACATCTTATAAATATAAATTTTTCCTCTATTTTAATTCTTTTCAGAACTATGATACACTCAAGATCTCATTAGCAAATGAAAACAGCTGTAAAATATCGATCGATAAAGTAGAAATCGGTAGAAATTTCTGTTATGGTCGGTTGCTAAAGTAAAAATTATCCCTAACTCAAGTTAAAATCATTTGTTTTTGTATGTTGTAACATATAAAAACAAATGATTTTAACTTGCGTTAGAGAAAACTCTTACGTTACCAACCCGACATTAGTGTCTTAATTTCTTTATTAGATTGTGAACACTACTTAATTTCTAGGTACAAATTTTATGTGAAGTACTAATTTCACGTTAATTCTAATTTCTAATTTGGAGGTTCTGAACGAAGCATTAAGTGTTGTGCTTCTTTAAATGAATTTACCTAATTATAATTTAAATCAGAGATCGGCAACCTTTAAAGTCATATGAGCTTGTTTAAATAGATCTTTCAAAATCGATCACCGACATGGTCTTAAAATGAGCAAAAAAGGTCTTCCATTCGTTTCGAAATTCAATTTTTACAACAGGTGTTCTACCTGTCTCCTTTCCGCATTGGAATAGAAATTCGTTCTGGCGAGTCAAGTTTAAGTAAGTACTACAAATGTGTCAGTTATTAGCAAATTGTGTTGACAAGACCGTATTAATCTTTCACAAAATTTTGTTTTTATTAGTATCACAGCAAACGTCTGTATTTAGATGGAAGGGAGTTACGTAAACAACTGTTGTTTATCTTCTAAATTTTTTAAAAATTGTTTGGACTTAGCTACTAAGGCCACTATCCAGTAGATGCATTTAAAACAACCATGTCATAAGCGGGATTCGAACCAGAATATAAAAAATTTAATATATTCTATTTTGAAAAGGAGTGTTCTTTCTGTAGTTTTGGCTTTTATAAAACCTGTATATATTATCCTTAGGTACATTGAACTTATTTACATTGATATTTTATTGAGCATCCAGTTGCACGCAGTTTATAGCAATATCTAATATTATTTCATCTAAATTAGTCTTAAATAATATCTAAAGGCGATGATAATAACTTTACTGCCTTAGTAGCTAGGGAAAAAATAGAAGTTGGTTAAATTTTTGTAACCATATTCTTGTGCGTCATATAGAAAAATAAATTTAAGATCCCAACGCCACGGATGTCAATTTTTAACTTCTACAGAGGATATTTTTCGTTAATGTTACACAGATGTCATGCTAAAATTATAAGATACAATAATTTGTGTAATACAATATTTTGTGAACCAGTTTTGCTGTTTTATCAACAAGTAAGTGTACATAAATGTTACATATAACAGAACAGTAACATATAAAATAACAAAAAAAATATACTCTGTCGTTGTTAAAAATTGACCGTGTTGGCTCTGAGATCTTAAATTTATATCTCTATATATAATTCTGTGTACCCTTAAAAAAAAGGACATAATACTGACCATATTACTCCTGAATGTACACAAATAGAAAATATGGTCGTGAAACCTGGTAACAGGAGTTCTAGGCTTCCCGTGGGCTGTCGCGCCATTGAGGTTTATATAGGTCAGTCGGTCAGTCAACGTACTTCGTCATTTTGCGTCATAACTTCAATGACAAACTTAGTGAAGAAAAAATAACTTAATCGATTTTTTTTGCATTTAATTATAAACTAATATTGCTCTGCAGTCTTTTATTTTACTAAAACATACCTATTGAAGTTATATTTAGTTTGTGTTCAATAGTCATTTTGAAGATTTACAAATTTTAAAAGTTTTTATTGAATTTAGAGACATTTGAATTAGTATCGCTAAATTTTATTATGTTTACATTTGCCGACATTTTATAATACGTTCTAATTTGTTTTGACACTTGTGTTCACATATCTATCTTATAGTAATTTCTAAAAACCTTTTTTATTTAGTTTGTTGTTTATTTAGTAGTTTTGTGTTTAGTTATATATTTTCTTATAGATATCTTATAGATTTCTATTTGATATTGTGTGCAGTGCATACCTTTTTAGGTTAAATTCAACTTATTTATATTTACTTTTCTTTGATCATATCAGCATTATTTAGGACTATTTTGCCTATTAGAATAGTTTATTTGTTTCTATTATGTTCTTATTCTTATATTTTCATTTCATTTCGATACAAGTGACAACGTACGAATATCACAAAAAACGTGACGCAACTGCACTGACTGGCCGACTACCTATACATCACAACAGTCAAATGGGCATTTAAAAATGGAAGTTGGACGACAACCATCGATGTTTATGGAATTACTTATTAAAACAAAATTCGCAGAAGTTTTTGTGCAGCTGCGGATTTTGGGCGTAGTGGGAATAAACATGTAGGACGTTTTTATCGATTACCGGCTATATTAAAACATAAATATAAGGCAAATTTAAATTAAAAGGCGCCAGTAATTAATCAACGCATTTTAAGAGAGAAGATTTATCTGAAACTAAATTAATATATGTATGCTTTTGTTTGTAGTAATCATTTTAAAGTTCAGTTTTTTAAAGATTTCTGTTCAAAATCAACAATCAGTGTTTTTTATATATATATACACTGCAGGCCAAAAGTTTAGGACCAGTACGGTATTTAATCAAAACTAGTACAAAACGTCACAAAATATTTTATATTGATGATATCAATTTTTAGATATATAAATGTGTTTTATTTAGAAACAGTCATAAAATAACCTTCAAATATACATAAAAACGTTAAACAGTCTTTTCGTCAAAAAAACCTCCTTTACATTTTAAAACTTTTTGAACTAGTCTTGGCATACGGGCGATTAATTTTTGTATTTTTCATGTTGCATGCTATTCCACGTGTCTTCTAAAACTATCCAAAATTGATCTTTGGACGTTGGACAGATTTCCCGGACCTTACGATCCATTTCCTCCCATAACAACTCGCTGGGATTCAAGTCCGGCGACTGTGGGGGCCAGACCATATTTTTGAGCACTCCAGCAGCTTCTTTCTCTTCTACAAACCCCTTGCACAATTTTGAGGAATGTTTCGGGTCGTTGTCTTGCATCAGAGTGAACCCAGGTCCAATCACTCTTAGACGGTACCGCATGGTCTTCTAAAATTGATTTGTAGCGCTCCTTGTTGAGAATACTTTCTATACGCCCAAGATTTCCCATGCCAAGACCCGAGAAAGCTCCCCAGACCATAATGGACCCACCTCCATGCTTTACTGTGGGTACCACACACTGAGGCAGCATCTTTTCTCCCTGGCTCCGACGGACAAATGGTCTACGCCTGGAACCAAATATTTCAAACTTCGATTCATCTGCCCACAGTACTTTTTTAAAATCATCCACTGTCCACTGGCGATAAAGAAGAGCCCACTCTAACCGTTTCTTCTTATTTTGGGGCCTAAGAAGTGGTTTTCGATCAGCGACACGGCCGAACAAATTGGCTTCACGTAAACGGCGCTTCACGGTAGTTAATGATACCTCCTTCGAACCAGTTCTGTTCAATTCTGCTCGAATCTCAGGGGCGGTCAGACGTCTATTTCTTTTACTTGTGATAGCAACAAAGTCATCCTGCACTTTTGATGTGATTCTGGGTCGTCCTGAACGTGGTAGGTCTTTATTGCTGCCTGTTTCCTTAAATCTTGCAATAGCGTTGTGCATAGAAGTCTTAGAAGTTTTCAACTGGGCAGCAATAATACGTTCAGATTTACCTTCATTGTGAAGGGTTATGATGGCTGAACGAGTTTCAAGACTAAGTTCTCGAATTTTACCCATTTTGGTAGTCTCAGTGATGTAAAAATCGAAAAAAGTTGTATCGGAAAAAATACAAAACAAAAAATGATTTAAAAAAATAACTACCGCTTCAAACTTACTGTAAGTCACTAATAAAGACTATATTAACAGTTAACAGTATAAATATAAAAGAAATTTCAAGTCAGCATTAATTTAACAATCCAAAGATATCGTAATGTAAATATACTAACGTAAGCGAAAACAAACAAACATAACATAAACTCGGATAATTTTGTATAAATAAATAAGAACCATCTTAAAATGATCTATGTAGACTAAAGTTATGTTCTGCGTAATAGAAAAAATTAAATACTCATCAATTTTTATCTCCGTTGACAATTAAGTCAAATAATTAAATATTAAAACAACTGGTCCTAAACTTATGGCCTGCAGTGTATACAGGTGTCCCAGCCAAGTGGCTCACCATTGCTATCTTTGTTAATAATATAGATAGAGATTCGATTAAATAAACAATTATTTATTAAATAAATAAATAAACGATTATTTTTTGTAGGAAATATTATGTTTCGTTGACCAGATATTTTGAAAATAAACCTTTTTTTAAATGGCATACCTGTATATTGTTAGGCCATTGAAACAACAATTTTTTTGTCTTTATATAAAACTAAACATGTTTATAATGAAATTTTTTTAATAACGGAGATTTTTAAATAATTCATTGTACTTCATGTTAGGTACTTACTGTGAGGGGCTTTCCGCATATTTCGTTTCCAAAATTCGTGAGCGGATCGTGCCTGAAAGCCTCTACGTTCGCCAGCTGGTTGCTATGATTCTTTATGACTAAAGAATAATGGTGTTTTGAATTAAAATCTACATTTTATTTAACGTACGTTTAATGATAGTTTAGAAGTTATAATTAACGACGGCTGCAAGAATGCTGCAATCTCATGGAAATGAGAGACACATCAAAACCTCACAAACATCTTACACCTCACGAAGAAGCCTCTGAACCACATCACAACACCCACAGGGTTTAAGACCGTTTTCGAGGTTCGATTAACACCATAATAGAACCTTCACAATTAATTCCAGGCTAGATGTAGCCTTACCACTACCACCGGGGTTTTCAACCAAACTCTTGGAAGATTCGTCCGATTGCAGCAAAAAACAATTCCTCTTCAGATATTTATACCCGACTCTCGACCAACGACTGGCTTTTTGTCTTTCACAAGATTTTCTCAGCCCTTTTATTAAAACTAACAATTTGAATTCTGAACCCTTTTTAGGGTTTTGTAGGTATGACCAAAAAACCCTTATACCGTCATTTTGTCGTCTGTCTGTCTTTCTATCTGTCTGTTCGGTAAAAATTGTAGCCAAACGGCTAAACCTAGAGAGTTGAAATTTGGCATGCTTATACAACTCTTTGACCCGCACATAGGAAAAATACTAAAACATCTAAAAAACATATCCCCCTAAAAATATAGCCAAATATGTGCTCATCGAAAAAAAAAAAATTTTTTTATAATTCTTCGAGTAGGGTATCAAATGATAGCCCTTGGTACGTGGATTAACGATCAATTTTTTATTATTGCAAAATAAATTATTTTGAAGCGATTTTTGCAAAAATTGTGCAAAAATTTTTTTGTCCCGCACCCTGTAGCCCAGATGGTTTAAACTAAAAATCTGAAAAAATTCTAAGTAATGTACATTGGTGTGAACCGGAATAGTTCAACAGGAATTTTTGATCAGATTAGGTTTTTGGAAAAAAACGCATTTTTTGTGATTTATGGCTAATAATGTATACAAGTTATAGCTTTGTAACACGCCACACTGTAACGTGCATGCTGGTCTAGTGGTATTAGACGCTGATTTTTCAACCAAGTAACCCGACCCGAAAGGGATCGAATCCTGTGAGAAGAGACTATATTATTTTTTGTTTTTTTTTTTAATTTTTATATGGTTTAAATTATTTTTTCAAAATTCTAGTTATATTTTGGCAAATGTTGCATTTAATTTTTAAAAGCGTAAATTTAATAACCAGTGGAAATTGTTTAAATTATAATTTAATTCTGTTTCAATGTACACGAAATCAGAGGGGCGGAACTTATAACAACCAATGGAAGCCATAGGCGCAATTTTTAAAATTCTTAATGAACCTTGCTATATAAAAAAAAAAATACTGCACATATTTAGAAACCTAAATAATGGTATTAGGCGTTCGAATTAAAATTAACAAAAAAATATTTTAATATAAAATTTGTTTTCGCATCCAAAATAATCATCATTCACTTACTAAATACCTGCAAAACCCTGAAATGTGTAAAAATTCACACTTCACATCAATTTTTTTTTTTATTGTTACAACTGAAATCAGATTTCCAATTAACAAACAGAAACCTTTATTTAAATCTTTAAAAATACATATCTCTTCCCTCACAACTTATAAACCCAAATAATTAATTTTTACTCTAATTACATACTGAGTTCATATTATATCATTGAAAATATATACCCGTATAGGGAAATATATTTAAGATCGTAGCGCTGTGGTGGTCAATTTTGAAACGTAGATAGGGGATGTTCAATGTTATTGTTACATTGCTGTGAAACTAAAATTCTAGAATAAATATATTTTACAATATTTTGCGAACCTGTTTTACTTTTTTATCAACGAGTAAATATATACAAATGTTAATAAAGCATTTATTTGCATGACACGACACTAAAAAAAAAAAAAAAAAACTATATTTTGTGATGCAGGTTATGGTGATAATTTTTTTGTAGTGAATTATTTCAAGTATATACATGGAAATAAAAATTCACGCGTTGTGAAGTTGTGAATAGCAGCTTTATGAAGGAAAGGAAATATAAGCAAATTTTCAACCAATGGTCCACTTTTTTTTCCAAATTTTACTTTTCTAACCCAAGCTTTACGACGATTTACAACTTCCTCTATTCCAAGTTTTGTTATTTATTTAACATTGTCTGAAGTAGGTGGAAATCTGTGGAACGATAATTCAGAGGTCCTCTTATTCGTAAGTCATTAAACGTTAACCTCTTAGAATTTCTCTTATCTGGAAATGCCTAAATGAAATAATCTACTATAGAAAATTGTATGGCCAAAATGTACAATGATAAAAAAATATAGTTTTTAGACATGTCTTGCAAACAAATGGCGTTCTAAACATTTGTGTACACTTAATTGTTGATAAGATAGTAAAACAGGTTCATAAAATATTGTAAAATACATTTATTCCTATAGTTTTAGTTTGACAGCTGCGTAATAATAATATTGAACATACTCTACTTACGTTTCAAAATTGACCACCGCGGCGCTACGATCTTCAATTTATTTCCCTATATCAACATACAGTCTGTGTCAAACGGTTAGGCGGAACTAAATGGGAATTTCGTTCTTTTAGGTTGTCACGAAAAGGGACCTTGCTTGGGTTATTTCATTTTTCACGTTGTAATGTCAAAATTTAAAATTCCAACAATGAAACCATGGAAACGAATGACATATGTCAAACTTAAATTAATTTTCTTACATATTTTAATGACAAAAAATAAATAAATGGGATATTTGTATTAAGAATGACACAAAAAATCAAAATATAAAGAAAATGACATTTTAAAATGATATTAACCTTAACCAAAAAATGTTTGTTGCAAGTATGATTTACAAAGCTTAAACAAAACGGCTGAAAAGCATGATTTAAACGATGAAAGTAACTAGATTGCAAAATCTAGTTCCGCCTAACCGTTTGGAACAGACTTTATGTATAAACATTCGGTCATGTAAAGTCTGTTCCAAACGGTTAGGCGGAACTAGATTTTGCAATCTAGTTACTTTCATCGTTTAAATCGTGCTTTTCGGCCGTTTTGTTTAAGCTTTGTAAATCATACTTACAATAAACATTTTTTGGTTAAGGTTAGTATCATTTTCCAAATATTTGACATGTCAATCACAATTTTGACATGTCAATCACAATTTTGACATGTCAATTGCAATTTTGACATGTCAATTTGTTATCTGACATATGTAGTTTTTGATTGAATATAACCTCGATATAATAATACTTAACCATAAATTTAAAAGCCAGATTTACAAGTTCACATGTTCCATAAAAGTCTATTTACACCACAACAGTCACCAAAGTAACCAGATCTAGTTTCGTATTACAAAATGAGACAGATTATGTCTGAGGGTGTTTCTCTTAATATACAATTAATTTTTATATTTAAATATTTTTTTAAACTAATTGAATAATTTTATATTAAATAATAATGAAATTTTATTTCTTAAATTACCGCTCTCATATTCCTTGTAATAAATAAAAACGATAAATTCACAAATGTGGCTGTATTTCAGCTCTACTTTGGAATTTCTACACTGGCTATAATCTATATAATATGGTACCACAATCTAGTAATATGGTACTCTAAATGATTATAAATAATTTTATAATAACAAAAATACACCTATCTCGTACAAGTAAATAACGGGGTTGTATGTCCTGCAACGGCCAATTTTAAATGCCTGTATGTCACGTGATTAAAATGATCTATAGAAAATCGATTAATGTTGGCAAAAAATTCTTATGGTAGAAAAATAATAGAAAACTATTTTCATCACTAAATAATAATACATATACAAATAAAATAACCACAAGAAAGAAATTTCACAGTTAATGATTTAATAAGGGGCTCATGCTGTAATAAAACAAGTTAACCAGACAATCAATTACTCGAAAATGGTTCTATTTATTTATTAATATGTTACATAGCACAGTATTTGAGTATCAGATTAATTAAAATCATTGCTTTCTCTTCAAGATTATTTAATTTCGAGCATTAGGTAGTAGTATAGCATTTATCAAGCCTTGATGAAACCCAGTCTTTGGCTTCTTGCGATGCAAATAGCAGATATTTAAAATAAATTGTTTAATATATAAAAAATTCTTCTAAATTATACTTGTAATGAAATATATAAACTTAAAAAATACTTTATAATTGTATCTGGATTTAAATATAAGTTTGTATTAAATTTTATTTTTAAATTATTAAAAGTGTTTCAACGATATAACTTTTAAATACTTGATATTGTTGTCAATGGAAAAATATTGTATCCAAACTCGGCAATTGTACATTGTATCGATAAACGAGTTATGTGTTCAGTGAAGCTGTTTTAAATGTAATAACATGTAATATAAGATGTGAATAATTCTTTTTTAAATATTATTTATAGTGTAAAATACTTTTACCAAAAAGTCTGATAGTTATCCACATTTAACTAAAGAAAATTATTGACGAAATAATAAATTTCTTATATCAATATATTGTCTTTTGTATTTCCCGTTCCTTTTTATTGTGTTTTAGGTATTTTTTTCAGAACGAATCTCATTAAAAATAAATAATTTATTACAATAATTTTAAGTGTATTGCCGGGTTTACATTGGTAGAGTAAAAGAGCTAGTATCTAGCGCAAGTAACTAGGAACTAGTTACTATCTCTGTGTAAACAGTTAACAATGTGACTAGTAGAGTACTAGCTTCTAGTAGTTGGGCTAGGATAGCAACTAGCTCGTCGATGTATTTACTAGCTACTATCTTTTCCCGCACTACGCAAAATTGATTCATTTCAAATTGGCGGCAAGCGATAACCTGTCATAACAAATAGAAAAAAACCCATATCAGGTAAGTTACAATTTATTTACATAAATTGCATAACATTGATTTATTAATGGACTAACTAAATTTAATAGCCTATTAAAATTATCTGGTGTCATTCTTAAACACAGTCTGTACTCTTTTTGATCTTCCATCTTCCTCCTAATTCACGAAATATAAGGGCTGATGCGCCATGGGTAGCTCTTCTATCAATACATTTTTTAACCCATTTTCGTTTAGGCTTATATTCTGTACCGATTACTTCAATAAGACAATCAGTTATTTCCTCCACAAGAAATGATGTAATACAAAATACAATTTTTTTAATGGCATCACGCTGGCGACAATGTATATTCATATTCATAAACTATTTTTTGCAAAAAGATAATTGCACAACAAAATCAGAGTGAAGATGTCAAATGTGTTTTGACACTTACTATCCAGAAAATAAGATAGTATGTCAATTGTGTACGAACACCTACTATCCCGAAAATAAGATAGTAGAGTAAAGCGCATAGTACTTGCGCTAGTTAGTACCTCTTTTACTCTACCAATGTAAACCCGGCATGTAGGCCAGTAATGGTTCAACCTTTTTCCCCAGGCGGATCAAAATTGAACTTGAGTTTTTGTTAAATTCGCGGGTCACATATAATGCGTAAATAAAAATCACTTTAGGGCGTAATATTTGTTTGAAACACCTGCTAATCTCGTAAACTCTACCTTAGCTAGCGGTCTTGTGTATAATACAGGTAATAGATGGATTCGATCTCGCTAGTATTATCATATTTGTCGATTTGCGTACCATGTTTCATGAATTTAGACCCTACCTTTGTTATCTTAGAATATTTTTGGTATCTTTCGAACTATAAAGACCTTTTTTGTATGGGGCACTGCGTCACCCGCGGGTTTTACGTTCACCGTCACTGTTATAGGCCCTTTCAAACGTTTAAGCGGAACTATAATCTGTGTCAAATGAGAAATGAGAAAATCCCTCAGATGAACCACTAATAGAGAAGGCATCGCGCACTCATACTCATGTAAAATATCGTAACCAGAGAGACTGACAAAGAAAGATATATAAATACGTATGTTTTGTCTCAAACTAAAGTCGACATGCGCACAAAACGTATTTTCAGTCGGTAATTTAGGTCACCTACGGTAATAGGGGAAACTTGCTAAGCGCCCTGACATCTGGTGGCGATTTGCGGAAGATACGAAAGTGACATTGTTTTGTTTTATTCAATGGAGAAATACGTGTTTTTTTATTTTTTGTGTTTTATTTTTGTGAATCGTGGAAGAAAAACAATCAATTTTGTTGTGTGCCGCAATGTAAATCATGAATAAGGAAGAATCCTTCTTAAACATTCCAAAATTTACCTAAATAGAAAAAAATATCAATTGAAACGACCTTTGAAGGCAGAGAGAAGGTGGATCGTAGGTTTTTATAGACCCAAAAACTAAAAATGGGCAAAAATCCAAGCTCATGCATGCATGTTTGCTCGTTTTATGGAAAGTATTTTTTTACGTCCAAGAAAAGACTGAAAAAAAGCATTTATCTCACCCAAAATTTGCCTAAATCATGAGTTGATATATTAAAAGGCCCTTCTACTTTTTCAGGCATAGGTATTAATTTTTACTAATATATTTACCATATATTTGTTGTTATATTGACAGACAGTCAAAAAGAATTAAAAATTATATGAAAAACTAAAAATTTCCTTGAAATTTCTTTAAAATAATTTACATATCTTGTAAATCGTAAATTACCTTTAAATTATAAAAAAGATCGGAAAACAGGAAAAATACAACTCGTGATCGTTTTCACCATGTAAATAAATACTTGAGCAGGTTGTAAACAAATACTAGGTTGTTGTCTATGTACTTGAGTAGAGTCGATTCAAATAGAGTTGAGTTCATCAATAAAACTGTGCAGAAATGATTTTTCGTCTGGACGGGTCTAATTTACTTATAATAGGGGTGTTAGGTTTGTTACTCATAGCCGTAGAAGTCTTGTGTGAGTTAGGAGCTTTCAACGTGTTTATATAAAAAAATATTTTTCTATTCATAATTAATTTGCTTTCTGTCATTTATGACTGACATATTTATATTAAACAGCATTTTATTTATATTTTAATATATAGCTTTTAAATCGTTCCTTAACTAATTCAATAGAAAATATTATTTAATTGTCCCATTTTGTTTAAAAATATTTTATTTGTCTACGCCACTGGCGTTATCTTGTTTGCGCAATTTTGTAACGGTCGTGTATCCTTTTCTATTTGAATCAACTCTAACAGATTAATGTTACTTTCGACTGTTCCAGCTTTGCCCCATATGACGCTGCGATTTTAAAAAGTTTTCCCAAGAAACGTCATTCTGTCTCAGAGGAACCAATAAGATCGGTTCCTCTGAGTTCTTTGCGCATGTCAACTTTAGTGTGAGATAGATGATATATTGTCTTTGTCAATCCCTCAGGTTACGCAAAATTTGCGTTATGTCTTCTGTACTAATAGTTACTCTGAGGTAAATAGCGCTGCGAACCAAGTACAATTATTTTGTGTACGATAGTTTGGACCACAGATATTTAAGTGGGTTTTACACGATTCAATTAATTGATCAATTAATTGAAAAAGTTGACATTCAATTAATTGATGTGTGTAAAGTGTACAAAGTTCGTCAATTAATTGACAAAAAAATTGATCAATTTATTTTGAAAATAGAACTTGTTCTATTTTCAAAACGTTCAAAACCTCGAACGTTCTAATTTACCATCATCTAGGTCAGCGTTTCCCAAAGTGTGGGTCGCGACCCGACACCGGGTCGCAGAAAAATTTTGCCGGGTCGCAAAAAAAATTGTAAAAACACAAAAAAATTTTTGTACATATTATTTTTTTTACGTCAATTAATCACTAGAATAGTGTGTATTTGTGCTCTTTATTACTATACTATACTATATTGTTTATTACTATACTATACTCTTTATTAGTATTTATTACTCTTTATTACTATAAAGCTACTGCTTTAAAATAAAATTTGTTTTGTAAATAAATGTTTTTTTTTATAAGGTGGGTCGCGAAAAATTTTAAAACCTCGTACCGGGTCGCGATCAAAAAAGTTTGGGAACCGCTGATCTAGGTAATTTCTTTTGTTTTTGTTTACAGCTCGTAACTTTGTGATTTTTTCAATATTTTCATTCTGATAAATATGTATAATCTGTCTCATTTTGTAAGATGAAACTATAGTCCGTTCAAAGGTGAAAATGCAGTATTGCTCTTATGGCAAATGGGAGCGGTGTTGCCAAATCTTGTAAAAGTGTCAAATGTGTCAATTATAATAACATGAAAAACTCATATGATTTATAAGAATCAACTCTTCTAAAACTCAAAATAACACTCAACAAAAACAAATGACCATTTGTAGAATACTGCGTCTTCACAGATCAGCGCGTTTTAGAGCTGGCAACGTCGACAAGCAAGAAAAGGATAGTGTCATTGTGTAAACCCATTAGAGAGTATGAAAAAGAACTACTCCATATGTCCTGTACTCAGGGGCGGACTGGCCCTAAAATTTTTGTGTGGAAAAAATGTTACCAGCCCATTAATAAAAAATCAGCTGTGGCCACCACAGGACCGACCGCCATCATAAAGTACTTGTATAAAATACATTCTAGCAGCAGAGTAGAAATAACTTGGCCTAATATTTTCTAACAGAGATATTATTTATCATGGCCATGGAAACGTTACATGTATGTAAGTATAAAAAATTGCGACAGGCTGGGCGGGGTTATGCAATTTTCAAAATCTTAATGAACCTTGCTATATATAAAAAAAAGAAAAAATAATGCACATATTTAGAAACCTAAATAATGGTATTAGCCATTCGAATTAAAATTAATAAAATATTTTAACATAAAATTTATTTTGGCATCCCAAATAATCATCATTCACTTACTAAAACCTGCGAAACCCTGAAATGTGTGAAAATTCACACTTCACATCAATTTTTTAATTTTCAATTTTTGGTTCTTTTCGACAATTTTATTTGATGGCCTATTAATAAAGTTGTGTACTAGCCACTAAATCTTAAATTTTTTTCTAAACTATTTTAAGTCTGAGGATTTCAAAAATTCAAACCGCAGGTCTCTATCTCTTACCGTTTTTGAGATATGATTGTTTGGAAAATTAAAGTTGGCATTTCCATATTTAAAAAATTTATGTGAAGTGTGAATATTCACACATTTCAGGGTTTCGCAGGTATATAATAAGTGAAGGCGGTATGCTGAGTGTGTAGGACAAATTTTACTTTGTTGTAATCACGGCAAAATGAACGATATTTTTAAAATAATTTATCGTCTGTTAATCATATAAGACTGGTTATTAAATTTACGCTCTTAAAAATTAAATACAACATTTGTCAAAATATAACTAGAATTTTGACAAAATAATTTCAACATAATAAAAATGCAAAAAAAAACAGAAAAAATAAAATTCGTTCCGTACTCGAACTCGAAACCCTTCGTTTTCAAGCTTACGACACCAATGCTCTAACCCATTAAGCTATCGCACGCCGTGCATGTGAGTGTCTTACATTGGTATAACTTTTGTACTTTGTGAACCACAAAACACAAAAAATGCGTTATTTTCCGAAAACATAATCTGATCAAAAATTCCTGTTGTACTATTTCGGTTCACACCAATATACATTACTTAGAATTTTTTTAGATTTTTAGTATAAACCATCTGGGCTACAGGGTGTGGGACAAAAATTTTTTTGCACAATTTTGTCAAAAATCGCATAAAAATAATTTATTTTTCAAAAATAAATATTTGATCGTTAATCCACGTACTAAGGGCTTTCATTTGATACCCTACTCATAATTTAAAAAAAGTATTTTTGTTTTCGATGAGCACATATTTGTTTATATTTTTAGGGGGGTATGTTTTTTAGATGTTTTAGTATTTTTCCTATGTGCGGGTCAAAGAGTTGTATAAGCATGCCAAATTTCAACTCTGTAGGTTTAGCCGTTTGGCTACAATTTTTACCGAACAGACAGACAGACAGACAGACAGACAGACAGACAGACAGACAGACAGACAGACAGACGACAAAATGACGGTATAAGGGTTTTTTGGTCATACCTACAAAACCCTAAAAATGATAAATACATAATAATATTAAAAAAATAATAAATAAAATAATGTAAACCTATGTTTGTTAAGAATAATAATAATAATAATAGTTTATTTATTTAGCTAATGCTAGTAAGATCCATATTAACAAATATAAACATATAAACATTATAATAAACATTCAAATCAAATTTAATCCTTATTTTATCAATTTAAACCATTATTTGTCCACTTAGATCATGCAAAACGTGATTTTTGTCAAATTTAAATATCGATTTTTCGTAATTTAATGCTTTAAAATTTTAATAACATATTTGAATTAATTGTTTGGGACCTTAAAAATAAGTAGGTCGTAAAATAAGGATCCAAACTTGTTGCAGATTGGTTTGTAATATTTTCTACAATAATTTCAAAACTGTATTACTGTGATAAATCATATTTTGAATGTTATCTTCTCAAATATTTTTAATATCAGCCCTGCCTACGAAATCCTGTAACTATGAAAATTCACAGTTTATATATTTTTTCAGATAAACATGTTTCGTCGCATAAATGTTTACGTAATTCCTGCTAATGATATAAAAATAAAATTTCCTTATCAACTTATTTAAGAGGATTAATTATTTTTTTAATCCCATACTAATTCATTTGTGGTTAACAAAACATCGAGATAACATTAAAATGTCTTTCTTATAAATTCCAAGTTATTTTTTATACGTATTTTAACATGAAATATATTGGGTCTCGTGAAAGTGTAGTTATTTTTGGAAATTTGGGTATTAAATCAAAAACTATATCTCAAAAATGGTAAGAAATAGAGACCTAAGGTTTAAATCTTTAAAAAATTTAATTTTACGATGTTTTTTCTGTAATATTTGGTCCGTAATGACCTGAAACTAACTGGTAAAATTTTGATTTTATTTTGTAAATTTCAAAAATTCATATCTCAAAAATGGTAAGAGATAGGGACTTGAGGTTTGAATTTTTGGAATTCTTACACCTTGTTTTGTCTAGAAAAAATTAATGTTTGGTCCGTAATGACCTAAAACTATTGAAAATTATGATTTTTTTGTAATTTTAAAAATTCATATCTCAAAAAAGGTAAGACATAGAGATTTGAGGTTTGAATTTTTGGAATTCTCACACCTTGTTTTGTCTAGAAAAAATTAATGGTTGGTCCGTAATGACCTAAAACTATTGAAAATTTTGATTTTTTTGTAATTTTAAAAATTCATATCTCAAAAAAGGTAAGAAATAGAGACTTGAGGTTAGAATTTTTGGAATTCTCACACCTTGTTTTGTCTAGAAAAATATAATGTTTGGTCCGTAATGACCTAAAACTATTGAAAATTTAGATTTTTTTGAAATTTTAAAAATTCGTATCTCAAAAAAGGTAAGACATAGAGATTTGAGGTTTGAATTTTTGGAATTCTCACACCTTGTGTTGTCTAGAAAAAAAATAATGTTTGGTCCGTAATGACCTAAAACTATTGAAAATTTTGATTTTTTTGTAATTTTAAAAATTCATATCTCAAAAAAAGGTAAGAAATAGAGACTTGAGGTTTGAATTTTTGGAATTCTCACACCATGTTTTGTCAAGAAAAATATAATGTTTGGTCCGTAATGACCTAAAACTATTAGGGAAAATTTTGATTTTTTTTGGAATTTTAAAAAATTCATATCTCATAAAAGGTAAGAAATAGAGACTTGAGGTTTGAATTTTTGGAATTCTCACACCTTGTTTTGTCTAGAAAAAAATAATGTTTGGTCCGTAATGACCTAAAACTATTAGGGAAAATTTTTCAATTTTTTTTTCGTTTTATCAAAAAATGTCTCAAATAAAAGTGGTTAGTTATTACTTTTATAGCAACTTTTGTTCAATAATTTTTTTCGAAATATTTTTCTGTTGTGAAATATTCGCAAAAATCTTAAAATCGACACGAGTAAGCTCCCATTTTTAGTCAACCGATTTTTACCAAAAGTTGATCAACTTGTGCCATTGATGGCAGAAGCTTAAATATGAAGTTTCATAAAAATCCTTTCAGCCGAATTTGCTCTGCACGTGTACACAGACAGACAGACAGACGGACGGGCGGACAGACAGACAGACCGACAGACATCATGCTAAAAATAGTCAAAACGTTATGTAGCGACCTCAATTCGTGGAGATTCATCGAAATCTCGAAACGTCAAAATCGGTATGATCACAATACCTCCCTTATATGTGTTGGCGGTCGGTAAAAATATATTGTTTTTTTACATATATTTAAATATATTCAAAATACAGTAATGACAAAAAATCACAATAACCACAAATCTACAACATTAATTTTTCATTTAGAAGTTAGCTCTGTTGAACAACAATATTAATGACATCATCAAAATCTATTTCATTTAAAATATCCTTCTCCACTGACATTAACATAAAGGCTTCTAGATTTTTTTGCGAGACACTTGATCTTAGTCTGCTTTTAATAAATTTTAATGTTGAAAAACTCCGTTCCCAGGACACTTTTATTACAGACATATATAGTAGATATTTGTATGCTTGACCAAGTATAGAATAAGCGTTACTTAACATGTTATATCGGAATAATAGACATATTATAACAAAAATAGGACAATTTTTGCAAGCTTTTCAATAAGAGGATAAAATGGCATGTTTATCAATTTCTACTTCATCAGTAGATTGTTCATTTTCGTAACTGTATTAAGATACAGCTTAAATTTTGAAATGCGTTTTCAAGAATATTTTCAGAATTATTATTTTTTTTTTGAATCCAAACATGCGAAGTCATAGTAAAGTAATAGGTTTTTTGGAAAACGATTTTCCATGATTTGAATTGCAGTATTTAGTATGTAATTGTAAGTATTTATTTCATACCGCTTGGATGAATCTCTTACCGGTTCATCCATAGTTTCTTTACCGTCCATTTGTTTTCTTTTGCGTATTCTAATATCCGGTAATGCATGTTCAACCTCGACATCACATTGCATTTCATCCAGTTTATTATTTACATAATTAACAAACACATCAGCAGAGTTCTTTTCATCGTTAAATTTTCGCGATATATCCTTTAATGACGTAGTTGCATTCATAACCATACAATGACCTTTGATGAAATCTATGCTCCTTTCTTGCAAACGTGACTCATCTCATAAGAATATAAAATATTTACTATAATCTCTCAAAACAGTTATATATTGTAATTTTGATTTGAAGTTGCAAATTTTTGTACAAACGGTTTAATGAAAAGTTTTAGAATGGCTGTAACTTAAAAAGGAATTAAAAAATAACTTTTTTAAGGGCGGGAGGAGACAATACAGCCCCTCCCGCCACCTGGATTCAACACTGATTGTATATGTATAAGTGTAAATATTTATTGTACAGTAGGCCCGAGTCTTGCACGGGCCTTGGTCTTAATGTCGAGCCTAATCACAGTCTGTGAGCCAGGTTGGTCCATAAACGTACAAAATATTTCGGGCCTTTTAAATTGCCTTTGGGGCTTTCTCATTGCCTTTTAAATGACTGCGTTTCAAAATTTACTTTGGACTAATTTTGTAGTGGTGGTATATATATTCGTGTTCGAGCCAAGTTGAGACGGGCTGTTCTAACTTCAGACTCGGGTTGGGCCGGGTAAAATGATAAAGGCCCACACATATACCTATATTACACCTATAAATTGAAATTTATCGTACTTAATGAAATAGAAGTAAATATATATATATATATATACTAGGTTATTACCCGTCAACAATGACGGATTTATATTATAAAAATTTCAATTGTTTGTATGTGTATTTGGTTTTATTTTTTAACTTATCCTAATTTCGTCGCCAGTCTGCGAATCATGGGACAGGATATCACCAATTAGCTAATCACGGGAGAGGGCGTCACCTGTCAGTCAATCAAGAAACAGGGTGTCCCCAGTTAGCCAATCACGAGAACTTTAGAAAAATTGACGTCATAATGTTACCGACACTACATACAGACACTTGCTAATTATATAGTTAGATTATTTATTCATTAACTTTTTAAGATGAGAAATCGATTCATTTTTACTTAGTACATTACATTTATATTGTTAAAACTAAAAATAATTTGAGATGTTAATTTATGCCTACGAAACCCTAGACATTTCTATATGTAATTATATTCGTAGATACTTAGAGAATAAATCTGCAAAATATTGTTCATACCAATTAAAGGATATAGGCTTGTCTAGAGTTTCTCGTTTATGCCAACGAAACCCAAAACATTTATAAATAAAATTTTATCCGCAGTTTCTTAGAGAATAAATCTGCAAAATATTGTTCATATCGGTCAAAGGAAACAGGAGTATCTACAGTCTCTTGTTTATGCCTACGAAACCCTAAATATTTATTTATGTAATTATATTTGTAGATTCCTATAGAATAAATGTGCAAAATATTGCGCATATCGGTCAAAGGAAACAGGAGTATCTAGAGTCTCTTGTTTATGGCTACGAAACCCTAGGCAGTTATGTATGTAATTATTTTCGTGGATTTTTAGAGAATAAATTTGCAAAATATTGTTTATATCGGTCAAAGGAAACAGGAGTACCTAGAGTCTCTGGTTTATGCGTACGAAACTCTAGATATTTATGCATATAATTATATTCGTAGATTCTTAGAAAATAAATCTGAAAAATACTGTTCATATCGGTCAAAGGATATAGGAGTACCCTAGGTTTTTTTGTTTATGCCCACGAAACCCTATACATTTCTATAGGTTATTTTATCCGCAGATTTTTAAATAATAAATCAGCAAAATATTTTTCATATCGATCAAAGAATATAGAAGTGTCTACAGTTTCTTATTTATGCCTACGAAACTCTAGATATTTCTATACGATGTTTTATCCGCAGATTTTTAGAGATTAAATTTGCAAATGTTTTTCATATCGATCAAAGAATATAGGAGTGTCTAGAGTTTCTATTTATATCTACGAAATCCTAGATATTTCTGTATGTTATTTTATCCGCAGATTCTTAGAGAATAAATCTGAAAAATATTGTTCATATCGGTCAAAGAATATAGGAGTCTCTTGTTTATGCCTACGAGAACCTAGACATTTATGTATGTAATTATAGTTGTAGATTCTTAGAGAATATATCTGCAAAATATTGTTCATATTGATCAAAGGATGTAGCACTGTCCAGAGTTTCTTGTTTATGCCTACGAAATCCTAGGTATTTCTGTAAATAATTATATTTGTAGATTCTAAGAAAATAAATCTGCAAAATATTATTCATATTGGTCGAAGGATAAAGCAGTGTATATAGTTTCTTGTTTATGCCTACGAAACCCTAGACATTTCTATATGTAATTATATTCGTAGATTCTAAGAGAATATATCTGCAAAATACCTGTCAATCAAGTCAAACTGGGAACACCCTGTTTCCCAGTTAGCCAATCACGAGAACCTTAGAAAAAATGACGTCACAGTGTTACTGAATCACTAACATACGGTAGCTAATTATATATGTACGATTTTTAAATAAAACTGGACATAACGGTATATTATGTACATAGTTAGAAAAGGGCCCAATTTGTATACGGCCCATGTGGAATTTTCCACATTTTCCACATGGCCAGTCCGCCCCTGCCTGTACTGCATACTCACCGTTGAACGGACTATATATCTGGTTACTTTGGTGACTGTTGTGGTGTAAATAGACTTTTATGGAAACATGTGAACTTGTAAATCTGGCTTTTAAATATTTGATCAAGTTTTATTATATCGAGGTTATATTCACTCAAAAACTATATATGGCAGATAACAAATTGACATGTCAAAATTGCGATTGACATGTCAAAATTGTGATAGACATGTCAAATATTTTGAAAGGTGCCACTTCAGAATTACCACCCTAAGATGATATTTTAAATGTACAACAGAGAAAATGAAATTTCCCTCTTAGTTTCGTATTACAAAATGAGACAGATAATATGTCAACATATTTTACAGTTGGTAATGTAAAAGTTTTCAAAAAAATTGATAAATAAATTGATGTGTGTAAAGTGGTGTTTTGATTCCAAGGTTACCAATAAATTTTTCAATTAATTGACAAAAAACTTGATCAATTTGTTGATCAATTAATTGAACTGTGTAAAACCAACTTTAGAGCTATCATGTCAAAAAAACGCTTTGAATTTTTAATAAATTGCTTGAAGTTTGATAATCGATGCACTAGAGAAGAAACGCTCTGATTTTTTAAAAGAACTGTCATATTCTCTTGTGGAAGAACGTTTGAAGGAACGATTATATAACGGCCGACTGCCAAGAGAAATGAGTAATAATATTCGCCATATTCTTAATGTTGAAGATGTAGAAGATAATGTTCGAACAGACGAGCGTCCTTTAGGTCGCTGTGATTTTTGTCCTCCGAATAAAAACAGAAAGGCACGAAATATATGTAAATATTGTAATAAACATGTACATATGTGCGGAACATCGTCTCAGTATTTGAATAAACTGTAAGTATGGGTCTTTCAGGGCCGGCGCTAGGATTTGCGGGGCCATGTGCCAGGGCAGGCGCGAGGCCATGTGCGAGATTGACAAGAAAAATTTATATTGACGTGGTGGTCAAAAAGGGCTGGTTCAATAATGATGGTCCACACAAAATGACGGAATGAACGAGATACATCAAAATGTACTCCTTACCTGGTGCTGTTCGCTACCACGCTATGTTTACATATTAGATACTGAATGTTACACTATTTTTTTTCTGTGGCATCTATCAATAACAACTTTCGGCTGTGTGATTTTCTCTCGTATTTGGGGAAACACAGCGCTTCACAGCCGATGCAAAGTACCCCACCCGTTCTCTTCTTTCTAATTTCAGCGCGCTCGAAAACTACATACACAATTTAGATGGAATTTTAGAGGTTGGTGTACGCGAGTACGCGCGGTTCAGAAAGTTCGCACCATGCGCGAGGCCTGTTGGGCCGCGAGACCATGTGACACTGCACATGCCTAGCGCTGGCCCTGGGGCCTTTTTAGGGTTTTGTAGGTATGACCACCAAAAAACCCTCATAACGCACTCATGTGTCTGTCTGTCTGTACGGTAAAAATTGTGGCTAAACTGCTTACATAGAATGTTGAAATTTGGTATGCTTATAAAACTCTTTGACCCACACATAGGAAAAATACTGAGAGTTCGAAAGAGAACATTCTGAGATAAATATAAACAATTATGTATTTAAAAAAAAAAAGTTTTCAGTGGCATACTAAATGAAATTTTTATTTTCGAAAAATCAATTATTTTTTTTTTTTTTGGAATTTTTACCAAAAATTGGTTAAAAAACTTTTGTCCTCCACCCTATCTCTCATAGGGGTTGATCTAAAAATCTGAAAAAATCTCCATAACGAACACTGATGGGAACCAGAATAGTTCAACAGGTATTTTTGATCAGATTAGTTTTTCGAAAAATGACGATTTTTTTGTGTAGTCGATAAAAAAAATATTTAAAAAAAATATATTGTGTAAAAGAAAGCTCTTAGGACGTAGATTAAGGAGCGAAAAGTAGTTTCTTAAAGTACGTTTTTAACACGATTTTAGCCAAAAATGTACTAAAAAAGTTCTTGTCCCGCCCCCTTTTACCCAAAGGGGTTGAACGAAAAATCTGAAAAAAAATATAGGTAATGTACATTGATCTGAGCCGGAAACGTACGAGAGGAATTTTTGAATCGATTGCGTTTTTGAAAAATATTGCAGTTTTTGTGTTTTTGACAAAATTAATAGGGGATAGGCATGATTTTTTTTTATTTTTTATTATATTCCTCTTGTTGCATATAACATAAAAAACAGTTTTGCATTTTTTTTTTTTTAATTTGAAGGCTTAAAAAAATCAAATGTATGTAGCGCGCAAAAACCACGTGTGATGTCATACCCTACTTAAGTGTACTGCGTACAGCCTACCCAGTGTACAGCGTACAGCCTACACATTCTGTCGTGAACTTATTTGCTTGTATAACTTTTATAGATTGTGTAAAGTTAGAGTGATTTTAATTAAAATAAAGTTTAATTCTATAAAAACAATTTATACATGTTTACCGAATTAAATTTTATATTAAAATATATAACCTATATTGCAGTATTTCAATTATGCCTCTAACGTTTTGTAACTTCATGTAAACAATGTAGTAAAATTCTGACATCTAAATTACATAAATATTTACATTTTACAGAGTTGCAGCGTTTATTGTTTACATAAAGTTATAGTATACATAAATGGTTTACTTACAAGTCTGTTTTGACACCACGTATTTCTTCAGCACTGTAGCATTCATTATTTTTCATATATTCCATGAGCATAAAAGCATCAATGTTGGGTAAATTATCACTCTGGGCCCAAACAAAATCTTTATCGGCCCTTTTAATAATAAATGCCTGAAAAATTGTTTAAAAACAAATACAAAACTCTCGAACAATACAATATACACACGTAAAGATTATGTTGTAGTCTGGGATGTCTGGGGTTTGACGTCATGCTCAGTTGTATTTACTCGGCAACCTTCGCGCTGTGGTCGGCTTATTTCAAATTTACAATATTTTAATTAAAAAAATTGTCTGTAATATTAATTAAAATGTGATTTTTGTTTTGTTAGGTGACATAACTAACATTAACATATCAAAAAAATGTAGTTTTAAGGAAATATAAATTTTATGCGTATCCCCTATTAATTTTTTAATCCATGGCTAAATTATGGCTAATAATGTTATGGATTTTTTTGTATTTATGGCTAAGATAGTGTCTTTTTGTGAAATTAAAAATATAATAAAAAATTCTTAACAGCTGAAGACCTAGTTTTGAACACCACACCAACACATTGCTAATAGAACAAATAAAATAGAACATTTTTATACCTAATCGTGTTTTATTAACTAGATATAAAAAGAAAAAAAAAATAAATAAAGCCAGCCAATTCAAGGGTTTTAGTAGACATCCAGCATTATATCCACTTCTTATATTTATTAAATTCCTACAAAACCCTGAAATGTGTGAAAATTTACACTTCACATCAATTTTTAAATTATTAACGCAACTATTATTATTTTTGCTAAGAAATGCTCTGTTTTTGAAATTATTGTTTTTTTTTTCAATGTGTGTAATTATTATTTTGTTTCTATGTTTCAATCAGAGAATCCAACCCAAATTTATTTCGTTTCGGTTTACGGTTACGTTCCAAGTAAATGTTTTTCGTTCCAGTTTCGGCTGTGGTTCATCTAAAAATTCTGGTTCAGTTCCGGTTCAAATAAAAAGTTAAAATCGAGTCTATTAGCAAATGCCTACTGGTATAAATTTATTGTTTCATTTTATTTACCAAATTCCCTTCTTAGTCTTGTTTTTCAATTATAAAATTGAAAATACAAAAGAAACAGAACTTAGTCAAACACGAAAACAAAATACAATTTTTTTTTATTATTTTTTTTTTAATTTAAATTAAGGCACTTGTTTAAATTAATCATTTGTGCGAAAAATACAATTTAGGAACATAAAAATGAAAATACAAAAACATATTGCACGTCAATAAAATGAAATTCTAACAAATTACAAAAAGAGGAAATTACAAAAATAACTAATAAGACACAGGGTCGGATTAAGGGGGTGTCAAGACAGTCAGTTGCCTGGGGCGCCAGATGCAAGGAGTGCTGAAAATTTTGGTTGAAGACTTATTTTTTGCTCAACAAATATTTTTGACAGAAATAAACAACTTAATTTTCAGCGCCCCTAAAAATTTGGGTTTAGCTGGCTAGTAATATTTGCGTAATTATGCTCATCTGGGGGCTTATAAAGAGTCTGTCCCAGGGTGCAGAAATACTTTAGTTCGACCCTGATCTCACTCAGTTCATTTAATCACAATTATAGAGAAGAAAAACGTTAATAAATGATATGAACTTTTCTCTTACAAAAATAATAAATAACAATTTATAGAATCGCATTATTATAAAGTAATTTTAGCGTACTCGTGAAATTTACACTTGCAGCTAGCGGTAATAAACTGTTCGCCTGGCAATGATAATTGAATATTCATTATTCGAAATAAAATTGTATCGAACATCTGAAATTCAAATATTCAAAAATTTCTCTTCGAATAATAAAAAATTTGACTCTTTATCATTGCTTTCCGATATCTTTAGGTGAGTTCGATAAGCAAGCTCGGAGCTTTCGAGAAAAGGTCTAAACACGTTTATTCGAGCGGTCTGGAGTTAAACAGAGTGACTTGGAACACTCCGAGTTTGCTTCCCGAACCCACTGTGGTAATGTGACACCAAGCGAAAAATTAAAGTAAATTGTATAAAAAGTATGAAAAGAGCACGACACATTTCTAAAAACAATTATTTCTGATGATTCTTATACATGAAATTTTCATTTTTTATTTTGTACTACTTACATTACACACTTCATATAATTTAAACCATAAATTTCGCGACAAGTCGGTTAGAAAGAACTGCTGTGCATCATAATTTACATTAATTCCTTTCCTCCATAGGAAATATAGGTTTTCAATACCTTTTTAGAAGTAGTTCAATACAACCCATAGATAAAGAAAGAAATAGATACGAAACTAACGTTATATTTTTTTAAACCAAATTAGCGCTGTAGTTGTTGGGTTATGGAACTAAAAGTAGCGGGGAGGAAAGGGGTGGGGTTTCCCGGGTATTTCAAATGCTTCAGTGGATATAGTTGTCAATATAATTAAATGTTATTATCTGTCTCATTTTGTAATACGGAACTATAAGTAAAAGTTCATTTTTAGGGTTTTGTAGGTATGACCAAAAAACCCTTATACCGTCATTTTGTCGTCTGTCTGTCTGTCTGTCTGTCTGTCTGTCTGTCTGTCTGTCTGTCTGTCTGTCTGTCTGTCTGTCTGTCTGTCTGTCTGTCTGTTCGGTAAAAATTGTAGCCAAACGGCTAAACCTAGAGAGTTGAAATTTGGCATGCTTATACAACTCTTTGACCCGCACATAGGAAAAATACTAAAACCTAAAACTAAACATATAAAAAAAACTAAAAATATAAACAAATATGTGCTCATCGAAAACAAACATATTTTTTTAAAATTCTGAGTAGGGTATCAAATGAAAGGCCTTAGTACGTGGATTAACGATCAAATTTTTATTTTTGCAAAATAAATTATTTTGATGCGATTTTTGCCAAAATTGTGCAAAAAATTTTTTGTCCCACACCCTGTAGCCCAGATGGTTTAAACTAAAAATCTGAAAAAATTCTAAGTAATGTACATTGGTGTGAACCGGAATAGTACAACAGGAATTTTTGATCAGATTATTTTTTTGGAGAAAAACGCATTTTTTGTGATTTTTGGCTAATAATGTACACAAGTTATAGCTTTGTAACACGCCACACTGGACCGTGTGTGCTGGTGTAGTGGTATTAGTCGTTGATTTTTCAACCAAGTAACCCGATCCGAAAGGGATCGAACCCTGTGAGAGAGACTATATTATTATTTTTTTTTTTTTTAAATTTTTATATTGTTTAAATGATTTTTTCAAACTTCTAGTTATATTTTGGCAAATGTTGCATTTAATTTTTAAAAGCGTAAATTTAATAACCAGTGGAAATTGTTTAAATTATAATTTAATTCTGTTTCAATGTACACGAAATCAGAGGGACGGAACTTATAACAACCAATGGAAGCCATAGGCGTAATTTTTAAAATTCTTAATGAACCTTGCTATATAAAAAAAAAAATACTGTACATATTTAGAAACTTAAATAATGGTATTAGGCGTTCGAATTAAAATTAACAAATAAAATATTTAAATATAAAATTTGTTTTCGCATCCAAAATAATCATCATTCACTTACTAAATACCTGCAAAACCCTGAAATGTGTGAAAATTCACACTTCACATAAATTTTTTATGTTGTATAATGACAATACATTTATAATATTGTCATAGTATTGGTTCACACGGATACGCCAAAGTCTGTTTACACCACAACAGTCACCAAATCTACTTTCGTATTACAAATTGAGACGGATTATAGGTATTATTAAATTAAACAATTGTTATGATTTATTTTGTCTATTTTTAATATTATTAACGACAACAATATTAAAAATAGACAAAATAAATCATAACAATTGTATCATTTAATAATAACATTTAATTATGTTTACAATTAAGAACTGTTATTCTTAAATAATATAAATGTTAAATAATCTGCACTTGACATATAAACTTATTTATTGAAACACTACTTGTTTATATAACAATCTACATCGGTTGCTAAGGTGATGACAGCTCATCATAAACAATTTGATATTATTTTCAACCCCCACTATACCAAATTATTTAGGTTTACTATACCTAATTTAGTCAGAAATTTATCATGTTTGACATAACTCAGACTTTTAGTCAACCAATCAGCTGGCATATCATCTGTCGCTAAATATTTAATTTTTATCAAATTATTTGAAATGGCTTCACGTATGAAATGTTGCCGAACATCAATATGTTTTGATCTGTTATGAAACAGTGGATTCATGGACAGTTTTTGTGCACTCTGATTATCATTGAATAAAGTTATACAGGTCAAATTACCAGTCAATTCATGCAATAAATTCCTTAAATAAATGGCTTCCTTACAAGCTTCAGAGATACCCATATATTCGGCCTCAATGCTTGAAAGAGCCACGGTCTTTTGTTTCTTACTTTCCCAAGAAACAACAAAATTAGAAAGTCTAAAACAAAATCCAGTATAGGATTTTCTGTCAATTGTATTGCTAGCCCAATCAGCATCAACAAATCCTTCTAATTCTGTTTTTCCTTTTACAAATTTTAGACCATAATTTTTAGTTTTCTGTAAATATTTCAAAATTCTTTTAGCACATTTCCAATGTGTTTCATTATAACAATTATTAAACTGACTAAGAAAACTAACTGAATATGCTATGTCAGGTCTAGTCAGCACCGCTAAATACATTAAACTGCCTATAAGTTGTTGATATGGAACTTCGATATTGCCCGTATCGTTTTTATCCAAACTCAGATTGGCCTCCATAGGAGTTGCTAACTGTTTACAATCTGACATATTAAATTTATTTAATAATTGATTTATATAGTTTTCTTGGTCTAAGCTTATTATTCCCTTATTTCTATCTATAATCACTCTCATTCCGAGACAATGATTAACTTGACCTAAATCTTTGACCTTAAATGTAGTACTTAGTTTGTTTTTGAGAAAAGTCGTCTCAGTTTTATCATTTGAAAAAATAAAAAAATCGTCTACGTATAAAGCTACGATAGTTATACATTTTTCACGACTTTTGACAAACAAACAAGTTTCCAATTTTGATTTCTTATAACCTAAGCTGATTAAACAATCAGCAACCCTCTTATACCATGCTCTTGAAGATTGTTTTAAACCATAAATGGCTTTCTTTAACTTAAGAACCTTATTCTTATCGCCAGAATGTTTAAGACCTTCTGGTGGCGTCATGTACACAACTTCATCAAGAAACCTATTTAAAAATGCTGTTACTACATCTAAATGAATTATATTTAAATCTAATTGAACAGCTAAGGCAAATAACAATCTTAATGTCGAAAATCTCACAACTGGAGAAAAAGTATCAAAAAAGACACCTGGTACTTGGTTAAAACCCTTTGCTACCAGTCTTGCTCTATACCGAACTTTATTTTCGCTATCAAATTTCTTTTTGAATACCCACTTACACTTCACGACAGTACCACTTTTTGGAGCATTAACCAGTTCCCATGCTTCATTTTCTTCAAACGACTGCAATTCTTCAGATATCGCTTGTTTCCATTTTTCTTTATCTGGTCTTGATAAAGCATCTTCAAACGTAATTGGGTCGGTAAGATCATTATTTTCAGTACATATGTAAGTTACAAAATCATCCAGCTTCTTTGGTTTTCGTTCTCTCTGCCATTCTCTTTTTCTTCTCAACGCCACTGGAACTTCTTCTTCTTCTTCTTCACACTGAACGATGTAATCATTTTCATTTTTTTCAGATTCTTCAATTAGTCTTGAATTGTGCGATGAATCTGATTCCGATTGCTCAGCTTCATGTGAACTGTTCAGCAAATCTATCATTTCATGATTTTTGCCTTGAATATCCCCCACTGAAACTTCTATTTCTTTAAAAACATCTGATATTTTGTTAGTTTCAGTTTCTACATTCTCCATTATAACAACATCTCGGCTGATCATTATAGTATTGCTATTTTGAAAATATATTCGATAGCCTTTTGTATTTTCACTGTAACCAACAAGAATACCTTTCTTTGCCTTCTTGTCCCATTTCAATCTTCTTTCTTTGGGAACATGCATCATGACAGTACTACCAAAAATTCTAAGATTACTTACAATTGGTTTCTTACCTGTCCAGATCTCGAATGGAGTTTTATTATTTAACTTAGAAGCTAGAGATCTATTCCTAAGATACATAGCGTGATGTACAGCTTCTGCCCAAAACCTTTTATCCAAACCTGCATCAAACAATAGACACCTTGCCTTTTCAACTATGGTGCGATTTAATCTCTCCGATGTACCATTCTGCTGTGGCGTATATAGGTTTGTTTTTTGGTGAATAATTCCATTATCTTTTAAAAATTCTTCAAATTTATTGGAACAAAATTCTCCTCCATTATCAGTTCTAAAAAACTTGATCTTATGGTTTTTCTGGTTTTCTGCCATAATTTTGAATTTTTTGAAGTAGTCGAACACTTCATCCTTGGATTTTAGAAAATAGACAAAACCCATTTTACTAAAATCATCTTCTAAAATAAGAAAATATTTAGAACCACCAATTGATCTAACTTCCATAGGTCCACACACGTCAGCATGAACTACTTGCAGTAGTTCGTTAGATTTTGCACTACTTTGTGAAAATGGTAGTCGAGACTGTTTGCCTTCACAACATATTGCACAATTACCTTTGTCAATTTGTGCTTCTCCGTTGAAAATGAGTCCTTGCACTGCTGCAACATTTTTCATTTTGTTTAAATATGTACTGTTTATGTGGCCGAATCTACGATGCCATACGTCACTGGTGACTGGCATTGTTGTTGCCAATAAACACTGAGTCTTCAATGTATTTAATTTGTAGACACCATCTATTAAATCTGCAACAGCTATCAGTTCCTTTTCTCTATTATAAATTTTGCAATAATTTTCTTCAAAATTTACCAAATTTCCATTTTTAATCAATTGACTGACTGATAGTAAATTTGTTGTCAGTTCGGGAACACATAATGCATTTTTAATAGAGATGGGTCGTTCATGAACGAACCGGCTCACTGAGCCGGCTCAGTAAACTGACCGAAGTGACACGGTTCACCAAATTGAAATGAGCCGGCTCACGGCTCACTGTATAGTTTCAAGTTTCAAGGATACGATTGGTCGGGCGATTGTGAACAGTGACCGGAGTGATCCGGATCTGGATCGATGTCATGTTGAACTTCGCGAGAACTTGGCTTGTAATGTATTATCATAAAGTGTATTTTGTCATCAATTTGTAGGGCACTTTATTTGAAACTAATAGGGTTAGTCTGTATTTTCTTACAACCATACTATATAAAAATATTAAAAATATTGCCCAAATCCCAGATGTCCGATTTATAAGGGCAATAAACATCGCCATAAACTTAACACATCTGGTTTAAAATACAGTAGCTACATAAAATGAATTGCTTGTTTCAAAAATGTTAGATAAGAGTCGGGGCTAAGCGACGTTCTACCTACGACCGGACGACCGGCAACTGACTGACCTGTGTCTCGGGATCATGTTTAAAAGAACCGGCGCTAAGCAAGAGTCGGCTCTAAGCGACGTTCTACCTCTAAGCTCTAAGCGACGTTCTACCGAACGACCGACCGACCTGTGTCTCGGGATCATGTTTACAAGAACCGGCTCTGAGCAAGAGTCGGTTCTAAGCGACATTCTACCTACGACCGAATGACCGACCGACCTGCGTCTCGGGATCATGTTTACAGTTCATATATTGCAAGAATCGGCTCTAAGCAAGAGCCGGGTGTAAACGACGTTCTACCTACGACCGAACAACCGACCGACCTGTGTCTCGGGATCATATTTACAGTTTATATATTGCAAGAACCGGCTCTAAGCGACTTTCTACCTACGAACTAACGACCGTCCTGTGTTTCGGAGACATGTTTACTTAACCGGATCACTGAGCCGGATCAATGAACCAGCTCAACAAACTGAACGACCTCCACTGATCCGGTTCCGCAAACTGAGCCGAAATTCCCATCTCTAATTTTTAACAATAATGTCATAATTTTTGTTACCTACAACCGTTTTAATATTGACGTGTCCAGAACATGTCACCGCAACCTTTGATTTATTTGCCACCATGATTTGCTGCATGTTTTTTTCTGAAGCATTCTTGATCCATTCCTTATTAACGGTTAAGTGAATGTTTGCACCCGAATCAATATACCAATCATTTCTGTCAAAAATATTGTTTAAAAATACAACACTAAAAGCATTGGCTGTCTTATTGTCTGTGGGAACAGTATTTGGACACTTATTTTTAAAATGTCCCATTTGTTTACATTTATAACACTTGACAGTTTTCAAGTTGACAGATGCAGTATTTCCAAAATTACGTTTACTGTTCTTATTTTGCCAACCTGCTTTGCCAGCAAACGCGCTGCCTGTTTTACAGATATCCGCTTCAATGTCAATTCCAGAGTGTTCTATCGCCATTATCATTGGTGAAAATCTTTCTGGTAATCCCGCCAATAACAAAGACCCAATCCATTCATCATTTATTTTGAAACCGGTTCCACTCAATTTCTGACTTGTTTCAACAATTTGAGTCACATATGATCCCATTGACTCACAGTTTTCAAGCCTAACCGAAATCAAGCTTCTCAGTAAACTGATTCTTCTCGTAAATCCGGAATCATCAAAAAGTTTTTTCAATTTCTCCCACAATTCTCTGGCCGTTTTCGTCTCTTTAATATGCACATAAAGAGAAGTGTCAATTGTTAGTACTAATTTGGCTTTAGCCTTGGAGTCATCAATTGGAGCCTCCAATGCTGTCAAACACTTTTCCAATCCTTCTAATACAAGGAAATTTTCAACCGCAAAAGCCCAATCATCGTAATTTTCACGACCTTTTAGTTTAGGTACATTTACGATGTAATTACCTGACGACATTCTCGTGCGATTCAACACAAAAAAGAAAAACTATTTCTAAACGTAACCTGGGCCCATAACCTGTTATTCTTAAATAATATAAATGTTAAATAATCTGCACTTGACATATAAACTTATTTATTGAAACACTACTTGTTTATATAATAATCTACATCGGTTGCTAAGGTGATGACAGCTCATCATAAACAATTTGATATTATTTTCAACAAGAACAAGCAGTTAGGATTTATACAGAAACAAAAAAACAATAACTAGTAGAAATAATTATTTATTTAGAAGTAGAAAAGTATTGTTTTAGGCCCATTACTAAAACAATCCCGGGATAAAATGTTTTTTTACACACACGAACTCTGTTATATATCACTTCCATGGACAAGCCAACTAATTTTGGATTTCCAATGTTCCCCATCCACGTTTTATATAATTCCGGAGCCTCACGTGTTTTCGGGTTTGGAAAGCGATATCTACTATCACACCCCAAAACAAAGCATTTAGCACCCATTTTCCGTATTGAACAATGAAACTATAAAATTACAGAATAACTACGCACAAAATATCACAATTTAAAAAACGCTTAATGCTAATGACAGAAGACGATTTTGACACTAATTACAGATTTTACCGCTAATGACAGAAGCCGTAACAGGCAACATCCTGTCATCCTATAGCGATTAGGGCGCTATTCGTGTAGGGTTATAGAACGTAATATGGTTTTCGTTGTGCTATTAGAGTTTCACTCCCTGATACAACCTAACTTTTTTGACAATTTGCGACTTGGCAACAAGGAAGTTTTTCAACTGTGACGTCATCTCATAGTTATGGTAAATGGACTTTACCGAGTTTTAAAGTGGTGTCATATACGACGCAGCTTTGTGAATATTGTTACTTGAAGTCCACGTTGTGGTTCTAGGATTAAAAATGCATTTATTTGTTGACACATTATATATTTAGTTAATTCTTATCATATATTTACATATTGCTACTTATGCTATCTTGTTTAATGGTGGAGGAGACATATTCTGGAATCTAATATCAATATCACCAAATGGCTCACATGTTTCCGTTGTCTGATTCCTAACACATTTGTGGATAACGTCGAGGTATTTATTTTCTCCTGGACAAGGATCTCCAAAAATTGTATTATTGGCTTGGACCCTGCAGGCTTCTTTACCATCACAGCTGTAAAGATATTAAAAAGTTTTCAAAAATCGACACGAAATATATACCCCCATAAAGTGGAAAAAATTCAACAACAGGCCGGATCTTGTAAGTTTTAATGCACTTAGGGTAGATCTAATTTTTTTATCTCTAATGATTATGCAAACTATATTAAAATCACTGAAAGTAATATTATATCAAATCCTAAAAAATTTCGGAATTTCATTTCAAATAAGAGACAAAATTCGTCAATACCGTGTGTATTGCTAAACCTTGATAACGTAAAAATTTCTGATGGGGAATCTGTTGTAAACTTATTTAACGATTTTTTTTTTCTCTGTTTTTGAACCATATTCACCTATTATAATCAATAATGATAATTTGCACTTATCAACCTCTCCATTATCCATTAGTTCACTGCATATTTCTGAAAACAATCTAAAAACTGTCCTATATGATCTCGATCCTAACAAAGGTGCTGGTCCAGATAATATTCCGTCATATTTCATTAAATCTTTATCTGATCAATTATTAGTTCCTCTGCTTATTATTTATAATAAATCCATTTCTGAAGGCATATTTCCTAGCATTTGGAAAAGCGCCTATATCAGCTCAATTTTTAAAACAGGCAATCGAAATTTAATATAAACTATCGGCCAGTTTCCAAATTATGTGTTTTTGGAAAAAAATTTGAATCATTAATATCTACAATTCCGTCAAGAATTACGTAATTCCCTAGCAACACGGATTTTTTCGAGGATCGGTTGACACAAATTTATTTTTGTATACCAACTATTTGCTAAAACATTTAGCTAAACAAATTCAAGTGGATTCTGTATAAACAGACTTCAGTAAAGCCTTTGGTAAAATCAACCATAATCTTCTAGTAAATAAGCTTTTAAAAATGGGTATTCATGGGGATTTACTTAAATGATTTATCTCTTATATTAACAACCGAAGTCAAGCTGTCAAAATCAATCAATTTACGTCAAGGTTTGTAAAAATTACATCTGGTGTCCTTCAGGAGTCTCATTTAGGACCATTACTCTTTCTGCTTTTTATAAACGACGTCACTAGCTATATTACAAATGCTAATTTTCTATTATTTGCTGATGACATGATACTGTTCTTTAAAATTACTTCAATTTCTGGCGCATATTGCTCCAAAACGACCTTGACAATTTCCATAAATATTGCGATGAAAATAAACTTTTCTTGAATTATAGTAAATGCCAAACTGTCTCATTTTCTAGAAGTACTAATAAGTTTATATTTGATTATAAATTAAATGGGAATTTATTAAATAGGACGGAAATTGTAAAAGATTTTGGGGTGTATATTGACACAAAATTATAATTTGAAGCTCATATAGTCAATATAGTTTCTAAAGCCGGGAGAATGCTGGGTTTTATTATTCGTAGCACAAAACAATTTAAATCGGTCATTCCTATTAAAAATATTTATTTTGCCTATGTTTATAGTCTACTAAATTTTACAGCCGTTATTTGGAACTCCCAGTATGATAAGTATGTAAATAAAATTGAAAGAATTCAGATTAAAGCTTTAAAATACCCTTGCTATAAAACAGACACCCCTTATCAAAATTATAAATATGCCTGTGCTACTTTTAATATTTTAACATTAAAAAATCGTCGTGTGCTAGCTGACATACTCTTTCTTATGAAATTAATTTTTTCATGTTATTGTAAACAACACAAATAGCGCCCGTACGTCAAAATGTTGTCAGTACGTATACCGTCAAAATGTTACACTTTACGATAGAAGCGTCAGTTGCCAGATGGCAGCAATCCCGAAATATAATAGACAACCCCCGTACCATAAATGAGCGTATGTGCAAACAACTTTTTTTTTTCCACAATTCCGATTGCCGGCTACTTCACGCTGTGGATCTAGGGTTTATTGCAATACAGTTGTAAAAATTAATGCTAAATTTCAGTGGCGTGCAGTGAAATTTTGAACGGGTTTGCGCTATATCTATCTATACAGGGTGTTCATTTTAAATTGCTTACCATTGCTATCTCGAGAATTATAAGAGCTATGAGGTTGCTTAAATTAGAGAAGTTACTGTAAATAACACAAATAGCGCTCGTATGTCAAAACGTTCTGAGTACATATACCGTCAAATGTTTAACTTTATGATAGAAGCGTCAGTTGCCAGATGGTAGCACAAGTTTAGCGCAATCCCGAAATATAAGAGGCAACCCTCGTAACATATTTTTCAGCTTGTGCGAATGTGTGTGTTTTGCTGCAATATATTCCTTTAAATATATATCCAACCCCCCGTCGAACAACAATGGGTGCTTTGCAAATCTACACATTCCTTCTTGAATGTGCCTTTTTATGACTGTAGAGTCCAATACGCGACACAAAAGTTTTTCCGCACACACAGCACAAATACTCTCCAGATGACACAGGCATACAATAGTATGCCAGACTTAATAAAGTCTGTCTTTCCGTCGAGCACGAGCAGTCTCAGCTAGTGTTATTCTCTGCTGTTCAAACTGGTTCACTACACTAGACACCGAGTGTTTCCACTTGGAGCGATCAGTACATATCTTTTCCTAAGATGAATGTAGGAGGTGACATGATTTGAGTGAACTCTTGACCCATATCTTTGTATCTTTTGTACGCGGCTCCAGGGTTTCTACTGCCATGTGATAGCTCTGAATACAGTACCTGCTTAGGCATACGGTTATCTGGCATTCTAATTACATGTCCTGTCCATTTAAGATGTTTCTAGATTAGGGTAGCTTCAATGCTCAACATACCTACTTTTTTTAGAATGTCAGTATCAGGCACGTAATCCTGCCATTTAATCTTCAGATTAGATCGTAAACATCTCTGAAGAAATCTTTCCAACAATCTGATGTGTCTATGATAGAGACACCAAGATTCGCTACTATATAGGAGTACTGAGAGGACCACGGCCTTGTAAACCTTTATCTTGGTGTGATACTGTAGACCTCTGACATTCCAGACCAATTTCCTCAATCTTCCAAACGCTGCGGTAGCTAAAGATATCCTCTCAGTAATTTCGTCATCGATCATGCCTTTCGATGTAACTATGCTACCGAGATATTTGAAAGCATTCATCTCTTTAAGTTCGGTGCCAGCGAGGTAGAACTTATGCATTTGTTGAGGTTGGTTAGACAAAATAAACGTCTTATCGAGATTTACTGCAAGGCCGAAATCTTTTGCAGTATCAGCAAATTTGATGATAGCTTCATGCAAACGAATTGATGTGTTGTCTACTAAGGCGCAGTCGTCAGCATACAGCAGCTCTGTAATAACATTATTGGAGATTTTTCTCTTGCTGTTAAGACGTGATAATTTTAACAGTCTACCGTCAGTACGGAATTTAATTTTAAGACCACCAGTGTAATCGTTGAAGGCATGTTGCAGTACGGCTGTCAAGTATAGTGAAAATAGCGAGGGTGCAAAAACACAACCTTGCGTAGTACCATTTTGTACACTAAAAAGCGTAGATGACATTAAATTCCTTTGAATAATAATATAAAAACTGGTCCCCCTATTTTTTGTATACATGAGAGGCTATAGTATAATTATTACCCCAAAGAAAAACGCTTTCTCTCTTTATACAACAGGAATTATTTGAAACAAAAAATTACTAGAAAAAATAAATTATTTATGAAATGTCAGTATTTTAAGGTTTCATAACAATAATAATACACATACGTTTAGTAACTAAAATTATTGATAGGTACTTGTTTTTTCCTCTGGGGTAGTAATTATACTTTTTTTGTTAATAGTACTTACAGTTTTTTAACAATTGGAAGAGACGATTCTGCTCCACATCTGACTTGGTCCTGTAGTCCGTAATTAGCCCACATTGTATCGATAGTATAACCGGTCGAGCAAAATAAATGTATGAATTTGCCTTCTGTAGCACGTTTGATTGGACCGGCATGTAGAAAATCTGAAAGAGTATTCATCACATTATAATGGTGATCATATTAGCTATTTTTCAGGATGAAATCACTGGCAGTTTGGATTTCTTGTTTCTTCCGAACAATAAATATTAATATCGCAATCGGAAAAGTTATAATGTGCATATACGTCGTACTCCAACATGGTAGGGATATTATCCGCCAACGATGCCAATCTGTGTCCAATTGAAGAGGGTATCCGAAAGGATTCTCCACTCCGGATGATAAAAATTTCTCCTGGAGGAAAATGTCAGCTATAAAACCTACCTAACCTACTGGGACCAGAGACGTACCGAGGCTATGGCCAAGGTGGTCCCGGCCATAGGCGACAATCAGAGGTGTACACAAGGAAGGGTCCAAGGGGTCCGGAGCCCCCCCCCCCCGTACTGTGAGAAGAGGACTTTTTTTTTGCTCTTCACTTAAAATTTAGAAGTGAAGACCTTTTTTTTGCTCTTCACTCAAAATTTAGAAGGGAGGACCTTTTTTTTGCTCTTCACTTGAAATTGAAATTTTGCCCTGTGTTAAAAATGGATCCTAATTTTATGATCTATTGATAATTCAAATATTACCTATGAAATTTTATATTTTTACCTATAGAAAAATCAATCATTTACCTATAGATAATTAAAAAATGATCTATAGTAAATTAATAGTTGGCCTATAGAAAATTATCAATTGATCTATAATAAACTACCTAAAGACAGTAGTGACATCTATTGACAAGTAGTGTTATGATAAAACATAACCTAACTAATCCGTGAATATAACCTTAAAATCAGTTGTAAACTAACAGGTTCCAAAATTACTAACTTACTACTTACTAACCTAACCTAACGTAAGATAGTGTTTTGACATTAAGCTAGAAGATGGGTAGCTCGCTTCGCTCGGCTTCTTCTAACCAAACCCTTACTAACCTAACCTAATCTAAGATAGTGTTTTGTCATTAAACTAGAAGATGGGTAGCTCGATTCGCTCGGCTTCTTCTAACCAAACCCTTACTAATCTAACCTAAGATGGTGTTTTGTCATTAAACTAGAAGTTGGGTTAGGTTTAAATACCAAAGACAATGTATGCTTTTTACTTTGTTTGTTATAATTTACTTAAAAATATATTTTTATAAGCTTTATTTACAATATTTGTTTTATTATATTTTATTTACAGTTAAAAATTTCGTCGATAGAGTGCAAGAGTTAGGTCAAGTATTAATTTTATAGATCAACTTGATACAAGCGTGCAGCACGAACTGTACTGCACGGTATTTTCCGAACGCTTCTTGCGGCACGGGGCACACTGAAACATTATGCCGAATGTTTCTTGTGTAAATTATGCAGAATGTGTAGATTACTAGCTTATGCCGAATGAACCTTTTGTTGTGTATGCAAATATGCTACAGTGTCTACAGACATTAATGAGCAATGTAACAGCAGCTAGTGATAAATATGGTCTGTCACTGAACAACTTATTTTGCTTACATACCTAGGGCTCTCAGATTGTCAACAGACCAAACCGAGATGGGGTGAGGGGGACTTTTGATGCTGTACGCCAAAAATTTAAACTAATCGGGAGGGATTAATTGGATTTTATATTACAATTATTATTGTCTTATTAATAAACGCCCGTCTTCAGCAACATCAAAGCAAGAACCACAATCCACTCCCCCGCAATACTCGCCACTGGCCTTTTGTAAAAAGCGCCCAGTCACCACCCCTTGCAATCCTTACACTCCATCTTATCTCCCACTCCTAAGTCCTTTGCCACAAACACCTCCTCGCCTCACGAGGAAACGTTTGGAATTTTAATATATTTGTTTATTTTCTGTTTTGTTTATCTTTGTTTTGTTTAATCTAATACTGTCATAATGTTTGTTCAAATAGTATATTTATTTCATTCTTATTTCTTGTACATTGACTACTCATGCATCATTAACTTTTTTTTATCAATAAATGCCTAAAACGATATCTTAGGGCCGAGAGTTCCAGTTCCTAATAAACTCCCTAATAGTTATTAGACACATAATATATTTATGAAGCTAATAAATTTATTGGTGATTTCCAAGTTACAAAATCCTTCTAATACAGTCTGTTTCAAACGCTTAGGCGGAACTAACTGGGAATTTCGTTCTTTTAGGTTGTCACGACAAGGGACCTTGCTTGGGTTATTTCATTTTTCAAGTTGGAATGTCAAAATTTAAAATTACAACAATGAAACCATGGAAACGAATGACCTATGTCAAAATTAAATTATTTTTTTATATATTTTAATGACAAAAAAATAAATAAATGGGAAATTTGTATTAAGAATGACACAAAAAATCAAAATATAAAGAAAATGACATTTTAAAATGATATTAACCTTAACCAAAAATGCTTATTGTAAGTATGATTTACAAAGCTTAAACAAAACGGTCGAAAAGCACGATTTAAACGATGAAAGTAACTAGATTGCAAAATTTAGTTCCGCTTAACCGTTTGGAACAGACTGTAGTTTATTAGCAACATAATTTTTTGTTTTTGTATTGGTATTTCTTATGAAGATAGTAACACGGTGCAAGAGGGATAGAGCTATACGTAAATTTGTAGAGCTAAAGTGAGATGAAATTTTGACACTGAATATTTTGACATTAAATATTTTGACAATAAATAGTTCGACTTTACATTCAATGACATTACGTATATTTTTTGTGTTACTGTTAAAATGACAATTAAACGGCGTTCAACAAATTTTATCACCGAAAAAGAGGACAATATAGATAGAAGAGAAGTTATAAAAATAGCATTTTATAATACAAAAGTGAATGAAAATAAGAAGACAGCCATATTTTGCTTTATTTTACATTCCTTAAACAATATGAATTAAACTTATCAGCAATTTTCAGCCACACATCTTTATTATTCGGCCAATAATTGCGTCTGTCTTCTTATTTTCTATCATTTTTATATAAATAGTAATGCTTAAAGTATTGTTTGTAATGTGTTGTAATCGTAATTGAAATAAATACATACAGTCTGTTCCAAACGGTTAAGCGGAACTAAATGGGAATTTAGTTCTTTTAGGTTGTCACGAGAAGGGACCTTGCTTGGGTTATTTCATTTTTCACGTTGGGTTGTCAAAATTTAAAATTCCAACAATGAAACCATGGAAACGAATGACTTATGTCAAAATTAAATATTTTTTTTTATATATTTTAATGACAAAAAAATAAATAAATGGGAAATTGTTATTAATAATGACACAAAAAATCAAAATATAAAGAAAATGACATTTTAAAATGACATTAACCTTAACCAAAAAATGTTTATTGCAAGTATGATTTACAAAGCTTAAACAAAACGGCCGAAAGGCACGATTTAAACGATGCAAGTAACTAGATTACAAAATCTAGTTCCGCTTAACCGTTTGGAACAGACTGTATATAAAAATAAAAGACAATGATTATTTTAAAATATATATTTATATATTGTTCTTTATATATCACATTTACAATAAATGCCCAAAATATTCTAAAAACGGTTGTCCATAATTTATAAATTCATCCAAACAGATTGCCGATTTCGTCAAAATACAACTAAAATGGATATAAAACACTAAAATCACCATTATAGAAATGTTTAAAAACTACACATTCGTATATTCTTTTAAAATTATACTGTTTTTCAATTAAAATTGAAATATTAACACATTTTGCGAACTTGTTTTTAGTTATATGTCACTTTATTAAGCACTTCATGTTGCCTATAAGTTATTAGACAAATAAGCCTATTTATTAACAACCTAATAACTATTTCAGGGTGGAACTCTCGGAAAAAAAAATATGTTGCTAATAAACTTATTGGACAGTTTATTAGCAACTGGAACTCTCGGCCCTTAGTGTTTCAATCATCAGCACTATCATCTCCTGTCCACATGTAATTTTCAGAGCACTTAGTGGCGACGTAGGTTCTTCTAGCCCAATCGGCGAAACGGCAACTGAGCTAGCTAGCGTAAAAGATGTTGCGGGTGAGAGCATTTGCACTACTCTCTCCCCGGTCTCACTGCGGTAACACTGTATATACATACGCGTTCCCGCGGCGACTCCTGTGTGACTTAATAAATTATTAAAAAACTCAAAACCGGGACAAATAGGCGTCCCGAAAGACTGTTTCCGGACACCGGGACATAGACCTCAAAACCTGGACAATCCCGATTTTCCGGGACGTTTGAGAGCCCTATACATACCTCTTTTTTCTTTGAAAAATCTTTCATTGTTTTTAACACATATGTAAGAGATTATTAATCTTTTACCAACTCCCCAACAAGGATCGCCAAATAATGTATATCCAGCTTCAATGAAACATGACGTCATCCCATAACATCTACAAAAAAGCAAGGTTTAATACGGGGGGGATAATGGATTATGGGGGGGGGGTCAGTTATAAAATCTTGCCCAGGGCCAGAAAAAAGGTAATTACGGCCCTGTGTATACCATAATTTGGGACCTGGGATTCTTTACCTGTCTTTAACAACTTGCAGTGAAATTGTAGATGCACAATTTGATACCGTGGTACCATATATGGCCCACTGTGGTTCTATATGATATCCAGGTACACATTCCAACTTCATGATTTGAGTTTCTCCTCCAATTACATCGTTAGGTGCATACATTTCTTCTAGAATCATAAAAAATGCGAATTTTACAATATCTGTTATTCAGAATTTGTTATTTAAATTGAAATCCAACTTGGATTTTTATTATATGAGGTGTGTTCAAAAAGTTGTGTTCTTATTTTTTCCAACAAATAAACCTTTATCACGTCACTAATGTTTCTGTGCGCCTGTCTGACTGTACGGTAGAAATTGTAACCAAATGGCTGAACATAGAAAGTTCAAATTTGGCATACTTGTACAACGCTGACCCACATATAGAAAAAATACTGAGAGTTCAAAAAACACGTCACGAGATAAATATAAACAAATACGAGGGTTACCTTTTATGTTTTTATAAACGACCACTAAATGGCAATATTGAAATGTGTCATTACTATATTCGTAAAATTTGATACTTGTTATTGTGAAATCAGTGGCAGCTTATAAATTGACCGACTAGTTTGTTGACAGTGAGCGTTAAAAAAAACAATTTTGTGAAAAAATTGATATTACTCGTGAAGGTTTTCGTTGGATGATTTTTTACGATTTTAGTAAAGGCCTAATTCAACAATAATGCATAGATTCGCTTCGTTCAGCTTTTGGTAATGAAGCACCATCAGAAAAGACTGTTTATAATTGGTTTGTAGAATTTCGTCGTGGTTTTGCGACCGTCAGTGATGAATCTCGTGGAGGTCGACCAAAATCGATGTGATTCAAAAAAACATCGATGCTGTGCGCAAAATGATTGAAGAAGATCAGCATGTGACTTACCGTGAGATAAAGGCATCCTTTGGCATATCGCAAACTGCAATACATTCGATTTTGCATGAACATTTAGCCGTGAAAAAGATGGATTTCGCATAAGCTCACCGAAGCTCAAAAAAAGGCTCGTGTTGATTGGTGTAAGAGAATGCTAAAAAAAAATCAACCTAGGCACTGCAAAATCCGTATACAACATCGCTGCAGGTGACGAAACTTGGATTTATTCATATGAACTGGAAACTAAGCAACAATCCACTGTTTGGGTCTTCCAAGATGAACCAAAACCCACAAAAGTTGTTCGTTCACGAATCACCTCCAAGAAAATAATTGCTTGTTTCTTCGGTTGTACTGAACATGTCGCAACCATTCCCTTTGAGCAGTGGTTCTTAAACTGTGGTCCTCGAAACAATTTTGACATTAACTTTACATCCCCCAACTTTTCGCTTTTATTCAAACAATCATTTAATAAAAATCCTACATGGTCAGGACTTTTTGCATTTGTTGTTACCTAACTAGTTATTGACATAACTAAACAATAATTAGGAAAAATTTAATTATTTTTATTCAACTGCAAATTATTCACAGAAAACATATTATATTAAGATCTATTTTGACCAATATTTGACCAAGAAATGTTTGTATGAGCTTAACGTATTATAATTTGTCACTTTTCTAATTCTTTTACTACTATTTTTATTCATTTTATGTTTTTTATTCGTAATGCTAATAAAAATGTTCATTTCTATAAATGCGCAAGACCATTTATTAAAATAACCAGCAATACATTTCTACCAATATTTATTATAACGTAGTGCCTATGAGATTACTGAGCCAAAAATTAACTCTCAAGAACGACGTAAAATGCCTAGGGTAGGGATGGAGTCCGCAAAAAAAATGTTGCTCAAGAGAGGGTCCTTAGACTACATAAGTTTAAGAAACCCTGTTTTAGAGGATCGGAGAACAGTCAATGCTGAATGGTATACAACAATTTGTTTGTCAGAAGTCATCGACAAAATCAGGAAAAACAACCAAAAACGTCGCATCATTCTTCATCATGACAATACAAGCTCCCACACAGCACTTCAAACAATTGATTATTTGAAGGAGAAAAACATCGAATTAATGTCTCATTTCCCGTATTCACCTGAATTATTCCCTAACGACTTTTTTTTTGTTCCCCAATGTCAAACAAAAAATGCGTTGAAGCCTTCGAAAACCATGTTTTTGAGATACCAACTTCAGAGTGCAAAAAATGTTTCGAAAATTGGTTTGAACGCATGCAAAAGTGTATAAATCTTAAAGGCGAATATTTTGAAAAGCAATAAAATAGTTTGTTCCAAAAAAAAATTTCTTAGTTTTTGTAAAAACTTAAAAGGTATGCCTCGTATGTATTTAATGAAAAAAAATATATATTTTTTTAAAATTTTCAGTGGCGTATCAAATGAAATTTTTGTAAAATCTTTTTTTTTATGGGTCTATCGGCAAAAACATCTGACATCCTATCTCCCAGAGGAGTTGAACTAAAAATCTGAAAAAAAAAATCTCCATAATGTTCATTGCCGGGAACCGGAATAATTTAACAGAAATTTTTGATCAGATTAGTTTTTCGAAAAATATTGATTTTCTTGTGTCGTTATTTTCAGTAAGCGAGTTTGTCAAGTATTTTGATGGAGATAAAATTGCTAAAGATAAAATAATTAATAATAAATTTTGTATCACTAGTGTACACGAACTTATTGAAGCACTTAATATTCTTTCAATATATAATAATATTCTTTATTTCCCTAGGCCTTGCGGCGTTTAGAGTATTAACAATTTCAACCAATTAAGAAACAATTGCAAAGAAATAAAAAATAAAATGACATATAATGTATTATAATATTTTTTATTTCATGTCTTTGTTTTTCTTCCAGTGTCCCTCTCTTTCTTCCTATTCTCCTTCCAGCTTCCCTCTCCGATCTCCTTCCTTCTTGCCTCCAGTTCTCTCGCCCATCTTTCTCCCTTGCCTTCTTCACTCATCAGTTCCTTTATCTCTTCCTCTCAGACTGCCATCTTTCTACATCTCTTCGCTAAATGTTCCAATGTTTCTTCTTCTTCCTTGCACATTCTGCAGAGCTTGTTTTCTGGTTTTTCCCAGTATTTGTTGTTCATCTCTTCGTTGCTGCATCGCTATCCTTCTGACTCTACCTCCTGATCTCCATCTTTTCCTTTTTAGCGTTTTGTAGGTATGACAAAAAAAACCTTATACCGTCATTTTGTCGTCTGTCTGTCTGTCTGTCTGTCTGTCTGTCTGTCCTTCTGTCTGTCTGTTCGGTAAAAATTGTAGCCAAACGGCTAAACCTAGAGAGTTGAAATTTGGCATGCTTATACAACTCTTTGACCCGCACATAGGAAAAATACTAAAACATCTAAAAAACATATCCCCCTAAAAATATAAACAAATATGTGCTCATCGAAAAAAAAATATTTTTTTATAATTCTGAGTAAGGTATCAAATGAAAGCCCTTGGTAAGTGGATTAAAGATCAAATTTTTATTTTTGCAAAATAAATTATTTTGAAGCGATTTTTGCCAAAATTGTGCAAAAATTTGTTTGTCCCACACCCTGTAGCCCAGATGGTTTAAACTAAAAATCTGAAAAAATTCTAAGTAATGTACATTGGTATGAACCGGAATAGTACAACAGGAATTTTTGATCAGATTATGTTTTTGGAAAAAAACGCATTTTTTGTGTTTTTTTGACGCTGGCAACCCAACCCAACCGCTGGAACCCTGCAAGAAGAGACAATATTATTTTTTGTTTCTTTTTTTTTTGAATTTTTATATTGTTTAAATTATTTTTTCAAAATTCTAGTTATATTTTGGCAAATGTTGCATTTAATTTTTAAAAGCGTAAATTTAATAACCAGTGAAAATTGTTTAAATTATAATTTAATTCTGTTTCAATGTACACGAAATCAGAGGGGCGGCGCTTATAACAACCAAGGCGCAATTTTTAAAATTCTTAATGAACCTTGTTATATAAAAAAAAAAAAAAATGCTGCACATATTTAGACAAGACAAATTGATGTTGGAAAAAAAAAACTCTGTATTTTACTACTTGTTAACATAATCCCCACGAATATTAATACACTTGTCCCAACGATGAACTAGTTTTTTTATACCTGATGCAAAGAAATCTTTGTCTTGTTGTATGCGCCAGTTTCCCACAAATTCTTTGACTTCCTTGTTGTCGCTAAATTTTTTTCCACGTAATGCCTCCTTGAGTGGACCAAACGAAAGAAAATCAGAGGGAACCAAATCTGGACTGGGAGGATGAAGTAGTATCTCCCAACCCAGTTTTTTCAATCGTTTCTTGGATTAGTTTGGCGGTATGCGGGTGAGCATTGTCGTGGAGCAATATCACGCATTTTCTTTGAGATCCGCGACGTTTTTCTCTCATCTAATAATGTAAAGTTGCTGGCTTTAACTTTGTTCATCAGCATGTCTGAGTAGTAGGCACTGTTTATTGTACGCTGATCTTCCAAATAATCACATAAGACGACACCTCGGGCATCTCAAAAGACAGTCAACATGACTTTTCCCGCTGATACTTGCGTTCTGAATATCTTTCGGACAGGTGAGCTGGTGTGCTTCCATTCCATGCTTTGTCTTTTGGATTTTGGTTCAAAATGGTGAATCCAGGTTTCATCACACGTTAAAATCTTGAGTTCAAAAATAAATTACATAAGGGTTGGCTGTGGAAAAATAAAATAATGTCTATTGCAAGTTTTATATAACAATTGACTAACGTTTAGGCACAGCCTTTGTAATCATTAAAATTGGAAATTATTTTTTATTTTTTTTAATTATATTGTTTTATTGGCCATAAGTCTATACAACCATATTAGCCAGCTAAATACAAATTTATACTTTATATACAATATATTTTTTGATTTCACAGGTACAGAAAAAACTAAAGAAGCTGTTAAAAGAAACAAAATGACCACCGTTTTCTTGCAGACACAAATTTACTCGTCTTTTCATACCATAGTGTCACAATTATGACATAATTGTATACTAATGTCCCAATTCCTTGAGCGGCCTTTGGGCCGTGTAGGTCGCGGTTGCTGACTTGCGGTTTTGGGAATTAAAGAATGTGCAAAGTGTTGCGTGTTTGTCAACGTAAGTTTTGAACTACTTCTGATGTGTTGATAAACATTATTCAATTGTGCCGACTATGGTCTTTAATTGCTGCCAACAATTACACAAATGAATCATGTTTCCAAAACAATTGAGGTAGGACTTGACGTCATAGTGTCCTGGTTAACAGTTATAAAATGGTCTTAGGGAATAGAGCCGTCAGTCAGTCTGTTATTCATTGAGAATCAGTTAGTTATTCATTCGACCATTTTTTGTGAGCACGCTACCCGAGGACCAGCCCAGCTGTCAAGTCACCAACCCGAGATGTGAGTGCCGTCTACAGGGCTTCTCCACGTGTCCGCCTCGTGCGGATACATGGGGTGGTTCGACCGATCCTGGAGAAGCTGGGGCAAGAACGGGACTGACATCAGCCGCTAACAGTCAACACAGCAGCCATTCTGACAATTAATTGTATTGTATTGTAAAATTATTATAATATAATAAATTTTGTAGAAAAGATGTCCGTTCTTGAATCCACCCCGTGACAAGTATGGTTGGTAGCAGAACGTGGTACCACCCCGTGACAATAGTATGAAGAGACGAGTTTAATAAAAAGCATTTATAAGAATTTGAGGAGATATATTGGCACACTGTTCGGTAATTCTGTTTTGCAGTTCCTCGATATTGTTAATAGGAGTCTCGTATACATTATTTTTCAGATAAGGGAATATAAAGTAATCTAAAATAGTCAAGTCTGGTGATCTAGCTGGAATTTCTGGATTTGAACGTAAACTAATTATTCGATCATCAAAAAATCCACGAAGGTAATTGATGGTCTCTTGAGCTGTGTGGGCAGTCGCGCCATCCTGTTGGAAGTAGCCTTGCTGGAGCTCATCCGCATGACGCTGATTAATAAATTCACGTACAATTTTCCGGTATCTCTGAGCAGTAACAGTTTCGTGGAAAATATGGGTCCGATAATACGTCTTCGAGACACAACAATCCAAACACCAACTTTTAACGAGTGAATATAACCCGAAAGGGTGAACCAGGCCTCGTCAGAAAAAAAAAACGTAAAATTTAACAAATCATCATTATTAATTAAATTTTGTTGGAACCAGTAGTAATACACAATTCGCCTATTGTGATCTGCTGGCAGCAACTCATGTAAAGCAAGAATTTTGTATGGGAACAGCTTTAAATCTTTTTTGACAATAGTATAGCTCTTGCGACTGTGTACGTAATGATGTAGTGGGTTGCTCGTTCATACGTTGACAAACTTCATCAACTGTATTTTGAGTACGAACTCTTGGCCTTCCAGTTCTATCTCTATGAGTAATGCTCCCTGTATCTTGGAATAAATCAACACATCTTCTAAGTGCGCTGTAAAAATCTCCTTCAAGGAAAGAAATATCTGGAAATTGTATCCGAAATTCCTTTAAACATGACACCGCACTGTAAATCCATTCGCCGTTCACTCGAACACTATTTCGAAAACATGATTCAATCATAATTTTTTTGTGTTTTATTGTAAAAACCATTATAATTGTAGCTTAATTGAATTTTCAATAGAAATATATGACAACAACAGTGATGACAATTAAAGCTTGCAGTACACATTGTTTTATTTTTCCACAGCCAACCCTTATGTAATTTCTTTTTGAACACATGGTATTTGTTAATACGAATTGTTAATAAGTATGTACTTACCCAAAGAAGAAACAATATTTAACAAAACAAAAACAATAATTAAACATTTAAAAATCATTGTGACCAAATCTTAGCAATGTAGAGAACAAAATAATTGAAATAGAATGCCTTTTTCTCTTAAATACCAACAAAGGAGTCTACCTCGATCAGCCGGCCGAACCAGACGTGTTAACGAGCGCTCTCGTAAGGTTATCTAATTGCCACAGTTTATCAGTCTACCAGTAATCATTTTTATATTATTGTATTAATATGAACATCAAGTATCAATTTAGAAATAACCCCGAGACAGTGGCGTATCCGGGATTCATGGTTAGGGGGGCACTAATAGTTTCTGTAAGAAGTGGGGAGGGAAGTACTGGTTGCTTGCGGGCCGCATTCGGCCCGAACATAATTTTTTATGGCCTCTGAAGCGTTAATGAAAAAAAAAACTTGAGCTCATTTAGGATAATAATAATAAATTTATTGATCAGCTGTGCGTACAACAAAGATATAAGAAACCCAGTCACAGTAAAAGTTTAAATAATTAATATTACAAAGAATATGTGCCAAGTAAAAGAATATTGCAATTTTTCTACAACTTATGCTAGAAGACTAAAATAATCACTGAGAAACTCAGTGATGCTATAAAACAGTGTTCCGCGGCACACTGGTGTACCGTGGTAATTAGTTGGTGTGCCGCGGAAAAATGTCAAGTTTTGGTCAATACAATGGATAAATTCATTAAACGTACCGCAAGTTTGTCAAGTGAAACTAATGACCCAAGAAGAAGCTGAGTCAACGAAGAAAAAAAACCTAAGTTTGTTACAAAACAGACCAGTACTTCAGCGAGCATAATTTGGAATGGCACAACTGCATAAGCATTTGCACAGACGGAGCAGCAACTATGACGGGAAAAATTAGGGGATTTATATCCAGTATGTAGCTTTATGGTATATTTGATTACAGTGATGAGTGAAATTTAGTTTTTGATCCATGTGGAGCCCTAGGTATTTAACTACGGAGGACCATTCTATGATTGCTCCATTTACTTTAATATTATTTTTTAGGATGGGTCGTCTTTTAGTGAATAATATTGCCTCAGTTTTGGTTTCGTTGAGTTATTTTCCATCTCTTCATGAATTATATGGTTTTTTCTACGGCCAGTTGCAGTCGATTCGTTATTGTGTCTGTTCTCCATGATTGTACCATCTTACCTGTACTTTTAATTCCTGGATGATATAAATTATGTATGCTATCAAATACTTGTTTTCGCAGTGTTTTTGGAACAAAAGATCGTAAATTATCAGTGGTTGTGTCGCAATATATATTTAGTTCAGGTATTTTTCTAAGCTTTAATGACTAGTAAAACACCAGAACTAGTAATTTGTTTAAGTTCTTCGTCCAGATCTTGTTCTTTGGCCAGTAGTTCATAATTTATTGTTGTTTGAATTTCGATGCTGCTTAACCTTGATAATGTTGCAGTTGTGACAATAAAACCAATGGAACATTGCAACACATTATACTTCAATGCCCTCTGTATAACATACCAAGACAACAATTAACCAATGAATTTGCTTCAGACAATATACCATCTCCATATCATTTAGAAAATCTATTAGCCAACATGAAATTTCTAAAAATCATTACTCAGTTTCTATATGACGTGAACCTACAAATACAAGGTGTCTCAAAAGAAATTTTATATTTATTTAGCTTACTGCGTGAACGCAACGTATCCGAGGGGCGCGGGGGTTATGTCAATCGGTAGCCTGGCTCTTGGGAATTCAGTTGCTATGAAGCGTTTCTCGGGAGCAGACCGCGCGTTATGCGTGCGAGAGTTTTTCAAAAACGGTGATTCGGCGACCGTAGCGCGTAGAAAATTCTGCAGTATTCGAGGTTTTCACCACTTAAACGATGCGCCAAGCATTCCTCTCATTCGACATTGGGTTAAAAAGTTTGAAGAGACTGGTACAACGCTGGATAAATCAAAATCCGGGCGACCTAGGTCATCAAGAACGGTAGAAAACGTGGAGAATGTTAATCAGTCTGTTCGTGACGATCCGAACCTTTCAATTCGGAAGCGCGCAAGTGCTTTAAATGTGCATAGGTCATCATTACATCGCATTATGCACCAAGACCTAAAGCTGCACCCCTACAAAATTCAATTGATACAAGAATTAAAGCCCCAAGATGTCAGTCAGATGCTTAATTCTCAGGCAAATTGATCTCCCGGAGAGGTGACATAAATTGGCCTCCACGCAGTCCAGATTTAACCCCTATGGACTTTTTCCTATGGGGTTATCTTAAATCTAAAGTTTACGCCAATAAACCGACTTCACTGGCGCATTTGAAAGAAAATATCCGTCACGAAATGGCAGCCATCCCTGAGTCCACCTGCCGAGACGTCATAAGTAATTTTACTGTTCGATTAAATGAGTGCCGAGAACGCGAGGGTCTACATTTAGACGATATTATTTTTAAGAAATAAATCCCCAAAAAGTGTATTTTAATAATTAATAAACATTTTTTCTATATACGGCTTACTTTTTTTTTAATCGATCCACTAAATATAAAATTTCTTTTGAGACACCTTGTATAAAACCTCAAACCAATGAATTCATCAGATCATACCAGTAACTAATAACACAAATTGCAGCTGGCTACTATGATGGATTAAGATCAGGAACAATTAAAAAAAAAAAAAAAATAGCAAAAGCCAGGTTCTTTACATTAAATAATAACAATAATAATAATAAGAAAAAGACCACCTTTATGCAAGAAGAAAATAATATACTTAAAATCAGTCGCTAAAATTAATGAAATTAAAAAGAGAAAACCTGAAGAAATCTAAATTTTTGTTATGAAGAAAAATTTTATAAAATTATTGTATATATTTTATTTTATTTTCATTTTAAATATTGTATGAATTTATATTTAGTATTTAGCTGGCTAATATGAAATTAATGGCCAATAAAACAATATAATTAAAAAAAAAAAAAAACTTGATAATGCATCTGGCACAACATTAAATTTTCCGGGGATGTGTTGAATATCTGTTGAGAATTGACCAATGAAATCTGAATATCTTAGTTGTCGAGGCGAGCATTTATCTGACTTTTGCTTAAAAGCAAAAGTAAGTGGTTTGTGGTCTGTAAATATTTTGAAGATACGACCTTCGAGCATATGACGAAAATGCTTAATAGATAAATATGCTGCTAGAAGTTCCCTATCATACGCACTATATTTTGTTGCGCTGGTGATAGTTTTTTTGAAAAGAAACCTAGAGTGCCAGTCTCCTTTGTAAAGCTGATGTAGTGATGGATGCGCTAACAATGATGCATTCCTCAAATCTTCTTTGCATTTTTTAGATTGACTCTTCAGTCCAATTATAGGAGCTGATTTTTTAACACATTATAATTTATTAATTGATTTAAAAGATCAACGCTTAATTGACAAAACAAACTTGTCTATCTCAGTTGGAGAGTTTTGCAGTAGTAAACCGATCATCATTAAAACAACATCTAGTGACAATAACTATAAGAAATTGCTCAGTAAATTTCACGCTATTACTAGATCATCAATATTTTTGCAAAATGATTTAATACATGATACAACTCATCATATAATAACAAAGGGTCCGCCAATTTTTGAAAAATCACGTCGGTGTCACCAATTTAGTTTTCTAATTATATTATTTATTATTACAATTAAATAAGTTATAATTCTGATTAATTAAAAGAAAATTTAATTTTGACTGCTGTCGTTCCTTGGTAACCATCCACATAAGATTGCTCTCGTTCTTTGGTAACCATCCACATATGCATATACTGTAACCATGCTCATTTAACTTCGTGCGTTGGTTTAAATGTCAGGTCTCATGCGTTAAAAAATCGCACGTCTCCATATCCAATGTAACTGAACACTTATGAAGTACTTATCTCTATGGCGCTAATATAAGGCAGCGTACCCAGACCCATTGTTAGTTCTAAGGACCCCGCCCCCTGTGATGAGACATACGGATACTAATTATTCAAGATGCCAAATTATATTATTATTGTAGGTTTTGCCACATGTTTTAAATTAACAGATAATGTTTATGGGAATGAACCAAAATATAAAATACATTTTATTTAAGATTATTTTTTAAACCGATGAGCAGAAAAAAATCATATTTTTTTAACCGATAAGTAGACAAAAAATTGCGCTTCTATTATTCCGGGAGAGGGCGGTTGAATGCCAAGACCCCCCCCCCTCTTGGTAGCGGCCTTGGTATGATTATTACAAAATACGGAATAAAATGTTCTTCTAAATTATGGTAGAAAATAAATTTCTAATACAAATAAAAGCATTTAAAAATCAAATCATCGGAACCGAACTGATATATTTTTTTTAGTTGAACCGGAACAAAAACCGAAACGAAAAAAATAACTGTTCGAAACCCTGACATTTTCTAAATCATCATGTTGTAGATATTTATATTTAAAATTTAATAGTAATGTAAAAAAAAACTTTATTTTTTCCACTATTAACTGGCGTGCTTTTTATTTTGTTATTTTTTTTATTTCATTACTTTTTAAAATTATTTTCTAAACCCTTGCAAAGTGTTCCATGCAGCGTTGCCAGACGTCCCGATTTTTGCGGGACGTCCCGGTTTATGAACAAGAATAGATTGTCCCGCGCGGGAGAGCTAAATTCACGAATTATTCAAAAAGAAATAAATAGTTGAGGTAAGGTCAAAACAATGCGATGGTTGCGTGTGTACGTAATGCCGGCGTGCAGTACGGGAATTTGCACGGAACTTTTCACATTGGTACTTGATGAAGTAGGTATGGACCTGATTTATGAGGAATTCAACTTGCTTAAACCATCTATTGACGTGATTGCGAAAAATTCGAAAGACTTAGCTGCACAAAAATAGCATCAGTTATTTAAGCGATTCCCGGAAAAAAACACTAAAAATATTTACAAATGATTTTCATTTATTATAAGCATACCAACATCTAATTGCTATCCCGAACGAGTATTTTGTCAAATGAATTTGAAATGGTCAAAAGCAAGAAACAGGTGTTCTATTGAGTTGATAAAATAGGAATTACTTGTTCAATTCAACATGTAATACTCATGTGCTGAATTTTATCAATATATTAAGAACCAGAAAGAAACTCTTTCTAAAGTAAAATCGTCAGCCAAATACAAATAGGCGAGTTTCTGAAAAAAATATTGTTCACTATCAGTATTTAGATTAAAATGCACCATTTTGATTGCTTTAAGATAAATAAACATTTAGAAATATTTAACTCTACATTTTATTAGGTTGTCCCGCTTTTTGCGCCTTTATCCCGATTTTTTTAAATTTATTTGGTAAAAATCCCGATTTACTAAAATAATAATCTGGCAACGCTGGTTCCATGGTACAAATGGTCGTGAATCTTCGAACATACCCTCTTGTACCTTGAAATATTCATTAATTTAAATTAGTTTAAATAATAAGAATACATTATTTTTAACAGAGAAGAAAGGTCATATAACTTATAATAAATTATCTATAATTGTTTTACAAAAAAGTAATATTTTCATGAAAAAATGAACTTATTTTTATTAAATAATTTCTAAGAAATCAAGTTCGAAAACAGAAGTTTTAGAATAGTTTTACAAAAGTATGACAAACACAACTATTTTAGATTGTAGGAACTGAATTCCAGGTACTTGTTGTTGTTCCGAGGTACAATAGGGTGCGTAAAATCGTTAGAATATTGAAAAACTGAACAGGTTATGTCTGGAGTAGAAAATAATGTTGTAGAAATATTATTCAGTCTATTGCATAGAATGGTTATTGCAGATGATAGACAATATCTACATAGAAAACACGATAAAAGAATATCAAAATGTTAAAATTCTTACTTTTAACACTAAAATACCATAGCAAATAACTTAATTGCAACCGAACTGATTAAAAAAAAACAAAACAGGCTACTGTTTAACAATATAGATACATATCGACGAGGCACATGCAATATATCCTAATGCCTGGGCTACACCTGCATCTATCGTCGCTAAACTTCGGTTTATCGTGACATACACGCTAATGTGGCCAGTCACTATCGGTTTGCGTTCACAATATTAGCAGTGCGCGCCACTAGACACATGACGATAATGCCTGGGCCACACTTGCGTTATAAGCTTCGCCGATAATTGCGCGCTATATAAATTCGTGGTAAACTGCATCTATCGATATCGTGCTAAAGCGCAACTTGTGGCCATACCTGCGTTTTCGCAATATTTATTTTGCTGTAAATTAAATATAATTATGGTGTATATCCATCATAACTGCATCGTAAAATTATTTTTTACATTTAATTTTACAAATTCAAACATAATCTTACCTGATTTTGACACAATTAAGGTAAGGTAATAATTGTAAAGAAATATGTGTAACATAACCTCAAAGGATGCCGGATAAACAACAATACGCGCCAACAGAACATACTACGTTCTGCGCTAAGTTCCTTTGATGTGCGCTCTAAAACCGCCACTTCAGTTATCGTCATGTGTCTAGTGGCGCGCACTGCTAATATTGTGAACGCAAACCGATAGTAGCTGGCCACATTAGCGCTTATGTCCCGTTAAACCGAAGTTTAGCGACGATATATGCAGGTGTAGCCCAGGCATAACTGAAGTGGCGGTTTTAGAGCGCACATCAAAGGAACTTAGCGCAGAGCGTAGTATGTTCTGTTGGCGCGTATTGTTGTTTAAACGGCATCATTTGAGGTTATGTTATACATATTTCTTTACAACTTATTTGTTATGATGGATATACACCATAATTTTATTTAATTTACAGCAAAATAAATACGCTTGTACCTTGTAAACGTAAATAAAGTGTAGCGGCGAAAACGCAGATATGGCCACAAGTTGCGTTTTAGCACGATATCGATAGATGCAGTTTACCACGAATTTATATAGCGCGCAATTATCGGCAAAGCTTATAACGCAAGTGTGGCCCAGGCATAAGAGACATAGACATACAGATCAATTCTGTAAAAAGTTACTGTGTAGTAACGTTACTACAAGATAAAATATTATAAAAGTATAATGACTTTCATTCATGATAGTAACTGACCTTGCTGATAGTGACAAATTTAGTTACTATGATTATAGTAACTGAGTTACAGAATTGGTCAGAAAAACAACAAAAACGTTTTACTTGCATACCAATTAATTATTTTTATAATATACTAACCCTATTTTGGTTAAAGAAGAGAATGAAGTACATTATAACGAGAAGGCATGGTCGTAAGAGTGGGGAGCCAATAGTAATCATTCATGCATCTGTAGTCTGCAGAGAACTTAATTTTTTTCTGGCTAAGATAACTTGCCACTAGATAGATTTTTATATTATTTATTCAGATTTACCAAAAACGCAGTTAATCAAAAAATGTCAGTTAGGAGATATTGCATGCGCGTCGTCGATATATGATATAGAGGCCGCTAGATGGTGGAGAAGGTGAGGAACTGAAAGTTGACAAAAGTCTTGCGACAGGACGAACCGTCAAAAGTACGCGAGCGGGTTGCCTATGTTCCATCACATAAAGCCTGGAACAGAATGCACAGCGCGCCGTCATTTGCGACGGCGTTGCTGAGAACGCCGTTGAATTTTCGCCTGCCCACAATGCAATCATTTTTAACGCCGTCAAGTGTCACGTGACAACCTATATCTGTGTTTATACGTGCGCTTTCTTTTATTAAAAGTATAATGGATGATGAAGACTTGTGTGTGATGTTATTTATGTTGTATGCAAGTTATTTATACATACAAACACTTTACCATTCAGTAAAAACTGAGGTTAGGTGTTCTGCGTCAACGTTCAACGGCGTCAAAAGTTGGAAGTTGACGAACATTCAGTAGACTCGATTCAAATAGAGAAGGACCCACGACCGTTACAAAATTGCGCAAACAAGATAACGCCAGTGGCGGAGAAAAATAAAATATTTTTAAACTAAATGGGACAATTAAATAATATTTGTTATTGAATTAGTTAGGGAACGATTTAAAAGCTGTATATTAAAATATAAATAAAATGCTGTTTAATATAAATATGTCAGTCATAAATGACAGAAGGCAAATTAATTATGAATAGAAAAATAAATTTTTATATATACACGTTGAAAGCTCCTAACTCACACAAGACTTCTACGGCTAGCAGTAACAAACCTAACACCCCTATTATAAGTAAATTAGACCCGTCCAGACGAAAAATCATTTCTGCACAGTTTTATTGATGAACTCAACTCTATTTGAATTCACTCTATCAACGGCGTTCGAACGCCGTAGGACGTTGTTCATTCTGTGCACTTGCGTAGTACAGCCTTGCTTTTAACTTTTCGCTGACAGTTTGCGCCATCCAACGGCGTCAACGCGTCGTCAAACTCGTTGCATTCTGTTTCCCACTTAAGTTCTGAAATGTCAGTGACAAATACCGTGCGTTCGTAACTTAAGGATCGCAAACAAAATGAATAAAGCGAAAAAAATTGCGCAAAAGAGACTGAATTTAAAACAGATAAAAGTATTTGTATAAACTGTTATCATATATTGTCTTATACTTTCACTTAATATATAGCCTATATAGTAACTGAGTTACAGAATTGGTCTAATATAGCAACTCATGATCAATTCAACTCAGTATCGAATTTCATGATTTGTAAAAATCTTTAGGGCACAATCTAGCACATAATATGAAAAAGTCTTTTTTCATGTCCTTCTTTTCAGTTTTCAAAATATAAAATTCATACTGTAGGTTCTTCACGCTCTTCTTTACTTTACAGTTAATAAAAACTTATCCTTAAGGGAATCAGATTTCAAGTTAAAGCTCTCTAATTTATTTCTATGAACTTGTTTAATATGATGCCTCAATTTTAAGAAATTAACAAATTGTACGTCACAGCTAGGACATTTAATTCTAATTTTCTTTTTTAAATTTGTTTTACTAAAAATACCGTGCACATACGCAATGTGCCATTTCAACGAAGATTTATTACAAAGTATTTTATTACAGTATAAACAAATATCTTTATTAGTTTCTGCTTTATTCATTTTGTGTACATTATATACGCACGATACTATTGACATTTCTTAACATACACGATGGAATGTAGGCAACCAGCTGAACATAAGTTTGAAGGTTCGTTCTGTCGCGAGACTCTCGTGAAAGTTGTTTTAAAACAGCTTTAGGTCAGTGCCGGCTGGTGCAGGGAGGGCAACGGGGCGAAACCCTCCTAAATATTAACATTTGAAATAATAAATTTCAAATTTTTTGTTTTACATGATTAGTATGAAAATCATCTTCCATTAAATTGTAAAAGAAATCAATTTTCTTGTCTGGTTTTGTGGTTCAGGAGTTTTCGATTTATTGCCTGTAGTAGTAGTCTGTTAGTAGACTATTTCTAGTAATGGGGGGGAAAAAAATAAGTATAATGTAAAACAGGCTTTAATTAATTTGAAAAGAAAAACATCATGTCACGGTTCGTATCTAGAGGTCAAAATGGGATATGAAAAAAATCGTTTCTCGAAAAGTTTCACTTAATAAGTAATAAAAAAATTGTTTACTTTAACGGATTTAATCTCAAACCTGTTCCTCTCTTTTGTCCACTGACTAGTTATTAAAAAAAAACTCGTTCAATATCTGTGTGACACAAACTTTTTCCAAAAAATTCAGAAAACAAATTGAACCATTATTAACAATTTTGAATAGCATTCTGGCGAATTACATTGTTTGAAATAATTTGTTCACTTTTGGTGAACATCTAATTGTTTCAAAACGGTAATATGGTAATTAAAAAAAAAGAAACAGGATAAACCAAGATAATTTTTAAAAACTAGCTAAGACATCCTTGGCGAAGTGAAAAAACAGGACATGTCCTGGGAAAACAGGACGTCTGGTCACCCTATCTGAAACGTTTAGAAGCCAAATATGAGGCCGAAAAATAAAAAAACAGATATAGTCTTCAATTTTATTAATACAAATATTTGTGTACATATTACATAGATATGGTCCAATATGACATATTTACATATTCGTACTCCTGGTTTCTAGTTTTTCGCAGATGAAGCATTTAATGAAGATAAAGGTAAATAAGACAACACATCTGATTCCACTGTCTGATTTCTGACACATCTGTGGATAACGTCGAGGTGTTTATTTGTTCCTGGACAAGGATCTCCGAATATTTTATAGCTGGCTTGAATCTTACAAGATACCCTGCCATCACAACTGCAAAGAAAATGAAAAAATTTAATGAAGATACGAAGCAAATGAAGAAAAAATTGTTGGAATTTTTTAATTTATACTTCGTTGAGGGTAAAATTTTAGGGTGTAACGGAAATTGCGCGCGCGGCATGTAACGAAAAGTAGACACCATGAAGTTAGCCATTGAAGAGAATTCGTAAGAATCCGCATGCGAGTTGCGTTATGTTTAAAGCAGGGGTCGGCAACACGGCGCCCGGGGGCACCGTGGCGCCTTCGGTGAGATTTGTATGCGCCCTCGCTATCGAGACACACACATGCTGAGCCCAATATCCACATCGCATCTATTGGTGATTCGACTTGAGCGATCAGCACTAGATTAAACGACCTTGCGAACCACGAGTGTTTACATATTTTACGTTTCTCTGCGCCCTCAATAACATTTGAATTTATATTGCGCCCTCATTGATAAAAAGGTTGCCGACCCCTGGTTTTAAGACTATGTACAGGGAAGATAAGACCCGTGCTTAATTTCACGTTCTTTCTTTTAGTAGGAAGCCTCTATTACATACATAGCACGTCGTTTATCTTAAATTCAGTGTATTTTAAAATATTTAAGGTTAATTTTTCTCCAATTGAGTGTGTTTTAAAATATTTGCGGTTAACATTTCTTTAATCAAGTGCGTTTTAAAACATTTGAGGTTAATTTTCCGTAAAGATAAATTTTAAAAGTCTTCCCATATTAACTCAGTAAAATAGTTGGCAGTGAACAATCTAGATATTTAAAACTAAGTTAAATAATTTGAGGTATCTAAATTTAATCATGAACAACGATCCAACAATTTAAACGACACGACATGGTACTACAATTGATGCTGTGTTTACGCGATGTCTGGAAAATATTAATTGAAGGACATTTATCTAGTATTTCAGCTGTCACAAACCGATAGTTACATTTGTACTTTATTTATTTATTTATTTATTTATTTATATATTTATTTATTTGTTTGTTAGTTTGTTTGTTTGTTTGTTTGTTTGTTTGTTTGTTTGTTTGTTTGTTTGTTTGTTTGTTTGTTTGTTTGTTTGTTTATTTATTTATTTTACATCGGCCTATTTCTGCAACGAGGCTAATTGCCGATACCAGCGAGCGAGCTCCTACACCTGGATGAGGGGTGAATGATTGTGAAATGAGGGTAATGTAAACATATTATTCTCCCCCGAATAATATGACGGACAATCGAACTACCAACCGCACAATTCAGACTGTAATCACCAGTCCAAGCTGCTGCGATTTAATGTGCTCGGCCACTCCGTCAGCGTTACATTTGTACCAACTTAAAAATAAATATTAATTGTTTTACTTAATTTAAGTTTTATCAATTATATTTACCATCTCCCTGCACTGATTTTGTCGTTCTACTTGTATAGATTTTTAGTACATGACTACACGCACCAACTTTTTTTAATTTAAATTTTGAAATTTAGTTTAAAAAAAAAATTGAAGCTCTAAGTACTCAAATAACGAATAAAAATGATTATTAAAAAATTTGTTATCAAAAAAGTAATATTAGACATCCAGTTGTTGTCTTCTTACATTTATTAAATACCTACTAAACCCTGAAATGTGTGAAAATTCACAGTTAACATCAATTTTTTTAAATAAAATTTTTAAATTGGGTCGTTTTTTATGTATTCACGTACCGCTACTGTTAATAATACTCACAGATATTTAACAACTGGAAGGGACAATTCCGCTCCACATTTGACTTGATCCTGTAGCCCATAATTGGCCCACATTGTTTGGATTGTATATCCCGTGGAGCAATACAAATTAATGTATTGGCCTTCTTTAGCACGTTTTAACGGACCGGAATGTAGATAATCTGAAAGAATATTCATAGAATGGTTATTATTTTACTTGCATTCGTGGATGGAAATCCCTGACAGACTGGACTACTACGCACAGGCGCATCGTTTTTTCTGAACAATAAACGCAATCGCAAAATTAATAATGCGCACGCACGTTATACTTCAATTGGTCATGGATTTAATTCAACAGCGATATGGTAACGGTACGATAATGTTGCTTATGCAACATTACCCAGTCGTTTTTGCGTGAATCTCAGATAGACAGATAGACAGCCAGACAAATAGAAATTGATTTTTTTAGCGGATTTTGTCTTACAATCATCTGAAACGTGTAGAAATTAGGCCAAAACAAAAAATTAAAAAAAAAAAAAAACAGATATAGTCTCCAATTTTATTAATGTAGATAGACGATAGATAGGAACAAAACGTTTCGCTAAATGATATTTAGCTTCATCAGGTGCTATTAAGTATAAAAAAATTGAGACTTGGAAAAAATTTCGAATAATTTTACAGAAATTATTCGAAATTTTTCTGAAAATTTCTGAAAAAGTCTGAAATAAAAGTTATTAGTTATTGCTTTTATAGCAACTTTTGTTCAATAAATTTTTTCGAAATATTTTTCTGTTGTGAAATATTCACAAAAATCTTAAAATCGACCCGAGTAAACTCCCATTTTTAGTCAACCGATTTTTACCAAAAGTTGATCAACTCGTGCCATTGATGGCAGAAGCTTAAATATGAAGTTTCATAAAAATCCTTTCAGCCGAATTTGCTCTGCACGTGTACACAGACGGACAGACAGACAGACGGACAGACAGACAGACAGACGGACGGGCAGACAGACCAACAGACATCATGCTAAAAATAGTCAAAACGTTATGTAGGGACCTCAATTCGTGGAGATCCATCGAAATCTCGAAATGTCAAAAACGGTATGATCCCAATACCTCCCTTATATATGTTGGCGGTCAGTAAAAGTGAGTGATTTCTAAAATAATATCATAAAACTGATAATAGGTATTTGAGTGGATAGCGGTTGTGGCATCGGCCCAAAAAGCTACCGGTCCATCGGGCAATGCCTGATCGCCCGATCGTCGATCCACCCCTGCTATTTTGTCTCTCAATAGCCCTGTTAGACCCGGTCTTTCCACCTTCAAGTAAACCTCTAGGTAACTACAGATAAAGTTATCTATTATTATTATTATTATATTATTTATTTTACATCGGCCTTTTTTTCTGCAACGAGGCTAATCGCCGATGCCAGGGGGCGAGCTCCTACACCTGGATGAGGGGTGAATGATTGTGAAATGAGAGTAATGTGAACATATTATTCTCGCCCGAATAATATCACCAACGAAGCAGGCTCGAACCACCGGCCGCCTAGTCCCGCCTGTTTTTAACAGTCTAAAACCGCACGACTTAATGCGCTCGGCCACTCCGTTCGCGGATAAGGTTATTTGAAACTTCATCTGCTGAATAAATATCAATACCAATCAGTGAATTCAATACGTCAGTCTCATTTTCCATTAGATAACCATCCGATAGATAAATTTGTATTGAAAGCCGGGCTGACATTTATTTAGTATAGAATGTATCACATAACCTTATCTGTCAGATTGTTACCTAGAGGTTTACCTGAGGGTGGAAAGACTGGGCCTTAATGTTACAATATAAAATTAATTATAGTGTGCTGCGCACTGTGTAATGGGTACGTAATTCCTGGATTGGATTCAAATTGAAATGATAAAACCTAAATGTGACACAAATAGGCTGAGGCTAGAAATATATTATTTAGCGAAACGTTGTGATCCTATAATAAATATATTGTCCAAGAAGCCGCATAACTTTAATATCCTCATATATTCATTGGACATTACATACCTTTTGTTTCTTTTAAAAATCTTGGACTACTTTTGGCACATATGTAAGAGATTGTCAATCTTTTCAGAACTCCGGTACAAGGATCGCCAAATAAGGTATAGACAGCTTCAATGGAACATGTATTCATTCCATAACATCTACAAAACAAAAGGTTTTAATACATGCAAGAATGAAAAAAAATGACAGATTCTGTTAAGTACAAACAAATTATAAACCAGTCGTTTCACTGGTTGTCGGCTCGTTTGATGCTGATGAGGCAAAGTAAAGACGACAAAGACTATTAAGCATATGGATACGGATGAAGTTTTATTTTAAAATGGTTGAACTTGGTTGACAGTAAATAAGTGCATAATAAATTAAATTGGGTTGTAAATGAGATCATTGAAAATATTGAAGATTTGCATTAAGCAGGGAATTACAAAATAAAATTTATAAATTTTGCCACCAAAAATTTTTCGAAATTAAGAATGTTTAATTTTATAACTCTAAAAATGAATTTTAAAAACCCTATATACGAGGGTTGTCCGTAAAATAAGGTCTCCAAGGCGCTGGAGTCGCGAGGAACGCTTTAACACAAGATCTGGCAACACTGGCGCGTAGCTTGATTCCCCGCCTACAAATCCCCACCACTCCGAGCTGTCTGCGACGCTTAATCTTGGTTTGGTAACCGTCCGCGATGGATTTTCCACTTGCCGCTACCGCTCGGTGTGAGTTACGATCTGTGATTCGTTTTTTGAGTGCTAAGGACACTACGCCTATAGAAATTTATCGACAGTTATGTGAAGTGTATGCACAACAGTGTATGGACATCAGAAACGCGCGAAAATGGTGCAGAGAGTTTAAAAACGGATGTATAGACGTCCATGATGAACAGCGTGTCGGACGGCCATCGGTTTCGGACGAAATGATTGCAAAAGTGGAGAGGGTAATGTTTGAAGATCGACGGGTGACTATTCAGTGATTATCATCTCTTTCCTGCGTTAAAGTCACACCTGGATGGGACGAATTTCAGGACCAACGAGGAGTTGAAGAAAAGGTCCTTCGCTAACTGCGCGCCGCGGAGGGAGAGTTCTATGACACGGGTATACGAAAAATGCTAAACCGCATGGAAAAATGCATCGATCGCAACGGGGATTATGTAGAAACATAGTAGAAAGTCCAGACTTTCCAACAATGTATAACTCATGGCAAATAAATGTGTTTTTCTTTGTGAAAAAAATTGGAGACCTTATTTTACGGACAACCCTCGTAATAAGTATCATTGTTATTGTGGCGCCCGCTCCCCGCCTAAGTAAGGTAGGGTGGCCAGACAGTCATACAAATGGTCTTCGGGGCGGACACCTCGAAGGACCACCAGCAGAAGGCTGGAATATAGAAAGAAATACGGAGTTATGTGACGCGAACGCACCGAGTTGAGCCGCAGAGGAAGACACGGACGACCTAGAGGAAAGGAGAGGGGATAAAAAACTCTTCTGCTCCTAGGGGCAACTCTAGGAGACTAACACAAGGGTAATGGAAGCCCTAGCTGGGGTGTAGACGGGTAAAATCCTAGGCCCACAAGTAATGGCTATGGAGGAACCAAACCTAAAAATCCCACGACGTCTCTGAAAACCCTAGCCAAGCGACAAAAATGCGGAGAACGATGCTCAACACGGTGGACGTATCACATAAATGAAATACAGTGCCACAAAATACAATAAAAAATACACTGATAATAAATAACAAATTAATAATTACAAAAAATTACTGATGTTAAATTAAATGAAAATTAATCAGCACACGTGATCAAGAGATCAGCGTGTGTGAACAAAAATTAATACAAAATCGCGCAGAGGCGTTAACAAACAGAATTTAAGTTACAACAAATAATATATATTAATTAAACAATGAATTAAACTGTATGTAAAATCGGAACAGACTTACATTAGATGTATTCTTAATAAATATGTAGAATATTTATTCCAATTTTACATATGTGGCACTGGTTGGTCCCAAAAAACTGGTTCTTGGGTTCTGGAATAGATCCTGGATTGATTTCACACTCACAAATAATATTTAACGATAAAACAACAGGTGTATTATCGCTAAACTCGCGATAGACGCGTATTTTAAGTAAGAAAATGTAAAATATTAAAACTTCACCAGCGAAGTGCACACACTGAGCAGGTCAGTAACAGTGGATTAGTCAGTTAGATATGTTGAATCCGGCAAGTTGCGGCACTCAACATTTTAAGAAATATAAAAAGTATATATATTTTAAATTAAATTCAGATAAATTTAATTTACTAATAAACGCGGCCTTACGGGCGCGACAGTTATTATTTTATGTAATACCAAATATTATAATAGTACTTTTATAATTTATATAATGCTATTGCAAGTAGTACAATAATAAAGTAGGAAAATTAGTTAAGGGTAGCTATATTTTTCTTTTCCTTTAATTATCAATTTCAGTTAAGTAAGTATATATATAGGGAAATTATAAATAGGGGTGTCACAAGGCAGTGTAATTGGTCCGACTTTATTCATACTCTACTCCAACGATCTTCTCAATTATTTCAACAAAATAAAAAATTTAACAATAACCTCTTTCGCAGATGACAATAGCTTCCTCATAAAGTGCGGAACCGATAACGAATTAGCTTCACATTTTCAATCAATATTAAGTAACATACACATTTGGACCGAAAAAAACAAATTAACTTTAAATATAAATAAAACAAATTGTGTTTTATTTAAATCAGTTCAGAATAAAATAAATTCTGACAACCACTTAACATACAATGGTCAAGAAATTGAAACTTCAGAGAATGTAAAACTGTTAGGTCTCACTATGGGCTCTCAAATAAATTGGACCTCTCATATTAACTATCTTGATCAAAGATTAAGCTCGTGTCTCTATGCGTTAAGATCATTAAGAAATCATTGTAATGAGAACACGATGAGAACATTATTTTTTCTTGTTTCCATTCACTTTTAAAATTTAATATAATACACTGGGGTCAATCAACTGATGGAAACGCCATTTTCGACTACAAAAATCAGCAATACGAATACTAGCCTCTCTCAAATATAGAGATTCTTGTAGAGATTCTTTTAAAAAATTAGAGATATTGACGCTCCCGTCCGAATACATTTTATCCCTGTGTATGTTTTGTTACAAAAATAAGAATCTTTTCTCCACAAATAATCATGTATACTCAACAAGAAAAACAATCTAATTATTCCTAAGTCTCACAATTCGTCTCGTTGCCAAAAAGGAGCATATTTTAATTGCTGCAATTACTTTAATTTATTGCCGGAAAAATTAAAAACATTAAATCTATCAGGAAATTCAAATACAGTGTTAAACGTCTAATTGATAAATGTGTGTATGATTTAGATGAATACTGTATAAATTAAACTAGTTATGTACCATAATAACAAACCAAAATAACATTTTTATTATATTTTTGTCATATTTGTATCAAATTCTTACTTTTGACTTGCTCTACATATATAACATTGTATTTTTATTTATTTTTATTATATATAATGTACGTACATATTAGCAAAATAAATTATTATTATGATGGGGTTTGTCAGGTCTTGACAAGCGTCCACTAATCTCAAACTTCAGCAACCTTTTGAGCCGCATCATACTAGAGACTAGTGGAGCTAAATACACACGGCTGCATCCCAAACCCTGGCGATATGCAGCCGCGGAAATAACGCCACATCCAGTGCCCGCCCAATGCAGAACGACCCGAGCAGCACTGCTTTCTGCATCCTGCAGATTAAAGAGTTGGCAGAAGATCTACAGGCGGGAATGGACTCGATTTCTCTTCGATAGGAGGTTTTCATGCCACCCAAAACACCAACTATCAGGACTACAAGCTTAACTTTATATCCGGGATACAGCTTTCTAAGCTCGGACAAAAGATCCATATAATTGGACCTCTTTTCCTCCTCTTGAGAGAGATATTCTTCTCAGCTGGACTTGAGAATTCGATCACAAACATCTGTTTGGTCTCGATATCCAGGAGGGTTATGTCCGGCTTAGTGGCTGTCAGTAACCTCGAGGTGGGGAAGGAGTAATTCCAATAAATACGGCACTAGGAATTTTCCACCACCGATTCTATGTCAGAAGGGACGTACGGTATTACCGGTTTTTGGTCAATACCATAGGCATGTCTAATGATAGTAGGGCACGCGGAGAGCAGCATTATGTCGAGACACGTAGCTCGACGCTGCAAGAGATGGACAAGCAGACAGAATGTGCATAATCGTTTCAGGATGGTGGTGGCACAACCTACAGAGTGTGGACTCCGCTATTTGGAATATGCGGGCCCTGTACGCCAAAGTATTTATAACACCATCCTGACACGCAAACACAAAACCTTCTGTTTCTGATCTCAAACCATCAGACTTAAGAAACGAGAACGTGAGTTCGGTGGACAACTCTAGACTTTTAATATTTTTGAAGAACACAGAGTGCATACTTTTACTTATGTGTTCTTTTGTCAACATGTCTGTCTCGCCTCGTTTCACCGAACTGGTAACTCTGTTGTACTCCTCCCGAGAGAGCTGTACTCCAGCGTTTTCCCTGGCGGGACTCAAGTCTGCCAGATCAAATCTCGTTGCTGCTCTTCGCGCTGCCTGGTAAAGAAACGCCCCTTTGCCACTAAATTCGTGCTCACTAACGAATTTTAATAGTGGGTCCTGACTTCTGAGGATACTGTTAGCTGTAATCAGGACGAGTCGATCGTGCAAACACTCCAGATTAAGTAATCCCCGACCCCCATTTTGACGAGGGAGGTATATGCGCTGCACAGAAGATTTCGGGTGAAGACTTCGGTTGATGTTCATGATCTTTCTGGTTCTTCTGTCGAGATCCTTAAGATCATCAACATTGCATTTCATTACACCAAAAGTGTATGAAAATAATGGGACAGCAAGCATGTTTGTGGCAGCGATCTTGTTCTTGCCAGAGAGACATGATCTCCATATCTGCCTCAGTCGTGCCATATACTTGCTGCGAAGGGCCTGCTTAATAAAAGTGACATCCTGGACATCCCGTTCACTGATGCCTAAAAATGTGTAAGACCCTTCGGCATTAAGATGTGTTATAATGCTCCCATCAACCAATTGAACATCTTCACCGTTGTCCAACCCTTTTCCTCTGTATATATGAAAAACAGCACATTTTCCAACCCGAATTGCATACCTATCGCGACAGTGTACTCAGCAACAGCATCTAAGGCGGTCTGCAAATTCCTCTCGTTCGAGGCGTAGATCTTCAAATCATCCATGTAAAAGAGATGAGTAATTTTGTGCTTACGCTTCGACGGAGGACCCGCCATGTAGCCACTGCCGCGCCTCAGCTCGATCGATAGAGGAAGAAGTGAGATGCAAAATAGTAGCGGGCTTAGGGAATCTCCCTGGAAAACGCCACGCTTGAAATGTATCCACTCTGTCGACACTGCGGTTGATCCACTTGGGACAACAAATTGTGTCTTCCAGAGGGACATAAGTTGCCCAATGCATCTCTCTATCTCCGGGTGGACTCGTAACATGCGCAATAATGTTAAAATGAGAGCATGTGACGTAATGTCATATGCTTTTGCGTAGTCCACCCAAGATAGGGCAATGGAAAATGAAGCATACTACCATCTCAGAGCTATGCTACGGAGACGACAAGGTTCTAATCGCTAGCAATGAAGAAAATCTGCAAGCTAACCTAGACATCTTCAGCAAGTGGCTTAGCAGAATAAATATGAAGATTAGTTGCGAGAAAACAAAGAGCATGATCATCAGTGCAAAACCGGAAAAACATCATATTACATTAAACGGAAAAACACTCCAACAGGTTGAGCAGTTTAAGTATCTGGGATCTGTTTTCTCTGCAGATGGAAAAATAGACAGGGAAATAACGGAACGAATTGGGGCTGCTGGTAAGCTGTTTAATAGTATCAAGACCTCCTTCTTAGGGAAAAAGGAAATTCCGACAGAGGCTAAAATCCAGGTCTTCAAGAAAGTAGCCATCCCAGTACTTACATATGGATCAGAAGCTTGGACAACTGCAGATAAACTTAAAAGCAGAATAAGAAGCAGCGAAATAAGATTCCTACGGAAGATCAAGGGGAAAACAAAACTGGATCATATAAAAAACACAGAGTATAGAGCAGAACTGGGAACAAAATCAGTAGAAGAAATGATAGAAGAAGGACAGTTGAGATGGTTTGGTCATATACAAAGGATGGATGAAAGTAGAGATACAAAAAAGGTTTATGAAGCCAGGGTATCTAAAAGGAGACGAAGAGGAAGACCTAGGAAGGAATAGAATAATGAAATAAGAAGAGCTGTAGAGAGAAGAGGTACCCCTTGGTGTGAAGCAAGAAGCAAAATAGGAAGGAATGGAAAAAACTGTGGAGACTATCCCCCGTGAAAGAAGAAGACAAATACAAATAACATTCAAACTCTCACAAAGCCCGACACCAGAAATGGTAAAAGGGCTCAACGATTAAGTAAGTAAGTATATATTTTCTTTACTTGTCTCTAACAACTTGGAGTGAAATTGGAGATGCACATTCTGTCCCTATGGTACCGTATATTGCCCACTGTGGATCGATGTGATATCCATGTTCGCATTTCAATAACAGGGTTACATCTTCTCTTCCAGCTATATTTCCAGGTGAATACATATCTTCTAGAATCATAAACAAAATTGTGAATTTTATATGTACGAGGACGGATATGTAAGATATCGTAACTATAAGACAAAATAATGAAACCAGTCTCAAAATGAAGTAAATTTATTGTACTACCAATGTACATAAATAAATTTCCACATAATCACCATGTAGTGGAACAAAATCAGTGGCGGAACTACAAATTTTGCCCCCCCCCCCCGCAAAGATTAGATTGCGCCCCCCCAACCTTATGTGATTTTTTCTTTTCGTGTCTAGCGGCCCATAATTTTGAAGAAATTTAACCTTGGATTCTTCTTACACAAAGAATCATTTTACTTTATAATACATATTTTATTATGAATATAAAAGAAAAACAATAATATCAAACAAATGAAACATAGACAAAACAAAACAAAACTAGATATAAATAAATAAATCAATTTAAAATGTTAAATCTTTCTTTCTGGATTTTAAATTAGCAAAATCTCTAATTAAGTCTTGAATACCCATTTCTTGAGCAATTTCAGCCTCAATGTTCAACAATGATAAATTATGTAAGAGTTCTTCTCCAGTAGAATTTCGTAGATAGTTTTTTATTATTTTTTATTTGGAAAAAGAACGCTCTGCTGTTGCCACAGTGACAAGAAGTGTTAAAAATAATAAAATTGCAGTAACTACGTCTGGAAAACTGACCGACAGGGAGGTATATTTAATTATTAAAAGTTCGGAAAATTCTTTCATTGTTTATATTATAGAGATTTCCTCATTAAGGGTACGCACAACCATATAGTTTCTTATACAAGACTAACAATCTGCAATAAAATTACTAACAATCTATACATCAACATTTTCAGCGAATTTTTATCTATCTAATAAGAAATTTTTAATTGTAAAAAGAACTGCCATGTAATTGTAAATAAACAAATTGCTTCATAGATGCCATCTTGTAAACCATTCAACACATATTTGTGTACCATGCGGCAAATTGTAGCTAAAGCTTCATTCTACAAACATGGAGATATTTTGTTCTATTGTGAAAATTACCTTTACACTTATTGTACTTGGTAATCTACATTTGCCGCCATCTCGAATCTGCCGCGGTTCTCAATATAGGTGCTGCGGATAAAAATGAATTATTTTATGTAAAGAATACTTGTACCAAGTGGCATTTCATTATCATCAAGTATAATATTTTTCGACGAAGGTTCTAAACTATAAACAATGATGTCGAAAAAAATGTTGACGTATTATTTGAACATTTCTACATAAAATTATATAAATATAAAAATTATTTGAAACCCACAAATATATCAATATCCGCCCGAATATTTCTCAAATTGTGGACAAACACCAATGTCAGAAATCACATTAAAAAAAGTTTTTGATTTATTATTAGATATTATTTTGTATAAGTTTCCTTATAAAATTCCTTTCACAACTATTTCAAGTATAAAATGATATATTTTGTGCAATATTTACGCAATAATTTGTATGTTTTTCTAAATGATAAATATTTCATTTATTTTTCTGCATAAGCGGTTAAGGCTGCGTATAACCCCCGGAGGTTACTAGTTTCCTATACAAAACTAACAATCTGAAATAAAATTAGTATTAACCTATACATCAAATTTTGCACCGAATTTGTATCTATCTAATATGATAGTCTTAATTGTAGAAACATTTATAGTAAAAATATTATCGCTCAATAACTTAAAAATAGACATCAGCGATATTGTTCTGTAATTTTTTAAATCTATTTGTGGGTTTCGAATAACTTTTATATTTATATAGTTTTGTGTAGAAATGTTCAAATAATACGTCAATTTTTTTTTTCGACTTGATTACTTATAGTTTAGAGCCTTCGTCGAAAAATATTATACTTAAAGATAATAAAATACCACTTGGTACACGTATTCTTCACGAAAAATAAATCATTTTTACCCGTAACACCAATTTTGAAAACCGCGGCAGATTCAAGAGGGCGGTAAAAATAGATTACCAAGTACAATAACTCTAAGTAATTTTCACAATACAACAAAATAGCTACAATCATATTTATAGAATGAAGCTTTAGGTACAATTTGCCGCATCGTACGCAAATATGCGTCGATTGGTTTACAAGATGGCGTCTATAATGCAATTTGCTTATTTACAACTACCTAACTGTTTTTTCTACAATTAAAAATATCCTATTAGATAGATAAAAATTCGCTGCAAATTTTGATATATAGATTGTTATTAATTTTATTTCCGATTATTAGTTTTGTATAAGAAACTATTGAGGACTATAGGGTTGTGCGCCGCCTTAATATTGATAATCTCGTGCAATGTATCTTACCAAAGAGGTGTTTTTGCTATCTTTTTATATAATAAAAATACAAATATCAAAATTATTTGTGTTTGAATATTCAAAATATCTTTGGACCCACCAGACCCAGGGAACACCATAATCCTTGATAGAAAGTAGTGTGGCCCGCGAAGATTTCTCAAAACTTCCAAGTAGCCCTCTCGCTTAAAAGGTTGCACGGGCCTGATTTAGATGGTCTTTAATATTGTTTATACATTTTAATTATATCGTAGAACAGGGTTTCTTAAACTTATGTAGTCCGAGGACCCCCTCTTGAACAACATTTATTTTTGCGGATCCCATCTCAACCTTAGCATTTTACATCGTTTTTGAGACTTACTTTCTGGTTCAATAATCTTATAGGCACTACGTTATAACAAATATTGGTAAAAATGTATCGCTGGTTATTTTAATAAATGGTCTTGCGCATTTATAGAGATGAACATTTTTATTAGCATATAGAATAAAAAACATAAAATGAATAAAAATAGTATCATTTTAGTATCAGTTGCTTTAGATGATGACAGAGTACTCCTGGGCAGGCTGATACTCTTCCTTGTCTTGCACTTTATTTTAATGTGTCTTATAATTAAAGCACATCAATGGTTTTATCCTGTTTGCGGCGTCCTAGAACTCTGTCCACAGAACATTTATTAAAGAAGTGTCATTCCTATAGGGATTTGCAGCTAAGCACCCTACCATCTGGTGAGCGTTTCATGAACTTGTGTACATCAGATAACATTTCGTTTTGTGTATTGGTTTTGTATGAAGTTTGTTTTTAAAGTTTTATTATAATCATTGAAAAATGTATAATACATATTGTTGTGTGCCTATGTGCAATTCATTGAAAAGAAGAAACCCGGAAATATCGTTTCATTTGTTTCCACTAATATCAGACACCTTATGGTTCGAAACAAAATTGGGAAAGCAAGAGGTTAGGAATCGACGCGATGTTTAGATAAACAATTTAAAAATTGGAAAAAAAGTGAGCCCTTATATGTATCAAAGTTTGCTCATTACATTTTAATGATAGTGACTACAAAAAATATTTTCAATTTTGTATTTATTATCGCATATCTTGAAAATTCCTGTTATTGTGTGTGGGTTTGTAATGCACAAGTTTGTAGGCATAATGCATAAATCTTTATGATCTCTGTTTATTTCAGTGACTCCACACAATATTATATGCCCAGCATTGTAGATTTCTACCCCTTGGTAAACAACACGGGAATTATTATTTCCCCCAATATAGTTAAAATAATCGACAATGGAAAACCGCCATAACTTAAAACCAGATCACAAAATGTAGTATTTTAGATGTTTACAAGTAATGTAACTTCACAAAATCAGAAAATCCCAAACAATTATTTATTTTTTGTCGTTTTTTGATACACTTTTCGCTATTATTTACTAGTAAATGTCAAGTGGTATCTGATGTAGAATGGTTTCAAAAAAATCCGCGTGGCGCTACGATCTTAAAATTTTTCCCCTATATTAAAAGTTTATTACCGCACTCTGTGAACAAGTCGGGTACTAAAAACTAAAACCGCGAAATTTGAATGTATCATCATGTACTATTATTGTTAATAATAAGAATACATTATTTGATTAACATTTCCAAATTTTGTTTTAACATAAAATCTTGCTAAATAGTTAATAACACAAATAATAATAAAAAAAAGTGTAAAAAAAGTGTTTGGTAAAAAAAATGACAAAAAAATAAATAATAATAAAAAAGTATTCCAAAATGAAAAAGAAAAAAATAAATAAAACGATCAAATGACAAAAAAATAAAAAACTATTCCGAAAGACCAAAAGGCAAACATAAAATTAAAAAGGTATTTCGAAAGACCAAATGCACGTATTTTAAATATAATCTATTTGAAATATAAGAAACAAAATCCGCTAAACTGGTTAACCTCTTTTTCAAAAATATTAACCGAAATTTTATAAACCGGTTTACAAAAAAAGTTATGAAATATCGGATTATAAACCGATTAAATACTAACCAATATAAATTTCAGTTCCAAACCTGGTATAAATAAGAAGGTAATATTCAAAACGTGATTTGTCACACAAAATTCTAAATTGAGATATTGGTATCAGTATTTAACTGTTATATTAAGTGTTTTTAGGGTTTTGTAGGTATGACCACCAAAAACCCTGTTAACGTCACTCTCGTGTCTGTCTGTCTGTCTGTACAGTAGAAATTGTAGCCAAACAGAAAGTTCGGTATGTTTATACAATTCTTTGACCCACATATAGGGAAAATACTGAGAGTTCAAAAGACACATCCTCAGATAAATATAAACAAATGTGTAATTAATGGATAAAAATAAATATTTGTTTAAAATTTTGAGTGGGGTACCAAATAAAACCTCTTAATGCGCGGATAGACGAGCAAATTTTTATTTTAGGATTTTCGATTTTTTTAAATTAAGCCATATATCAATATATTTCTTATTAATCTAATTAAGACTAACTAATACAAAGCAAATGCAGAAAAAACGCTGGGATTTTTGGCAAATTATTTAAATATTATTAAAAAAATTTAATGGAAGCTCTTAGTACTCAAATAACGAATAAAAATGATGATCAAAAATTATTAATCAATCACATCAAATGATTGATGAAATGAATGATGTGATTATAGAACAAATACTTCTAGACAGCCAGTATTATGTTGGCTTCTTACACTTATTAAATACCTACAAAACCCTACTAGTAGTACTTACCCAAAGAAGAAACAAAACTTAACAGTCCAAAAATACAGAATGAAAATTTAAAAATCATTGTGACTAACTCTCTTTTAACGTGTATAATAGAATAACTAAAATGGTATGCATTTTTTCCTTAAATACTAAGCACAATGGCAGTTAATCTTAAAATAGGGGGCGTGCGATGACTTTTTGAACAGGTACTATGCGTTATCTTTTTATATATTAGACCTACATTTTGTTAACTTGAAATTTGTTAAATAGTTTTTTAAATCAATTTAATTATTTTTTTTATTTACCTTTTCATACAAAAGCTTTAAACATTTTTGTAAGTTATTTTCGCCATTTTAGTCTAGTGCCTACGCACCATATTTTACGATGATACTGCACTTGATGATAATGGAATGCCATTTGGCACACGTGTTCTTTATAAAAATTAGATCATTTTGACCCGCAGCACCTATTTGTGAATTGAAGCAGATTTAAGATGGCGGCGAAAATAGCGCGTCAATTACGATAACGATAATTAATTTTTATAATGGAGCAAAATAGCTAAATACATATTTGTACAATGGACCTTTAGCTACAATTTTCGTACGCGAATATCCGTCACTTAGTTTACAAGATACCGTCCATAATTTATTCTCAGACGCAAAAAAATGATTTCCGAAATGGCTAACGAATTTCGTATGATATGGCTCGTTTTCTATTATTTTAATGTCGTAGATTACGAATATGTTAACAAAATGGCGAAAATTTTAAAATTTGATAGTTTTTTCCTAAATTTGAGACATGATGATATACTCAATCACTGCAAATCTGCGTATATTAACATTTTGTTTCAATTCTTTCTAAATCTGTAGGGCATATCCTTGGCTACAAGAATATGCGCGGAATTTTACAGTGAGGGGCGCCGAAATTAAGATAGCGGCCGAAATATAAGTCTCAACTTATTATTTTGACACTTTTTATATCGTTCCCGACCAAATCTGACCTGTAAATTACAAAAATTAAATAGAAAATGGCATATGATTTTTTATTATTCGGGTTTTGCCCGAAATGAAATAAAAAATTTGACATATCTGGCCGGAACGGCTGTAAATTATAACATATAAGTAAGATACTCCATACATATACGGAATGCTCGATTTTCGAAATCTACGATTACAATATGCCCGAAATTGATATACAACTCGACAAATTTGATTTAAATAGCAAAATTCGATTTTCGATCGTTATTTCGAAAGTGGCTTCTTTTGAAACCAGGTGCTGCGATAAACCTAAGCAAATTGATGCATTCCGTATATATATGGAGTAACTTACTTAAATGTCATAATTTACAGTCGTTCCGGCTGAATATGTAAATTTTTTTATTTCATTTCGGGCAAAACCCGAATAATAACAAGTCATATGCCATTTTTTATTTCAGTTTTGTAATTTACAGGTCCGATTTGGTCGAAAACGAAATAAAGTAAATATATTTGGTAAATACGAAGTTGAGAGTTTACACATTTCGGCCGCTATCTTAATTTCGGCGACTCGCAGAGAAAAATTGCGCTCATGTTCTTTTAGCCACGCATATGCCGTATAGATTTAGGAAGAATTGAAACATAATGTTAATATACACAGACTTTGCAGTGATAGAGTATATCATCATGTCTCGAATTTGGGGAAAAAATCTATTAAAGATTCGTAATCTACGACATTCAATTAATAGAAAACGAGCTATTTTATACGAAATTCGTTAGCCATTTCGGAAATCACTTTTTTGCGTCTGGGAATGAATTATGGACGGTATCTTGTAAACTGAGTAACGAATATTCGCATACGATGCGGCAAATTGTAGCTAAAGGTCCATTGTATAAATATTTATTTAGCTATTTCGCTCTATCATAAAAATTAGTTATCGTTATCGTAATTGGCGCGCTAGTTTCGCCGCCATCTTGAATCTGCCTCGATTTACATATAGGTGCTGCTGGTCAAAATGATTAAAATTTTATAAGGAACACGTGTGCCAAATGGCATTCCATTATCATCAAGTGCAGTATCTTTCGTCCTAGGCACTAGACTATTTTTGATACTTCTAGTAATAAACTATGAATGACTTTTTGAATGAAATTAATTCCATATTTGGCACCATAAAATTCACCCATGAAATTGAAAAAGATGGCAAGCTTCTTTGCTTCACACCATAATAATAAGAAATAGTAACAAATTAGTATTTGATGTTAATCTTAAACAAATTAGTTTAATCTAGAAGTATTCTGGAGAAGTGTCTGAATTCAATGTTCTTTTTTTTAATGATTCATAATTTACCGAGAAAAAAATATATCAACATAAAAAAATATTTAAACTTATATCATTGTCCTCTTTTCTTTTTGCTAAAGTCGTTTATTACATTAGGATTAAAATTATCTTCCTTTTGTATTGCTCGTAGATAGAACTGATGATCTGCTACCACATTCTTCGACAAAGATGAAGCAATAATTATATCGGGGGAGACACAACGAACGCTGAGCAGTGGTTTTGTTCAAACAGGTTAAAACTTAATCGAGAAAAAACACAAAACATGATTTTACACAGTCGCATTGACTGTCTTGATATGACTGATGAGGTGCGATTTCTGGGTTTACGTATTGATAGCAGTTTGAATTGGAAACGTCACTGTATGATACCCTTTTCACACTAGATCTTTAAGACGATTGAACTTAAACTTCATCAATGTTTAATATCGGTTTGCTTTCACACTTGATGTTTAATTTGAAGAAGAAATCTCCATGTAAAGCTAGTATGTATTGCCAACATAATTTCATATCGTTTGAATTATTCTGTCATTATTTTGTATATCGAGGTTAGGAGAAGTTTATTTTTTATATTTATTTAAATAATAACGCAAATAATCATCTCATAACCTCGATATATAAAATGATAACAGCTGAACATAGATAAAAGAAGAGAAGCACAAATTCAAGGAGTATTTTTTTATAATGGGAATTAAGTTGGCAATGCGGGCGAAGTTTAAGACGCAGATCTCTGTCTTAAACATCGGTCGTGTTTAGACGAGGCCGTACGGTTTCACATTAGCGGTTAAAGATCCATTCACTTAAACATCCGATCTTAAAGATCTAGTGTGAAAAGGGTATGAGTATCACTAGTAAGATCTCGAGGTCATTATACGCTTTACGTAAAATATCACCGGTAGTGCCATTTTAAACTGCTATTATAGCCTATCACGCTCTCGTCAACCGCCATTTGGCATATGGCATTCTATTGTGGGGCGCATCAACAGATGCTATAAAAGTATTCAGAACTCAAAAAAAAGCTTTACGCATCATATGTAAGCTCAGAAAGAATACCTCTTGTAAACAGTACTTTATTAAGCATTCAATGTTAACTTTACCTGCTATGTTTATTTTATATTGTCTGATATATGTTAAATCTGAGTTTCAAACTTTTGATTACATATACAAGAACCTTGAAAGAGTGACTAGATTTGGTAACCATTTGGAAATACCCAGGATCAGATTGGAAGTTTGTAAAAACTCACCTAGATACTGGGGACCTACATTTTTTAATCGACTACCGGATAGAATTAAAATGATGGATCTTAAGAGATTTAAATTTGCTGCCCAGTCTATTCTCCTAGAAAAGGCATATTATACCATTGAGGAATATCTATTGGATAATATTGTGTAACAAAATAGAAAAATGTCTCTAATTAATTAGTTTTTGTTCATTATTATTATTATTATTTATTTATTTTTTTTGTATCTCTTATATTTCTGTGTACTGTTTCATATTTCATTGTTCTGCATTTTATATTGACGTGTCTATGAATGCATCACTCTTACAGAACTAATAATAATAATAATAATAATAATAATAATAGCGCATACCTAGTGAGCGCATACCTTGCAACCCTATTGGACCGTACGTCTCTGAACCTTGATACATTCTACGGTCATCTGCATAACACAGACTGCATACAAGCAGTAGCTAGCGACATAACTGCCGCTCTTATCTCTAAATTACTCTTTTTAATTAAAAAATACAATTAATAATGCTTTGTTTTCCCTTAAATATTGAATTATTTGTTAAACAGAGAACTAAAATTTTATTAAAACAAAAGAAATGTTATACAATATTAGGTCGGTTCTTTTCGCTACTTGTCGTCAACGGTTTACTGCGGCGTCAAAATTTTCTGTTCGTTGGCCAGCGATGTTCAAAAGGAAGCACATCATACCGCATCATAATAATGCCAGGTCACATGCTGCTTTGGGGTCTCGTCAGAAGATCGCACAGCTAGGCTGGGAAATTTTGGCACATCCACCATACTCTCCAGACCTAGTATCCTCCGATTACCACCTGTTCCTGTTCTTACAAAAAAATTAGAAGGGAAAAAAATCAAATTGAAGCAGATGTCAGACAAGCACTGCTTGAGTTTTTCGCCTCTGAAGATAAGACATTTTACAAAATATTATATACAAATTGCTATCACGCTGGCAAGAGGACATAAATAACGATGGAAATTATATTATACAATAAATATTAATAAATGTATGAAAAATTTATTATTTTTGTTTTATTCCACAAACAGACAGAACTATCCGGTAAGGTTTTAGGTGTAAGGTTTAATATTACTACAAAAGTCCGCAAGAGTATATATTGCAGGTTAATAGATAACTCACAATTATCATTTATAAGTTTTCATTTTCGGCGAAAATTATAGCGCCCAGTTTGCTGTGGAATATCGTCGTTACCTTTAAAGATTTACGAAGGAATATTACTTTAATGGCAAGTATAGCTATACCTATCGTTTATAGATCAGAAATAATTACAGAAAGAACATCATAGTAAATAAATTAATCTGATGCGTGTATTGGTACACGCTACGCTGGTCATTCTGATCGTTAGGTGGTAGAGCGGGGCCAACAATACTGCTGATTCAAAAATTCAAGTTATACTTAGTTGAAGTAAATTTTAAATTGTGTTTTGATTATTTGTTATTTGTATATTATTGTATTGATTATATTAATAATAATAATAATAATATTTATTCATGTTAATAAATTTTGAGTTTTTTACATTCGTTATAATATAAAATATTAGTACATTTAATAATAAAATAAGACATATTAAAATAACAAATTAAAAATTACGAGACATATATTGCGAGAAAAATCTGCAGACATGTAGAAAGTTTGTTAAAGTTCGCTAGATACTAGTCAAAGCTATAAAATGCCTTGTTGATTAGGAGGGATTTTAGTTTGATGGTAATTTTTTTATTTCACAAGGGAGAACATTGTAAAATTTAGTGACATAATAGTTCAACGAGTATCTAGTTGAGGTCAGTCTTGTATAATCAGGCCTGATTAGTTCTTTGCCACGGGTATTGTAGCTGTGAACATCTTTTTGAAGTTTTTTGTCTTTATAATTTAAGTGGACATGAGTCAAGCAGCAATAAATGTACAGCAATAAAAAAACAAGGGAATAGAATTATATGCTAAACCGCTAATAATTCTAACGACACGTCGCTGCAAACCAAAAATTCTTTCGGCATGAGAGGAATGCCCCCAGGCGAATAAAGCATAGGTGACATGAAATAATGCATAGTATGCTGTTAATAGAACATTTTGAGTAACCTTTTGTTTTAAGTTCTTGATACAATATATGGACTTACAAAGCTTTGCGGATGTTACTTCTATATGTTTCTCCCAATTGAGATTAGCACCTATGACAACACCCAAAAACTTTACTGAGTCGTTGTTAACAGGGTCGAGAGCCCTGAGGGTAAAAAACAGATGTTGTGTTTTAGCTACATTAATACTTAACATATTTGCTCTGAACCACTCTTTACTACGTTCCAGGGTTAACCGGCTTAGATCTATAAGCTGGTCATAATTAGAATCATTATTCAAAATTGTAGTATCATCTGCATACAATATAGTATTAACTTGATTCATATATAATGGCAGATCATTAATATAAATTATGAACAGCAGTGGTCCTAAAATTGAACCCTGCAGCACCCCAGAATTTATCTCCAGCTCTTTAGATTTTTTACCATTAGCCCATACATATTGTTTCCTATTTGATAGATAGGACTTTAATAAGTTAATACTATCAGGGCCAATATTGTAACAAGATAATTTAATAATTAAGAGGTCATGTGGAACGCAGTCAAAGGCTATAGTTAGATCTAAAAAAGTAGCCATGCTATGAGATTTATTTTCTAGAGCAAATGTTACGTATTCGATCAAGTCTAGAATAGCATTACTGGTAGATTGCCAGCTCTTAAGTCAAATTGACTGTCGTTTAATAAATGGTTATTCTCAAAATGTTCAATCAACTGCTGTAATAATAATTTTTCAAAAATTTTTGAAAAAATAGGTTTTAGAGATATCGGCTGGAAATTATTTATGTCATCTTTGTCCTTACTCTTATAGACCGGTATAACTTTTGATATTTTTAAGGCAGTTGGGAATGTATTTTCTCTTATACATCTATTAGAAATCTTACTTAATGGGTCAATAATCAGATTTTTTGTCTTTTTTATAAGATAAACGTATAATCATACGCATCTTTCCTTTTACTGTTATTCAGTGAAGTAATGGCATCCCTCACTTGATTGTGCGTAATTTGTTTAAATGTAAAGACGGGTAATTACATACTAACGTCGAAAATTTCCTTCAATATTGTGTTTTATTACACTAAATCTTTTGCTTATCATTTCGCATATTTGATTTTGATATGCGCAATAGAATTACCGCCTAAGCAGCAATGAGACCGTTAAAATTATAATTATTGTTACTGCTGAATAAATGCTGTTTACAAGTTAAGCGTACCAATTACATTGTTAAAACCCCACATAAAACTATTTTGATAAATTAAATATTTTATTGTTACTGCCGAATGAATGCTGTTTACAAGTTACACGTACGAATTACATTGTTAAAACCCCACATAATACTTTTTTGATAAATTAAACCTTCTTAAATTAAATATCTAAAACCGAAGGTAACGTACTCAGCAAACATTTTTACACGGGCCAGTACTGGTAAAGCACATACTCCCCGGCATTGAAAGTAATGGGCCAGTACCCCGGTGTCCCCGTGGCCGTTACTGGCCCATTGATGTATCAGTTGCCGGCCCAGCAACGGTAAAGTGCAAAATAATCGCATTAGTTGCAAGATTTATTTCTGATGGTTTTAAGTAAAAAGTATGAGTGAAGAAGAGTGCTTATAAAATGCTGGTAAAGTACTTCGTATAGGCGGAATGCGAAATAAAAATGTGAAGTACATTATTAATACTGGCGTTGCACTTACTTTTGGTGCCAGTAATTTACCAGCATAAAAGCAGTTTGCCGGCATTCGGCCGTTAGTTGAATGTTTGCTGGGTATTTTGGTATTTAACCCATCGTGGAAATAATTTGAATTTTTTATTGTGCAGCAATCATTTATTTTTCCGAATTAAAATATTTTTGATATATATTTTTTTCTCCCGAGCATCGCCTGGTATGTCTGCTAGGAATATATAAATTGACTGATGACAATAATTTCTTTAGTTTATTACGTGTTAAAGAAAATGTCTAAATGGCAGCACTGTGCGGGGGTAAGACGAGTGAGGCGTATTTGAGTGGGTGTGCAACGTATACCGCGCATACCCAAATCGCACATAGCTGTTTAAAATTGTTTCCTTTTTTAATGTTTATTTATTTTCATTTTGGAGCCGAAAACGGGTCGAGCCCAAAATTACGGCTTCGATTTTACAAAAAGAAATACATTTAAATTATTTGTATGTAAATAGCAATAACAGGGCCGGCGCTAAGTTTCGCGAGGCCCAGTGCAAAATAAAGAAATGGGGCCCCTGTCAAATATAAAAATTATAGGTATTTACAAAATTGACACGTGGTAATTTATTTAATGCTTTAATTTTTATACGTTCATATAAATATTATATAAAAAAATATAGTTTTTTCTAATGGGTGTTTTTTTTAGAGGTATAGAACTTTAAATTGCAATAAAACAACGATGGATTATTCGATTGACATGAATTTTTTTTTATTCGAAAGATAATCTTGTGGCATTACATTTTAAATATGATCAATATGGTCATATGCCAGAAATATGACCGCCACGGCTGGCTCGGATGTAGTCCAATCTGGACGTCCAATTTTCGATGACTTTTTCCAACATTTGTGGCCGTATATCGGCAATAACACGGCGAATGTTGTCTTCCAAATGGTCAAGCGTTTGTGGCTTATCCGCATAGACCAATGACTTTACATAGCCCCACAGAAAGTAGTCCAGCGGTGTTAAATCACAAGATCTTGGAGGCCAATTCACAGGTCCAAAACGTGAAAGTAGGCGGTCACCAAACGTGTCTTTCAATAAATCGATTGTGGCACGAGCTGTGTGACATGTTGCGCCGTCTTGTTGGTATGATTTAATGTAATGCCACAAGATTATCTTTCGAATAAAAAAAAATTCATGTCTATCGAATAATCCATCGTTGTTTTATTGCAATTTAAAGTTCTATACCTCTAAAAAAAACACCCGTTATATGTAAGAAACAAGATCCAATCTATATATATAAAATCGTAACTAAGCTACCTACTCATAATCAACGCCCAGCCCAAACCACTCGACCTATAATCATGAAATTCGGCGAGTATATTCCCTCCATGACGTAAGCACCCACTAAGAACGGATTTTTCGAAACTCATCCTCTAAGTGGGTGAAAAGGGGGTTAAAAGGGGTAAAATGTGGCTTCACGGTTTCCTTAATATCTCTTAGGTCCAATAAGATATCGACTTGGTTTTTGCTTACAGTAATTACGCATGTAAATATTAAAAAACTTATTTCAGGATTTTGTCCTAATCAACCCCTAAAGGGGTGAATCTAAAATCAGGGTAAATTATAGCACCCTTCGCATCTTCTGTGTTTATTGTGTTATAACATTGCTTTTTGGCATAAAGGTGTCTTTTTAAAATATTTAGAAAGTGTTTTGACCGTTTTTTTAAATTCCACCCCTAAAGGGGTAAACTGGCATTTTTTATTCGGTAAGATGTCGTCTAGACAAAAAAAAATAAAATTCGGGGAGTATATCCCTTTTATGACTTAAGGACCCCTTAAGAAATGATTTTTCGAAATTAAGCCTCTCAGGGGTGAAAAGGGGTTAAATGTGTTTTCACGGATTCCTCAGTATCTGTTAGGTCAAGAATATATCGCCTTGCTTTTGCTTACAAAGACTACCCACATAAATATTGAAAAACTTACTTTTCAGGATTTTGTCCTAATTAACCCCTAAAGGGGTGAATCTACAATCAGGGTAAATTATAGAACCCTTCGCCTCTTCTGTGTTTGTTGTGTTATAACATTTCTTTTAGGCAAATAGGTGTCTTTTTAAAATATTTAAAAAGTGTTTTGACCGTTTTTTTTTAAATTTCGCACCTAAAGGGGTAACTTAGTATTTTATATTCGATAGAATGTCGTCTAGACAGAGAAACATAAAATTCGGGAAGTATATCCCTTTTATGACTTAACAACCCCCTAAGAAATTATTTCTGGAAATTCAACCCCTAAGGGGTGAAATGGGGTAAAATGTGTTTTCACGGGTTCCTCAATATCTCACAGGTTCAATAATATATCGCCTTGATTTTTGCTTATAAATATTATCATTATAAATGTTGAAAAACTTATTTCAGGATTTTGTCCTATTCATCCCCTAAAAGGGTGAATCTACAATCAGGGAGAATTATAGAACCCGACGTATTTCCTGTGTTTGTTGAGTTATTAAATTCCTATTTGGCATATAGATGCCTTTTTAAAATAACTCGAAATAGTATTGACAGTTTTTCAAAATTTCACCCCTAAAGGGGTAAAAGGATATTTTTTATTTGATAGAACATCCCTTGGACATAGATACATGATATTCGCAAAGTATATTCCCTCCATGAGGTAAGCATACACTAAGACATGATTTTTCGAAATTCAACCCCTAAGGGGTGAAATGTAATTTCAAGGATTCCTAAATATCTCTACGGACTAACAAGATATCGTCTTGGTTTTTACTTACAAGGATTACCGATATAAATGTTGAAAAACTTATTTCAGGATTTTGTTCTAATCAACCCCTAAAGTGGTGAATTTCCGAACAGGGGAATTTATACAACCCATCATATTCCCTGTGTTTGTTGAATTATAAAATTCCTTTTGGCATATAGGTGTCTTCAAAATATCTCGAAATGGTATTGACAGTTTTTAAAATTTCACCCTTAAGGGGTAAATGGGAATTTTGTATTCGATTGAACATCCCTTGGACATAGATAAATAAAATTCGTGACGTATATTCCCTCCATGACGTAAGCACCCACTAAGACGGGATTTTTCGAAATTCCAGCCCTAAGTCCATCCAAATACCGAAAAACGTATTTCAGAATTTTGTCCGTATCAACCCCTATAGGGGTCTACAATCGGGGTGAAATATACAACCCGTCGTGTTTCCTGTGTTTATTAAGTTATAAAATTTTTGGCACACCGGTGTCTTTTTCAAATATCTCGAGATAGTTTTGACAGTCTTTTAAAATTTCACCTCTAAATGTAAATGGGGGGTGGGGTTAAATGGGTATTTATAAATGGGTAACTTCCCGCTATATTCGATAGAACTTCCCTTGGATATAGAGACATGAAATTCGGGAAGTATATTCCTTCCGTGATGTAAGCACCCACTAAGAAGAGATTTTTCGAATTCGAGCCCTAAGGGGTGAAATGTGATTTGAAGTATTCCTCAATATACCTTAGACCAATGAGATATTGACTTAGTTTATGATTACAAAGGTTACCCATACAAATTTTTGAAACAGTAATTCAGGATTTTGCCGTAATCAACCCCTAAAGTGGTGAATCTACATTTGGAGTTCATTCCATTTTGGTACATAATTTTCTATTTAAAATATTTAGAAAGCGTTTTGAAATTTTTTTAAAATTCACCCCTAAAGGGGTAAATTGGTATTTTTTATTCGAAAGAACGTCCCTTCACATAGAGATATGAAATTCAGGAAATATATTCTCTCCATATCGCAAGCACCCGCTTATATGGAATTTTTCGAAATTCGACCCCTAGGGGATGAAATGTGATAAAATGTTTTTCCTCGGATTCTTAGGTCCAATGGTATATTGATTTGGATTTTGCTTACAATGGTATCCGTATATGTGTTTAAAAATTAAATTCAGGATTTTGCTCTAATCATCAATCCCTAAAGGGGCGATTCTAGATTCGGGGTGAATTATAGAACCCTTTGTAGCTTCTGTCTTTATTTTACTGTAACTGTGTTGTACTTTTTCGCATTTAGGTGTCATTTTATTATCTTTAGTTTCAAGATCATTTCATTTTGATCGTTTTTTTTTTATATTTCACCCCTAAATTGCATTTTTTATATTTCCCTAAATTTCATTGGTACATTGGTATTTTTTAGTAGACAATTGAAATTCGGGGGCTATATTTCTTCCATGACGTAAGCAACCACTAAGAAGAGATTTCTCGAAATTCGACCCCTAGGGGGTGAAAACGGATTTCTTAATATCTCTTGATGAAATAACGACTTGCTTTTTACTTACTATGGTTACCCGTACGTATGTATACAAATGTAATTTAGGATTTTGCTTCAATCAACACTTAACAGGGCGAATCTACATTAAATCAGGGCGACTTATATAATGTTTCGTAACTTATTTGTTTGTTGAGTTATAACATTCCTTTTTGGTATATATTTTTTTCTTATCTTTAAAAAGTTTTTTAAAGGTTTTTTTTATCTATAAAGGGGAAATAGGTATATTTTTGATTAGATACATGGAATTCCGGGAACATATTCCTTCCATAACGTAAGCATCGAACCCTTTATATCTCCTGTGCTTCTTGAATTATAACATTCCTTTCTGGCATATAGGTGACTTTTTAAAATCTTTCGATAGTGTTCTGACAGTTTTTTAAATTTCATTCCTAAAGAATTTTTTATTAGAAATAAGAAATTCCAAGACTACATTTCTGGATATGACGTAAGAACCCACTAAGAAAGGATTATTCGACCCCTATGGGGTGAAGAAGAATATAATGTTTTTTTTACAGATTCCTCGATGTCTCTTAGGACAGATGAGATATCGACTAGGTTTTTGCTTATAAAAGTTACCCGTGCACATGTTTAGAAACAAACTACGAATTTTACACTAATGAGCCTCTAACGGGGTGAATCTACACCTGAGGAGAGAGTTAGCAATGTGATCTATAAAGAACCATGACTTATAATAATTGCACGATGATGGCAAACTGTCAATATACCGTAGCGAAGCACGGGTACTCAGCTAGTACATTATAATGTTTTGTTTCATCATAATTGATTTTTAATTTAATAAATTATATCAAATACTAGTTATTGTTAAAAGAAAATATTTTATTACCTGAAATTATAAAACAGCCATTAAAACCTGTTTTAAGTACATTTAATTAGTTTTCACCAACAACATATTCATTTAAAAATGATTTTTTTTTTATTTACCATATCTATACATACATTATTTCAATAATTATCAATTTTTGAGCTTATTTTTACAAAAACACTTGAAACGTAAGTATATGTGCCATTTTGTCATTTATAATGTGTACGAAATCAATTTCTATCATAAAACCAATCCGCTCGGGATTCCGCGCGGATCCCGCGGGATGAAAAGTGTGCGGGATTGCAATCCCTAATTGTATAATAAATACCTATTTATAATTAAGTAGAATTAAGTAATCAGAATCATGAATTTCTGTTAATTTTTATTGCATAATTCCTGTTTTCCATAATTAATTTCTGTTAATTTCGATATGTCAAAACTTACATTACATGCGTACGCATTCTGCGCATGGGATTAAATATTACCCATCTTAGGTCCGTTCGGCATAAGCTAATAATCTACACATTCTGCATAATTTACACAAGATTCTTGATATGATATTTATTATAATTATTCTGTGATCTATAAATCGTACCTATATAGGTCAGAGCACTTTTTTACCGTTAATAAATGCTCTTGCCACCGAAGAAAGTTTTATTCATATAGTTTTAGGGGCTACGAAAATGTTCAACAGCAAATTTAATGTTATAATTGTTGTCGAAAAATGAAAATAAAAAATCTGGGAAATATATCCTGGGGAACATTTTTGTAGCAATATTAAACCCTAAAAGTCCTTCATATATGTATATATATTGAATATGTATATCTTTTATAGTTTCACCGCCATAGCATTTTAATGTGATTAATGTAAAACTCTAAATTACATTTTTGTACATGTAACCTCTAACAGCAAAAACCAAGTCTATATCTCTCATTGGGCCTAAGAGATATTGAGGAATTAGTGAAAAAGCATTTTGCCCACCTTAGGGGTGAAATTATTTAAAAAAAAAAACTCAATAAGTTTCTAAAGATTTTAAAAAGACACTTATATACCAAAACGACATGTTATCTCAATAAACATAGGAAGTGCGAAGCGTTGTACAATCGACCCCGAATGTAGATTTAAGGGTTGTTTAGGGCAAAATCCTGAATTTCGTTCATAAATATTTGTAACCTTAATAAGCAAAAACTAAGTCGATATCTTATTGGTTCCAAGATATATTGAGGAATCTTTGAAACCATATTTCACCCCTTTTCACCGAAAAGGGGTGAACCTTTTCACCCCTTAAGGATCGAATTTAAAAAAAATCTCTTCTTTGGGTATTTTCTTATTCATATAGATTCTAGTTATGATGAAGGCATTTCTTACCTGTATGCAAAATTTCAACTCGGTAGCATATCTGGAAGTGGGTTAGAATTTCCGGATATAGCCACAAATATTCATTTTTATACATATAGATTATTTCTATCTGTATATATTTTCAACTGTATTTATATATTGTGAATGTGTAGGTAGTGATTCTTCTCGAGAATTTCTCGAGAAAAAGTTTTAATTCTCATTTTTCATTTCTCGAGAAATGTAAAATTTACTCGACGCCTTTACTTTAGTACTTTAAAGGTGATTATAATTTTAACATGTTTTTATCCTCTACAATATTTTCAACATTAAAAAAAGATGTATATTCTAATAATTATATAATTATTTTTCTCGAGATTTCTCGAGAATTCTCGAATAAGTCTAATGTCGATAAATCAGAAACACTATATGTAGGGATGTATCAAAGGATAAATTATCTGTGGTATCCCGTAAATAAAATAAAATAAAATTATGAAACTGAATTGAGTGTTTTAATGAGTTTAATTATGACACTAAACATTTTATTTCATAAAATTGGTAAAATTGGCACAATATCCTGCAAATTTTACAAAAATATTCGATAACTACCTAGAAAAATATAAAACTATCAAAGCAGTACGGCCAAGCGTCACATTAAGGAAAAAAAAAAAAAAAAAACAGAAACTTAAAATTCGGTCTCCACTTATTATCATCTGAAACTGGGGTGACCAGATGTATTTTCACAAAACCAGGACAAATGTCTGAAATCCCAGGATATTTAGCATTGTTCAAACTAGAACAAAACCAGGACATTTTTTGTATTAAAAAAAAGACATTGATACAATTATATACGTTTCGAGGTCGAAAAATAAAAAAACAGATATAGTCTTCAATTTTATTAATATAGATATTTGTGTACATATTATATAGATAAACTCCATTCACAATAAATATGAGATGACGTCATACTTGGTTAATTTAAGTACCAACGTTATGATATGTTTTAATCAACATCAATCCATAACTCAGTTAGTACATTTATTTATTTAATGTTGGTAAATTTTTCCAATGTTGTCAGTTTGTAATTGGATTGTTCAATCGTCATTTGTCAGGTTGACATTTAAGTACTTATTTCTTGATCGAAGCAAGTTTTCGAGATATTGGTAGAGTAAATTTTTAAAAATTGCAATGGTACCTTAGTAAACTACCATTTCTAACAGAGCGTTTGAGCCCAAAATTTAAGAGTTTTTTAAAACTCATAAAAGAGTATTAGATATATTTCAGCTTGATCGTAGCAATATTTTTCGAGATATTGGTAGAGTTAATTTTTTAAAACTGCAATGGTACCTTAGTAAACTACCATTTCTTACAGAGCGGTTCAGACCAAACTTTAAGGGTTTTTTAAAACTCATAAAAGAGTAATAGGTATCAAATATGATGGGTGATATAACGTACTTTTATCTGTATATTGTGTTTGTATATTTTAAAAGGTTTTATAATTTGTAATGTAAGTGAACAAAAACAATATATAATTTTGTATTTTGTCGATAAACAAATATTATATATGATTAATAAAATATGTTCTATTTACATTTGTTACGTACTTTTTTTTTGTAACCTACAGGTTTGTTACGTAGAACCGTTTATTATCATCAGATGCAAACGAAAAGTAATTTTAGCATACTCATGAAATTTACACTTGCAGCTAGCGGCAATAAACTGTTTGACTGGATATAATATTTGAATATTCATTATTCGAAACAAAATTGTATCTAACATCTGAAATTCAAAAATTTCTATTCGAATAATAAAAAATTTGACTCTTTATCATTGCTTTCCGATATCATTTAGTGAGTTCAGGAAGCAATCTCGGAGCGTTCGAAAAAAGGTCTAAACGCGTTTATTCGAACGGTCTGGAGTTAAATAGTATGATTTGGAACATTCCGCGTTTGCTTCCCGAACCCTCTGTGTCAATGTGACACCAGGCGAAAAATTAAAGTAAATTGTATAAAAAGTATTAAAAGAACACGACACATTTCTAAAAACAAATATTTCTGATGATTCTTATACACTGAAATTTATTTATTTTTTTTAAATACTACATTACACATTTAATATAATATAAACCATAAATCTCGCGACAAATCGGTTAGAAAGAACTGCTATGCATCATAATTTACATTAATTCCTTTCCTCCATAGGAAATATAGGTTTTCAATATATTTTTAGAAGTTGTTCGATATAACCTAACTTTTTTTGACAGTTTACGAATTGGCAACAAGGTGAGTTTTTCAACTGTGACGTCATTTCAAAGTTACGGTAAATGGACTTACATATTCGTACTCATGGCTTCTAGTTTATCGGAGATGGTGCATTTCTCTGTGATCTAACGTTAAAAGGTAACTCATCTGATTCCACTGTCTGATTCCTGACACATTTGTGGATAATGTCGAGGTGTTTAGGTGTTCCTGGACAAGGATCTCCGAATATTTTATGGCTGGCTTGAATCCTACAAGTTTCCCTGCCATCACAACTGCAAAGATATTGAAAAAATTGAATGAAGATACGAAGCCAACGTAGAAAAAAATTTGGAATTATTTAAGTTATACTTCTTGGCGCGTTGAGGGTAAAATTTTAGTGTGTAACGGAAATTGCGCACGCATCTTGTAACAATAAGTAGCCATCATGAAGTTAGCCGTTGAAGATAATTAATTGTGTATTTACCGGTTAAGTTCATTCGTAAGAATCCGCATCAGTGATGCCAAGTTGGTGCATTTTGCACTAGATCTGGTGTATTGAAAACCTATCTAGTGACCAAAATTCCGTTCTAGTGCGCTAGTGCAAATTCTGGTGTGTTTCTGTTTTAAATCATCTGTTGATGATTTAAAACTGTGATTTAAAACTGCGAAAATGTGGTGAACTGCAGACTCTGCAGCTCACCACATTTTCGGCGACATCTTATATTATAACTTGTGTGCTACGTAATTAATATTTTGTAAACCTCTTTAATTTATTCATTTACTATTTATTTATTTATTTCTTATTTGACATTATGACTTTTACTAATGTTTAATTTCTTTATGTTTACTATCTCACAATGACCGTACATTTTAGATTAGCTCTGATGAAGAAATAAAATATTTCGAAACTGGTCAGCTAGATCTAGTTGTATCATTTATGTCTGCAACCAGTAAAACCTTCTCCACACACATCATTGTTAGTATTACCACACTCTAATGCTGAAGTAGAAAGACTTTTTAGCCATTTGAACATAATTAAAAACAAAAATAAGAAATAGGCTTCAGGTTAATATTGTTAATGCAATATTAACAGTAAAGGCTGGACTTAAAAGATACAACAAATGTTGCTTTAATTATGAACTGCCGGATTCAGTGGTTTCTAAAATAAAAACAAACGAAACATACAAAAATGAAATAAATCAAGACGAGGAAGAAGCATTTAATATCTATCTTTAATAAATTAAAATAAATAATATTTTTTCGGAGTTTCTATTTTGTTAGTTTAGATGAGAAACATTTACTTTATCTTGTGATTAAAAATATGTTAACTAGGCAATTGGGAGTTTGCAATGTGTAGTTTTTGTTTTGAATGTGATTAAGTTAATAGTTAATGTTTATTATACATTTATTATTCTTGTACTGAATATTAAAATATTGAAATCTATTATTCAACAATAAAAAAATTAGTAAATAAATTTATTATTATTACTAACAGACATCTTCATACAACAAAAAAGTAATTGTTCGATATTGTTTATGAACTCCCCAAACTCGGACTACGCCCCAGTTTTGGTGCATTTCTGGTGGATTCTTACGCTCTATTTAGTGCATTGAAAGTATCTATAGTTGGCAACACTGATCCGCATGCGTCCAGTTGTGTAAAGTCTATGTAAATGTAAGATAAGACCCGTGCTTAATTTCGCGTTCATTCTTTTAGTATAGTGCGTTCAAAGGTGAGTTTGCAGTATAGCTCTTATGGCAAATGGGAGCGGTGTTGCCAAATGTTGTAAAAGTGTCAAATGTGTCAATTATAATAATATGAAAAACTCGTATGATTTACAAAAATCAACTCTTATAAAACTCGAAATAACACTCAACAAAAACAAATTGCCATTTGTAGAATACTGCGTCTTAACAGATCAGCGCGTTTTAGAGCTGGCAACGTCGACAAGCAAGAAAAGGATAGCTTCATTGTGTAAACCCATTAGAGAGTATGAAAAAGAACTACTCCATATGTCATGTACTGCAAACTCACCTTTGAACGCACTATACTTTAACTTTCCGTTAGTATAAATTATAAGTCTTCCCAAATTAACTCAAAAAAATAGTTGACAAGGAACAATCTAGATATTTAAAACTAAGATCAATAATTTAAGCCATCTAAATTTAATAATAAACAACGATCCGAAAATTTCAACGACACGACATGGTACTACACTGATGCTGTGTTTACGCGATATCTAAAAAATGTTAATTCAAAGACATCTCGTACTTCAGCTGTCACAAACCAATAGTTACTTTTGTACCAACTCAAAAATAAATATTAATTGTTTTACTTAATTGAAGTTTTATCAGTCATATTTACCATCTCCCTGCACTCCTTTTATCGTTCTACTTCTATTTTTAGTACATGCCTACACGCACCAACTTTTTTTAATTAAAATTTTATAATGATGAAATTTAGTTTAAAAAAATAAAATGGAAGCTCTAAGTACTCAAGAAACGAATAAAAATGATTATTAAAAATTTTTTTATCAAAAAAGTAATATTAGACATCCAGTATTTTGTTGTCTTCTTACATTTATTAAATACCTACAAAACCCTGAAATGTGTGAAAAATCACGCTTCACAAATTGGGCCTCTTTTTTAGGTATTCACGTGCTGCCACTGTTAATAATACTCACAGATCTTTAACAACTGGAAGGGACGATTCAGCTCCACATTTGACTTGATCCTGTAACCCATAATTGGCCCACATTGTATGGATTGTATATCCAGTGGAGCAATACAAATTAATGTATTTGCCTTCTGTAGCACGTTGGTACGGACCGGAATGTAGAAAATCTGAAAGAATATTCAAAGAATGGTTATCATATTACTTGCGTTCGTGGATGCAAATCCCTGACAGACTGAACTACTACGCACAGGCGCATTGTTTCTTTTGAACAATAAACATCAGAATCGCAATCACAAAATTAATAATGCGCACGCACGTTATACTTCAATTGGTCATGGATTTCATTCACCAGCGATACAATAATATATAATGATAACGATACGATAATGTTGCTTATAAAGTGTGTTTTTTAGAGGTTTGTTTTTCGAATTGGAAACACTGTTTCCAGCGACGGCCATTTTGACAGCTGACATCTGATTTGTGCTCAGTTTGGTTTGCCAACTTACCATGAATTACCTATTTTACGCCAGTACAACGCTTGCAAATTGTGCAAATTTATTTCGAAAATCGTGGTTCAGTTTGCGAAGCTTACCGTGCACTCCGTCCATTTTACGTTCGACATAATCGTCCATCCGAGCAAGTAATTCATAATAGAATAATACGCATCCGCAGAGATATCATACAATGCGCACCGAAGATGCTGTTGCTGCTTCGGAGCATAGTATTGAGGAGGACCCGAATGAGTCGATTCGCCATCGTGCACAGCAATTTGAGCTGTGTCCATTCAATTTATGGGAGATTTTGCGGAAAGATCTTGGTTTACGAGCTTACAAGATCCAGCTCGTGCAAGAGTTGAAGCTGCATGACCAACGTGTGCGTCGTACTTTCGGTGAATGGGCTGAAAACGAGATTGCTCTTGATCCTCATTTTTACCACAAAATTTTATTCAGCGATGAGGCTCATTTTTGGTTGAACGGCTACGTTAACAATTAAATTTGCCGCATTTGGAGTGAAGAAAATCCACAAGCCATTATTGGGACGCCGTTACATCCACAAAAAGTCACTGTTTGGTGTGCTTCATGGGCTGGTTGAATCTTTGGTCCTTATTTCTTCAAAAATGATGCCGGACAGAACGTTACAGTCATTGGAGACTGCTATAGAGCCATAATTACTGACTATTCGTTCCCCAATGGAACTACATGGTTTAACGTCTGGAAGAACCCCATGGTTTAACGTCTCCCTTAATCTGTCTCAACTCTGTATACTGCTCCACTCATGCTGCCACCTGGCTAAAACCAGATGTTTCAGATGACTCTTTGCGTCATCTGGAAATATGAAACTCATATCAATCATAGGTCTGTGGGGGGCGGATTTTGCAGCTACATTAGCCGCTTCGTTGCCTTTAATACCAACATGTCACAGTATCCAAAACAGCTCTACCCTCACATTCTGAGCATTCAGATTGTAGAGTAGCAACTGGATCTTTAGTACAAGAAGACGCACTGGATCTGGATCTTGGATACTGTTCAGAGCTCTCAGCGAGTCCGTCAAGATAACACTTGACCGACTTTGCTCTGACGAAACAAAACACAGGGCATAAATGGCAAAGATGTTATTAATGTAACATCTTTCAAGTATCTAGGTAGCATATTATCTTGCAACAGTTCGTTTGATGACGAAGTGTCGCAAAGAATATCCGAGGCATATCAGGCCTTTGGTACTCTAAGAACATCTATATAGAGCTTCCGAGGTTTACAGCATAAAACAAAAATAATGATTTACAAGGCAGCTGTACTGCCTGTACTTCTCTACAGCAGTGAATCATTGTGTCTCTATAGACGGCATATTAAAACACTAGAAAGATGCCTTAGGACGATATTGAGAGTCAAATGGCAAGATTATGTGCCGAGCACAAAAGTATTGGCTAAAGCTAATATCCGTAGTATGGAGGCCATGCTGAACCAACTTCAGTTGCGGTGGGTTGTACACGTCATAAGAATGCCAAATACTAGGTTACCCAGAAGATTATTATACTGAGAGTTGGATGGAGCCTGCAGAGGTGTGGGAGCTCCTAAGCAAGGCTACAAAGACGCTAAAAAATAACCTCATTTTATGTCAGCTGTTCAGCCCAGACTGGGAAGAAAAACCCCACTGTCGAAATGCATGGCGCAATCTAGTGACAAACGGTATACAGTAGTACGAATGGACACGTATAGAGCGTGCCACACTAGTACGCAATAAACGCATATCCAGACTCGAGACGCTGTTGTCTAGTTCTGCCTATAATTATCTTTGCGCTATTTGTGGCAAAATATTCGTATCCAGAATTGGCCTCCTCAGACTTTTTACGAAAAGGTTTCTTTTTAATTTCAGTTTAAGCTATTTATATTACTAATTTATTATTTAATATATTATTATTTAAGTTATGCCAAATAATTAAAACATATAAAATATCTATTTAATTAGATATGGATTTTGCAGAACTGCAATAGAGGATGGAAGATGTCCAAAATATTAGAAGAATCGGCCGCCGCAATGCAAGGAAAGAAAAGGTTTATAGAAATCGGATTAATCCACTTTATAAATATAATGATTTAGAATTTCGAAAAATATATAGAATGAGTAAAGATAGTGCTCGAAAAGTTGTACAATTGGTAAAAAATGATTTGGTGGCTATTAATAATATGAAAGGGTTACCGATATCTGTGGAAGTGCAAGTTTTAGCAACTATTCGTTATTTAGCGAAAGGGGCATATCAACAAGATGTTGCTGATTTACATGGTTTTTCTCAATCGACCAGGTCGATAATAATAAAAAAAAGTTTGTGCTTTAGCGGGACATTTAAACAAATTTGTTAAATTCCCAAATACAGCTTATGAATTGCTAACAAATAAGAAGAGTTCCACAGGGTTGCGGGATTGCCAGGAATCGTGGACGATATCGACTGTACCCACATAAAAATAAAAAATCCTGGAGGTCCTAATCCAGCAATATACATCAACCGGAAAGGATATTTTTCCCTGAACGTTCAGGTAATATGTGATGCTAACTGCCAGATAATGGATATAAACGCTCGGTGGCGAGGAAGCGCCCTTGATTCAAGAATTTGGGAGGCGAGTACTATTTTCAGTGGCTCGATTAATGGCATTTTAATTGGGGATGACCGATATGCTGCTACTAACTATATGTTAACTCTGTACTAAATCCTGCTACCCCACAGGAAGAAAGGTACAACATCGCCAATTATTATGACATATGACTAATGTCACAAAAACAAACGATACTGGCTTGCTGAGATTATACCAGAAATTTATAATTTGCGATGTTGTGACATAAAATTTGAATGCACGTTGCTAAGTATTGCACGGACGTGTAAATACTAATATAAATACCATTATGATCCACGTGTATTTGATGCGTGGAAGAGTACATAACAACCACGACTTTTACACGCTGACTATAAATACGACTGTAATGTTTTAATGCAAAATAGATTAGAGATAATTCCTGGATTGGGTTCAAAGGGAAATGATAAAACCTAAAGGTGAGACAATTAGGGTGTTTAGAGAGATATTATTTAGCAAAACGATGTGATCCTGTAATAAATACATTGTCCAATAAGCCGTGGGACTTTAATATCCTCATATATTTATTGGACATACATACCTCTTTTTTCTTTTAAAAATCTTGCACTACTTTTGGCACATATGAAAGAGATTGTCAATCTTTTGCCAACTCCCCAACAAGGATCACCAAATAAGGTATGTACAGCTTCAATGGAACATGTCTTCATTCCATAACATCTACAAAACAACAGGTTTTAATACATGCAAGAATGAGAAAAATTTTGACAAAGATTTTATTAAGTACAAGCTTAGGTTTCCATACTTCGTATGTTGTTGTTATAGTCAAAATAGTGGTATTGGAGAAAGTTTAACGGAAGTTTTTCAAATCAGGATGAATAGGGCGTGAGGTGCTATTTTCGAGGTCAAATTTTGCGACTAAAATTGTTTGCCGGAAAAAACCTCAAATAACGTGCAAAAATGTTTTTGCAAATATCTCCGTAACTGCAAAATTTGAAAAAAAATATATATCTTCATAGAATTAAAGATGATTAAATTCTCTATAATTAAGCTTTTATTAGTTTTTTGTGGGATGCACGGCTTCCCCGCTAGAGTGCCGCAAGATTGGCCAATTTATCCACAGGGGCAGTAGGCTGTAAACTGTCTGTGTTGCAACAGATGACCTGAATGGACTTAAATTATTTAACGAAATATTAAGTTTTAGGGAAATATTTCCCAATTCTACAAAACCATTAACTGCTTTGAAGTATATAATAAACATGGAATTAATATCTTTATTTACAAAAATTTCTACAGCTTTAAGAATTTTTTTAACTCTGCCTGGTACTGTGGAATCGTGGGAAAGGACATCGATCAGGTCATCGATGTCACAAGAAAAGCTAACTAATCTTGCATTATTGTCAGTAGAGAAAGATATTTGCGAGAAATTGAATTTGTCAAAATTAATTTAATTCAGTTTCAACATACTTAATATGTATGTACTAATAGTTGTCTTTCAAACTTTTACGACCGAAGCGCGTATTGGGCGTGAAAACTCGAAGAACCAGTGCCTTTGGGTTCCTCCCAGGACCAGCAGATTACACGGCGCTGCCCGGGGAGTTGAAGATAAAATTTAACCACAACAGTACTTAATTTTTCAATTACTTCATTGTAAACAATATTGGCATTTTCTTTTTTTTTTTTTTCGTATAAATAAACATTTTTTTAAGATTGCCTACTCTTGATAAAGTGACATAATTATTGTTCAAGTGAAAATACATCACTTTCCAAATATGCTCCAACGAATTATATGAAGGGGAGCGTTGATCTTCTTCCCCCTGACACATCGACTAAAATATTCGCCCAGCCAAATGATAAAACTGTTTTAAACATCTAATTACTCGATTCAGATAAGATAAAGTGGAAATCTGACTTCGGTATAACCTTTAGAATGTAATTTTAAAATGACACCTCAAACGTGAAATAGAGTAAAAATAGTAGAAATATAATAAAGAGAGTAGTTTTGGAGACAATCGCGCTCTTAAAATCGGTATTTGGTTTTATTTTGTAGATAAATGTGAATATCAATATCTTCTTAGGTATTTTTGAAATTATAATGTTTTACACACAAAAAGGACTGATATAAGTTGTACTGAACAACAGTGGCGTATTCAGGTGGAGGGGGGGGGGGGGACACAAGCCCCCTCTGAAGGTCCAATGAAAAGAAAATTTAAAAATTTTATCATAATCGTACAGCAAAATAACTTACGTATTTTACAATAATAATAATAATAAGCTATATTTTATTATGATTTGTGTTGAAATTAACAGAAAATGCACATTTACATGTTATTTTTAGGTTTTCGTAGGTATAATCAAGAAATCCTTATTCCGTCACATGAGTCTGTTCGTTCTGTACAAATTGTGGCCAAGCGGTTGATTTAGAAAATTGAACATAAGTAAGAGAAATATTGAGACTTCAAAAATATATCCCGCTAAAAATATAAATAAATATGTATTTATCAAAGAAAAAATCAAGTGAAAGTTTTAACAATTACATTTTTTTATCAACAAATAATGGAATTATTATTTGATATAAACATCAATATCCAACAGCAAGGGTGTCGAACTGATTTGGGTCGTAGTCTATTTTACATACAAAATGATAAGCAGTGACGGAACTTTAAATATCCCGAAGGGTTTCTTGACAATTTTTTATAAACAGAAAAGGGGAAGAGAGTATATTTTACATTTTTAAATATATTTTTTCCTTAAATAAGCTCAAGTGATTTTGATTACCGCTTCAGGGGCCATAAAAAATAAGGTTCAGGGCCGTATGCGGCCCGCGTGCCCTCGAAATTTGATTCGGCCCTCCCCAAGACAAAATCCTGGCCGCGCCACTGCACATACAACATCAATGCACATGGACGTTCAGCTGCAAGTCTGGTAAGATAGCAAATTTTATTTAGCCACTTAGCTTTAGCGCTCCTTGCACGCTGCCGTCCAGGCAGTCCTACTCACTAGGGACTCTCCTGGAGCACTTCCACTGCGCGCTGGTAACTGCACGTTACGCCCCCCACCTCTCTCGTTGGGAACTGAAGAGGACATCTTTCGCATGGGGATCCTCCTCACAATATTTTATGTGGGCATCAATGGGAACCTATCTCTCCCAAGGCTAACGTATCACTTTGTGTAAAGACTAGCGTACATGCCGCGTCAGTGAAGAGTCTAGAATACCTCACTTTCCCGTGAGAGTTGCTGTTCACCCCATCATCTACTACCAGCCCGCATTAAATATACAGTCCACTATCGCTCTGTCTAGCGACTCCAAAAACCACTGTTCTTCGAGTTTTTCCGCCCAATAAGCGCTTCGGTCGCAACAGTTATGTATTAATATATATATGTATTGATAGTTGTATTTATATATGGAATAAAAAATTTATCTTATATAAAACAGTTTATTTTTAAGGATCTTTATTTTATTTTATGAAAATAAAAATTAGAGAATATTTATTTTGCATGATAAATATTTAATCTTATTATTTAACTTAGTATTATTATTATATATAGATATAAAAGTAAACATTACTGTTAGAGGTTGGCGGGAGGATTAAATAAGAGAAAAACTTGTGACATTATTAACTTTATTTTATCTGTATTCTACTAGAGTTTAACTAAGATTAAATACAAAATGCAATGTCAAAATGCACAAGGTTACAAGTCGGTGCAATATAACTAGGACCAAAAGGCCCGGGCTTATATTTGGGTCCCAGGTGTGTATCAAGTACTAGGACCCTTTTAAACGTACATAGTGACAGGCTATTTCTAGCAATTATATATCTAATTCTCAATTAAATAATATTTAATTAAGAAGGGCTGTAAAATTGTTTTTGCACATGTGCGGCCAAAAATCCAGGAACGACCCCGGGAGTAAATTCTTGAAAAAATGTAATCCGACTTCAGATTTGACACGACTTGCTATGAACTAGTTATGTAGTTGTCCGAAAACTACCGCGAATAACAATTATGTTCAGAAACGGTAATTATTTCATCCGTGAACGCTAAAGAAATATTGAGCACGCGGTGCTCTAACATGTAAGAAAATTCATCCGCGAATAAAGCTATTATACCCTGTGTCCTTTTTTCACTTGCAACATAGAGCTTTCTCATGTTAAATTTTCCATTGAATATTCTATCTCTTCTATGAGTTTTAGACAAAAACTTTATTAATAAAAATTGTTCAGTATTTTAGTCCCAACACGTTGTGCCTAATTTTAAATTAAAAAAATCAGCTGTGGCCACCACAGGACCAACCGCCATCGTAAAGTACTTGTATAAAATACATTCTAGCAGCAGAGTAGAAATAACTTGGCCTAATATTTTCTAACAGAGTTATTATGTATCATGACCATGGAAACGTTACATATAAATACGAAAAATTTTACAGAAATTATTCGAAATTTTTCGTTTTATCAAAAAACTTCTCAAATAAAAGTTATTAGTTATTGCTTTTATAGCAACTTTTGTTCAATAATTTTTTTTCTACATATTTTTCTGTTGTGAAATATTCACAAAAATCTTAAAATCGACACGAGTCAACTCCCATTTTTAGTCAACCGATTTTTACCAAAAGTTGATCAACTTGTGCCATTGATGGCAGAAGCTTAAATATGAAGTTTCATAAAAATCCTTTCAGCCGAATTTACTCTGCATGTGTACACAGACAGACGGACAGACAAACGGACAGACGGACAGACAGACAGACGGACAGACAGACAGACAGAAAAACTAATTGAGGTCCCTACATAACTGTAGGGACCTCAATTCGTGGAGATCCATCGAAATCTCGAGACGTCAAAATTGGTATGATCACAATACCTCCCTTATATATGTTGGCGGTCGGTAAAAATCGCAATTTGTTTGAAAAAAGGCACACAATATTTTTTGTATTTATATTTGAAAATAACAGTTGCCATGCACAAATGAAAATCATGACGGTTGTCCAGCGCATGATGGTACCGAAGTAAATGGATTTTTAAATTTTACATTTCCATATAATTGGGAGAGGAGGCGATATACTTTGGCCTCCAAGGTCATCAGATTTAAATCCTTGTGATTTTTTCTTGTGGCCCTTCATAAAAAATTAAATTTATAATTTCAATAACATCAACTCAATAGACGATTTAAAGCAAAAAATAATTAATATTTGTAATAAAAATTCATCCACGGACTACTACAAATTTAAACAGAAGTTTCTACAATAGATTAGGTTTTTGTTTAGCTAATAATGGAAATTTATTTGAAAATTTAATTTAGATGTACATACTTAATACTATTTTATTTAGTAAATTTATGTTTAACCTGAAAATAAACTTTGTTTGGTGTTTGATTTTCATTTGTGCATGGCAACTGTTATTTTCAGATATGTATACAAAAAATATTAGGTCTGTTCGTTTCGCTACATTGCGTCTATGGTTTACGACAGCGTCAAAATTTTCTGTTTGTTTGAATTGTCAGTTTACTGAAAAGTTACTATAGTGCGTTCGAAGGTGAGTTTGCAGTACAGGGCATATGGAGTAGTTCTTTTTCATACTCTCTAATGGGTTTACACAATGACACTATCCTTTTCTTGCTTGTCGACGTTGCCAGCTCTAAAACGCGCTGATCTGCGAAGCCGCAGTATTCTACAAATGGCCATTTGTTTTTGTTGAGTGTTATTTTGAGTTTTATAAGAGTTGATTTTTGTAAATCATACGAGTTTTTCATATTATTATAATTGACACATTTGACACTTTTACAACATTTGGCAACACCGCTCCCATTTTCCATAAGAGCTATACTGCAAACTCACCTTCGAACGCACTATAGATGCTGTTCGTCTCACTAAAACAACTGATTACAGTAAGACGCCGCGTCAAGAAATTTTACAGCTACTTCAGAGCCAGTTGAATGGAAACAAATCGGCAGTAAATTGAAAATAATTGAAAGTGTGTATTATATTTATACGAGGGTTGCCTTTTATATTTCGGGATTTGAGATCAAAAACATTTATCAACAAAAATTATTTATCAACAAAAGTGACTATTGTTTTTCAAAATATTCTAAGCACTTCCCATTCCGATTGAGGTTTTTTCCACTGCGATTGTCAAATTATGCGGGATCCAACGCGAACAAATCTTTTTGACGGCCAAATGTTCATGCAATAGTGAATGTATGCTGGTCCCACTAATGCCCAAGTATACCTCATTCTTACGATAAGTCACATGACGATCTTCCAGTATCAGTTCACACACAGCATCAATGTTTTCCGGAACAACAACCGATTTTGGACGACCTTCACGACCAAAAATTTGACAGCTGTCTCCTTTTGAAACCTTGTAAGCATATTTTTGCCTCAAAATGCTCAAATAATAGCCCAAATTCTTTGAAAAATGTTTTTTGATACCTCAAAATATTATCTCGCACGTCCAAAAAGCTATCCTGAACCATTATTACCATTTAACGTCTTGTATTAACTATATTTTTGAATTATCGTCTGATAAAACCTGTCCGTGCCGATGGTGACTTTGATTCGAAACGGATTCGAGGAAAAAATGCATGATTTTTATCAATAAAAATTAGTCAGTACCCCCTGTCGAAATAAAATTAAGCCTAAGCACTAAAAAAATATCACCCGGATAAGACGGCTGTTCATTTTCCTCTCTCCGCGTTACCGGAAAAATGAAGATACACCAGAAGTTGAATAGAACATACATACCAACACATGTACAATATAATAGTAGATATATATATATCTGTATAGTCACTTGTTAAATAAATAAATAAATAAATAAGCCACATATCGCCTTTGGGTAACAACTGTTTACGTCAAGTATTCGGTTGATATCGAACAGAATTTGCGTTTTTAGTAACTTAAATTCTTACAGCCGCAGTAATGAATTTAAATCCGCGTCAAATACAGCCACGTCTTGCAGTAAAACGCAAGGTAGCAAAAAGAACAAACCTACTTGTGCCTTTTTTCAAACAAATTGGAATTTTTTGATTCATAACTAGGCACAATGTGTTGGGAACTAAAATACTGAACAATTTTTATTAAAGTTTTGTCTAAAACTCATAGTAGAGATAAAATATGCAATGGGAAATTTAACATAGGAAAGCTCTGAGCTCATACCATATATTACAGAACAACATATTCAGACAAATTCTGTAACTCAGTTACTATGATCATAGGAACTAAATCTGTCACTATGAGCAAGGTCAGTTACTATCATGAATGTAAGTCATTATACTTTTTATAATATTTTATCTTGTAGTAACGTTACTACACAGTAAATTTTTACAGAATTGATCTGATTAACAGTTGTATATTTTCTTTACCTGTCTCTAACAACTTGGAGTGAAATTGGGGATGCACAATCTGTTGCTGTGGTACCGTATATTGCCCACTGTGGATCTATGTGATATCCAGGTGCGCATTGCAGTAACAGGATTTGAGTTTCTGATCCAGATACATTATCAGGTGCATACATCTCTTCTAGAATCATAAAAAAAATGTCAATTTTACAATATGTATTATTCAGGAGACAGTGGTGTATACAGGGCACATCATCCATTATGATAATCTGTAAGGGTACGAACATGCCAAAGATGCATCTATGAGTGCGGTCGGGGTCGCGGTTGCGGTCAATGTCGAGCGGACATGCCAGAGATATTCCGTGTTCTGCGTGGTTTGTACATGAATTGACGTGTTTTCAGACTATCACCATGATTTTAAAGCGGTCCCTAGACATTCAATATTATTGTGCAATTTACCAGGTCTACAAGTATGAAATGCGGATTTTTTCAAACTTGCCGTGCAAACAGAGTGTATAGTTCAAAGTTTCAACACATATAGCGTTTTGTTAAGTTATCATTAAGTGTCAAATGCGTATAGGTTATAATTTGAAAAGTGATCATATAGTTTTGTTTTACTGTGTTAAAAATGTCATATTGTGCCAAATAAAGAGCATTCGCGGACAGTACTACTGTTTTGTTTTCATTTGAAAAAAACTGCTGCTGAATCATACCGACTGCTTCGAGAAGCTTATGGTGAATATGCTCCATCGCAAGATACGTTTGAACGATGGTTTCGGCGTTTCAAAAGTGGTGACTTTGATCTTACAGACAAAGAACATGGAAAACCTCTAAAAAAATATGAAGGTACAAAATTGGAAACATTGCTACAGGAAGACGATAGTCAATCACAAAAACAACTAGCAGAGCAGTTATACGTTAGTCAAAAAGCTGTTTCCAATCGCCTACGAGAGATGGGTAAGAACCAGAAAGTCGGCAGATGGGTTCCACATGCATTGAATGAGAGGCAGACGGAAAAACGCAAAAACACTTGTGAAATTTTGCTTGCACGATACAAAAGAAAGTCTTTTTTGCATCGTATCATTACTGGCGATGAAAAATGGATTTATTTTGAAAATCCCAAACGCAAAAAATCATGGGTGAACCCAGGTTCACCATCCACATCAACTGCAAGACCGAATCGCTTTGGCAAAAAGACAATGCTCTGTACTTGGTGGGACCAAAAGGGTGTGGTCTATTATGAATTATTAAAACCTGGAGAAACAGTTAATACCCAACGGTACCAACAACAACTGATCGAATTGAACCATTCGCTGCTCATAAAACGACCAGAATACGAAAGAAGACAGCACAAGGTAATCTTTCTTCACAATAACGCTCCATCACATAAGGCAAAAGCAGTTTGCAACACATTGGAGGCACTCAAGTGGGAAGTGCTACCCCATGCCGCTTACTCACCAGACTTGGCCCCTTCAGATTACCACTTGTTCGCATTGATGGGTCACACACTTGCCGAGCAGCATTTTTGTTCATATGAAAATGTGAAAGAATGGCTAGATGAATGGTTTGCGGGGAAATGGGAAGAGTTTTACTGGCGAGGTATTCACAAATTGCCTGAAAGATGGGAAAAATGTATAACTTCTAATGGAGCATACTTTGAATAAATAAACTTTTACTGTTCTTTTGAGTCTAATATGTTTTATTTTAAAAAAAAATCCGCATTTCATACTTGTAGACCTGGTATTGTAAAATATTATTGACGGGTGCAATATCTTTTCGCAATATTTTAGTTGAAGTCTGATATTTCTGTAGTCAACATGTTGAGTGATACAGAAGCAGCTTGTGTGGCCATTGCCCTAGCTGTGTGCTTGAAAAAGAAGAAGCGCAGATGGCCGAAGGACTGGTTCAAAAAAAAAGGAATGAGTATAGTCATGAAAACTTGTTAAATGAATTAAGACTAAGTGAACCAAGCGATTTTCGTAATTTTCTGCTACTAGATGGTACATCATTTGATGACTTGCTAAAAATGATTACCCTTCAAATTAAAAAATTGTTCTTTTTTTTTAAATTCTGTTACTGTGCTCATCACTTTTGACATTCCAAAAGCTGGTAATGAATGATATACCTCGATACACTCTGACATAATTTTTCATTCATCTTCTTTCAATTTCGTAGCCATATTTTATCACCTACAAAGATGTACACTGCTCGACGATCGAGAGAGAACTGAACTGAAATTGCACAATATTGTAAATGCTCCCCACAGACGACACAATATATTTCACATTGCACAATAAATATCAAACCATTTTTGATTCACGCAATATATTGTACAACCGCAATATATTGTACAATATGATCTACAAACGGTCAATATTATTGTACAATATGACATATTGCACAATAATATTGAACGTCTAGAGACCGCTTAAGTGATAGTGAAAGTGAATTGAGTTTGTTCACTAAATGGTGGCTACTATCGAACTCTTCAAACCGGGAGTATAGTGCTCACCTAATAAAACAAAAAAGGAAGGATTTCAAAGAAAACCGTCATTTATTTATGGAACTGAAAAACCATCCAGAGAGATTCCATTCACAGGGGCGTAGTAACCAGGGGTACTGCCAGCGCGAGGGCACACTGGCGCGAAAATAAATTATATGGCGCCGAATTGATGAAAAATTTCAAACTACTACAAGAAAAATATAGTACGGATTTAACAAACGCATTTCCTCAGCACATATTAAGTTTTCGATCAGCATTGTTGGACAAAATTAAATTATGTTCCAGTACAAGAGAACTTTCACTACAACAAAATATTTTTAACCTTTTCGCTACGGGCGAATTTTTCATAAATCGTGCTCCCTGTACGGAGATTCTAAGCCCGTTTGGAATGGTACATCGTGTTCGTAGTTGAAGCAAATTTGATCGAAAAAACATGTTCTTCTGTTTTAAAACAATTAACACAATGACGGAATTTGACGGTCATCGTACTTATATATACATTTTTTGTATGATTTACCTTTTTTATTTATTTATTTTAATTTTATAGGGAGTTTAAAAATAAGGTTATATACAAAAGAAATATAAACATTTATTAATATAAATTATCAAAATCTACAATTATTAAATACATTCAAATTATCGTATATATATAATTAACTAGTGTGTGTTTGTGATCTGGGTAACACTGTGACGTCATTTTTCCTAAGGTTCTCGTGATTGGCTAACTGGAGACTCTTCAGGTCTCTTGATTGACAGGTATTTTGCAGATTTATTCTCTAAGAATCAACGAATATAATTACATATAGAAATGTGTAGGATTTCGTAGGCATAAATAAGAAACTATAGATACTACTATATGATTTGACCGACATGAACAATATTTTGCAGATTCATTCTCTAAGAAACTGCGAATTAAATAACATATAGAAATGTCTAGGGTTTCGTAGGCGTAAACAAGAAACTCTAGACACTTCTATATTCTATGACAGATATGAAAAATATTTTGCAGATTTATTTTCTAAGAATCTGCGGATAAAATAACGTATAGAAATGTATAGGGTTTCGTAGGCATAAACAAGAAATTCTAGACACTCCTATATCCTATGATCGATATGAAATATATTTTACAGATTTATTTCCTAAGAATCTGCGGATAAAATAACGTATAGAAATGTCTAGGATTTCTTAGGCATAAACAAGAAACTCTAGACACTCCTAATTCTTTGAATGATATGAACAATATTTTGCAGATTTATTTCCTAAGAATCTACAAATATAATTATTTACAGAAATATCTAGGGTTTTCATATCCTATGATCGATATGAAAAATATGCAGATTTATTCTCTAAGAAACTGCGGATAAAATTACATACAGAAATGTTTATGGTTTCTTAGGCATAAAAGAGAAACTCTAGACACACCTGTATCCTTTAACCGATATGAACAATATTTTGCAGATTTATTCTCTAAGAATCTACGAATATAACTATATATAGAAATGTTTAGGGTTTCGTAGGTATAAAAGAGAAATTCTAGACACTCTTATATCCTTTGACCGATATGAACAATATTTTGCAGATTTATTCTCAAAGAATCTACAAATATAATTATGAACCGTTTTCCCATCTTAAAAAGTTCATGAATAAATAATCTAACTATATAATTAGCAAGTATCTGTATGTATTGTCGATAACATTATGACGTCAATTTTTCTCATGATTGGCTAACTGGGAACATCCAGTCTCTTGATTGGCTGACAGGTGACACCCTCTGCCGTGATTGGCTAACGGGTGATATCTTGTACCGTGATTCGCTGACCAGCGAACAAATTAAGATACGTTAAAAAATAAAACCAAATACACATACAAACAATTGAAATTTTTATATTATAAATCCGTCATTGTTGACGGGTAATAACCTAGTAATTATAATAACATTGTAATTTTTCATAAGAAAAAAAAATAATAATAAACAAAATATTACTTTTTATCACAATATTTTTTTAGTATGATATACTTCAAAGCAAGGAGTGCTGATAGGTTCATCTTCTTCTTCACTCAAATTTGTATCGAGTGCTATTTTTTGTAATTCTAATTTCGCCAATCTTCGTACCCTCAACCAAAGTGATATATTGAAAATGTACGAATTCGTATAGAAAAAAAAAAAAACATTTTTATTACTATTGTTGCGTTGTCTGTTTTGATTCAGCGTGAGAAATAAAAAAATAGAAGTTTCTAATAGTTTTTCCAAACTTGAATTAATCAAAAATTCTAATTATGCTATAAAACTTAGTAAGAGAATATCAAGTTATATTATTAGAGTAGATTCAAATAGAGTTGAGTACATCAATAAAAGTGAGCAGAACCATTTTTCGTCTGGACGGATCTAATTTACTTATGATAGGGGTGTTAGGTTTGTTACTCATAGTCGTAGAAGTCTTGTATGAGTTAGAAGCTTCCAACGTGTTTATATAAAATATCTATATTATTAGAATACATCTACAATCTAAAATCGTATTTTTTAATACGAATTATTTGTTAGTGAAACACGACGTAAGTAGAAAAATAAATATTTGGTAATAGAACAGTAGGATAAGTTGAGGTTATGAAATTAATTTATGTTTTGATTTTAAAAACAGTGTTTTACAAAACGCAGAAGCAATTAGTGGGACGTAAAGGACAAGTGCTTCATAGCCAGAGCCGCGAAATTATTAATAATGTTATGCAGTTCATGAAGGAGGAAGTTAATTTGAAAAACTTCAAAATTCCTGTAACAAATTTCCGAGAACAAGTGATTGCTGCAACTAACATCTCTAATGGCGGGTTGCTAACGTTAGAGTTTTCTCTAACTCAACTTAAAATCATTTGTTTTTATATGTTACTATTTGTTATTAACATACAAAAACAAATGATTTTAACTTGAGTTAGAGAAAACTCTTACGTTAGCAACCCGACATAAGAGTACTTATGACCGAATTTCAAGAGAGGCAAAATGTGTAGAAGAAAGTGATTATTTAATAATTGTTTTTTATTCTGTTTTTTAATCTAAAATTTTCTTTTAGGCCACTCTTCTTCTTTCGCCACACCACACAAAAAAAGAGCTCGTGTTAGTCGAAGAAGTAGTGTACGCGAGGGTGAAGAACAAACAATTCATCTGTTTAGATAGCGACTGACAGTTGTTTAACTAATTTAAGCTTTTGTTTTGTATTATAAAATTTGTATTCTTTTTGGACATATTTTATATGATTGTATTGAACTTTACAGCAGTATAATCTAAATAAATAAATGATTATTATTACAATATATTATTATTTTGTAAATTTAATAATTAAATTGATTTTACTGCAATATATATTTTTTTCCCGTCTGGTCGGCATATTTAATTTTCTATACATAATTAATTTGCCTTCTGTCATTTATGACTGACATATTTATATTAAACAGCATTTTATATATATTTTTTCATATATATTTTAAATATATAGCTTTTAAATCGTTCCTTAACTGATTCAATAAAAATTATTAGTAGTATTTAATTGTCCCATTTGCTTTAAAAATATTTTATTTGACTCTGCCACTGGCGTTATCTTGTTTGCGCAATTTAGTAAGGCCCGGTATTTCCACTTTACTCTTATCTATAAGACTAACTATCACTGGGATTATCCATTTGATAGTCGCTAGGATAAATTTCTGTATTTCCAACTCAAGTTATCCCGTAGATAAGGTCTGTTCCAAATGGTTAGGCGGAACTAGATTTTGCAGTCTAGTTACTTTCATCGTTTAAATCGTGCTTTTCGGCCGTTTTGTTTAAGCTTTGTAAATCATACTTACAATAAACATTTTTTTGTTAAGGTTAATATCATTTTAAAATGTCATTTTCTTTATATTTTGATTTTTTCTGTCTTTCTTAATACAAATTTCCCATTTATTTATTTATTTTTTAATTATAATATGTAAAAAAATAATTTAATGTCATTCGTTTCCATGGTTTCATTGTTGGAATTTTAAATTTTGACATTCCAACGTAAAAAATTAAATTACCTAAGCAAGGTCCCTTCTCGTGACAACCTAAAAGAACGAAATTCCCATTTAGTTCCGCCTAACCATTTGAAACAGACTGTAGCTATTCTGATTGATAATATTTTCGAATGTTTTTTTATGTTGGTATTAGTAGCGCTATCTTAAACAAAGAGAGACATATACGCGACTCGCACCAATAAAAGGGAGATAGATACCTGTCAAAATAAATGACAACTGTCAAAATTTTGTACAGAAAAATGTGCGATAAATGCCCAAGAAGCGCAAATTTAAATATTTCCCAAACAAAGCAACTTGTAAATCTTGTGTTAAAATGTAAAAATATTATAGAAAATAAAGCTAGTGATGCTGTCAACCTAAAAGATAAACAAGGGGCCTGGGATAAAAAATTGTATTATGTTTAATGCATCCTGCATACAGAATAGAAATGCAAAAACACTGAAAATTAAATACGACCGTTTATTTCTCATCTTAATGGTTCATATGATTTGGTCTAACACGAACTATATATGGACGTTTTAAATACTCTACAATTTCTTCATCATCGTCTGCTTGCAAATCTTCTAAATGAGCATCCATGATTTCTTTCTTTAAAAATAAATGTAAATTATCGAAAAATAATCGACAATATTTTTTTATTTCAGTATAAATTAAAGTAGATTACTAAATTATTTTGAATTTATTTTGAAATAGGTAATTACACAATAAAATAGTACACATAATGGAAACAGGTGTATGTATTGTATGTATGGTATATAAAGTGTAGGTATGTCTAATATGTACATAATACCTGTTATAATATATATTTTACGTATATATGCTTATATTATGTACATATATTTATCAATAAAATGTTTTTTGACACCTATCCGTTAAGATCTGTCATTTTTATCCAATGGATAATATTTATCAGTAGCTATACGTTGTGAATAACTTATCCTATAGATAACTAACTTAGTTACTCTATAGATAAATAATTGGAAATACGCAAAAAATCGTTTATTCCCTTGATAACAACTTATCCCATAGATAGTCATTTTTATCTATGGTTCGAAATACTGGGCCTAAGTCATATAATCTTTTCTATTTGAATCTACTGTACCAGTGATTGTCATGAATATCTCTACCAGTTTCTCACGCCACATTCCCAACTAATTCTAAAAAAATTTCATCATCAGTTCATTCTCCACGTAACTAATTCATAATGGTAATTAAACGAATCAGTAAGCAAAGTTTGACGTTTAATATAACCACAAAATATCTAATATAACCTAAAAGTGAGAAAATGTGGGGTTGGTGATTTACGTATTTAGCGGTTGGTACTACGAAAACATTTACCAACTGAAACACAAACGGCGTTTACTTGTATTGTAATACGCATTTTTTTTTTTTGCTAAACTTCGTTAAAAGTTAATCTTAGTTCAGCTGATCGGGCGTTTAAACTTGCGTGGTAATACTGGCCCTATGTAAACAGCGAGGGTGAACTAGTGCGAGCATGTTGAGCATGCACGGTCCCATTGAATACTGTATATTTGTTTTAAAGCGAGGTAGCATTTATACATCGACCTCGACCGTGATCGCGACCGCAATCATCGACGCATCTTCGGTATGTTCGTACCCTAAAGACGTGGGGTGGGTCAAAGCGTGGCCCGCGGGTCGCAACTTATTTATTTTTATTTTTTATTAACACATCAAACGTCAACACAAGGCGAAGAAAAAATTGAATATTCAAAATAATAATATACAGGTATCCCCCAACTTACGACCAAGTTCCGTTCCGAAGAGTTGGTCGTAAGTCGGGGAATTAACAAAATTTCAAAATATGTATACATATCTTACACCCCCCCCCCAATCAAAAAAAAAAATATATAAATTCAATATATGTTAAATCCCGATTGACTACAAATACTTGAAAAAAGGCGATAAAAATAAACAAAATTGGTCCTACCTGGAGAAAAAATACAATTTTTATTTGAAGACTGGAAGAAAATAAAGTGCAAGAAACGTTAGAAGTCATAGAAATATAGAATTTTTAAAAATCGTTCATTGCATATAAGAATAATTTTTATTTTATACAAACTTGGATTTTCCGAGTTCAGTGGCTCTTATGCTTAGGAAGGATACTTGTAATAAAAAGGGGCGTAATTGAAGTACATAGTTAGTCATAAAAATAATTTTACCTGTAGCATTGCAAGTGAATTTGACCAATATTTTCTTGTTTTTTAGGTTTTATGGTATGTATAAAAAAAAAAAATAATAATTTTGATCGTATGTACGGGAGTTTGTAAGTCGGGAGGTCGTAAGTCGGGGGATACCTGTATTTAAAAAAGTAAAATATGCTGTCTTCTCCCTTTTCTTTTTATTAAAATTTTTCAAAGAGCCTTTCGTGATATTAGAAAAATATTATTCTTTTGTATGAAATATGGTCTGCAACCTAAATGAGTTTGACACTCCTGCTGCAGGGATATTGAGATAAGCATCGAACACAAAAAATAAATATGCTAGTTTCATTATTTATCAATAAAAAAATGTGATAGTTTAATCCATGTACGAGTTTTAATTTAATTTCAAAATATTACAAACATATCTCTTATAAATACATATTTGTTTACAATTTCTCATGATATGTTTTTTTTTTAAATATTTTTTGTACATGTGGGTCAAAAGGTTGTATTATATATGTCAAATTTCGAATAACTAGATATTGGTGGACTCATTCAAGGTGGAGCCTCTTATTTGCGAGATGTGTAATACAGGTTTGTATGCAGAGCCGCAGTAAGGAAAACTTGCGCTAGGGGCAGATCCCTGTTTTGGCGCCCTTGGTAAATAAAAACAAGGTTCTTACCTCTCAAAATTTAAGTGATGAGCAAAAAAAAACAAGGTCCTCACCTCCCAAAATTCAAGTGATGAGCAAAAAAAAAAAGTCTCATCTTTCTTCACAATGGCGCCCCTTAGCAAACCCGTCAGCACCCTTTTCCTTAGTGCGCTAGGGGCCGTTGCCCTCTCCGCCCCCCCTCTTACTGCGGCTCTGTTTGTATGTATCACACATTTTAACCAAATGTGTATAATTCGGGGATGTCAGGGAGAGGTTAGGCCTGTGGTGTGACCTGTCAGTTGCTTTAGATGATGAAAGGGTACTCATGGACAGGTTCATACTCTTCCTGAGGGAATCGAACTGACTGTTTTTTGTGTGAAGTCTTGCACCTTATTTTAATGTGTCCTATAATTAAAGCACATCAATGGTTTTACCCTGTTTGCGACGTTCCCGAACTCTGTCCACAGAACATTTACTAAAGAAGTGACATTCCTATATTAAAAGTTTATTACCGCACTCTGTGAACTCGTCGGGTACTAAAAACTAAAACTGTGAAATTTGAATGTATCATCATGTACTTTTATTCTTAATAATAATTATACATTATTTGTTAAGCATTTACAAATTTTGTTTTATCATAGAATATGGCTAAATAGATGACTAATTATAAAAAAAAGTGTTTCGAAAGACAAAATGACAAAAAAAAAAACATAATAATAAAAAGGTATTCCGAAAAACCAAATGACAAAAAAGAAATTAAAATGTATATTAAAAGACCAAATAACAAGAAAATAAAAAAGAAAAAAATCAATCCGAAAGACCAAAAGGCAAAAATAAAATTAAAAAGTTATTTCGAAATACCAAATGCACATATCTATCTTCTATATATATAAAATGCAGTGTCCTGCCTGACTGATTGACTGACTCATCACCGCCCAGCCCGAACCCCTGGGCCGAGAAACTTGAAATTTGGAGAGTATATTCCTTCCATGACGTAAGCACCCACTTAGAAGGGATTTTTCGAAATTCAACTCCTAAGGGGCGAGAAGGGCTGAAATGTGATTTCACGGATTCTTTAATATCTCTTCGAGTCGATGGGATATCGACTTAGTTTTTGCTTATAAAGATTACCCATACAAATGCCGAATTTTACATCCCGTCGTATTTCCTGTGTTTGTTGAGTTATAAGGTTTCTTTTTGGCACATAAGTGTCTTTTTATAATATCTCGAAATGGTTTTGACAGTTTTTTTAAATTTTAGCCCCAAAGGGCGAAAAGGGGTGACATGAGATTTTAAGGATTCCTTAATATTTCTTAGGACCAATAAGATATCGACTTGCTTTTTGTTTACAAAGATTACCCATTCAAATACCGAAAAGTCAATTTCAGTATTTTGTCCTAATCAACCCCTAAAGGGGTGAATCTACAATCGGGGTGAATTATACATCCCGGCGTATTTCCTGTGTTTGTTAAGTTATAAACGTTATTTTTGGCACATAAGTGTCTTTATATAATATCTCGAAATGGTATTGACAGTTTTTTAAAATTAAGTCCCTAAAGGGTGAAAAGGGGTGAAATGTTAATTCAAGGATTCCTTAATATCTCTTAGGACCAATAAGACACGGACTTGGTTTTTGCCTACAAAGATTACCCATACAAATGCCGAAAAACTTATTTCAGGATTTTGTCGTAATCAACCCCTAAAGGGGTAAATCTACAATCGGGGTGAATTATACATTCCGTCGTATTTCCTGTGTTTGTTGAGTTATAAAATTTAGTTGTGGCACATAAGTGTCATTTTAAAATATCTCGAAATGGTATTGACAGTTTTTTAAAATTACGTCCCTAAAGGGTGAAAAGGGGTAAAATGTTAATTCAAGGATTCCTTAATATCTCTTAGGACCAATAAGATACCGACTTGGTTTTTGCTTGCAAAAATTATTCATGCAAATACCGAAAAACTTATTTCAGGTTTTTTTCCTAATCAACCCCTAAAGGGGTGAATCTACAAACGGGGTGAATTATACATCCCATCGTATTTCCTGTGTTTGTTGAGTTATACAATTTCTTTTTGGCACAAAAGTGTCTTTTTAAAATATCTCGAAATACCATTGATAGTTTTTTAAAATTACGTCCCTAAAGGGTGAAATGTGACTTCAAGGATTCCTTAATATCTTTTAGGACCAATTTTAGCTTACAAAGATTACTCATACATATGCCATAAAACTTATTTCAGATTTTTGTCCTAATCAACCAGTAAAGGGGTGAATATACAATCGGGGTGAATTAAACATATCGTCGTATTTCCTGAGTTTGTTGAGTTAAAAAATTTCTTTTTGGCACATAAGTGTCTTTTTAAAATATCTCGAAATAATATTGACAGTGTTTTAAAATTGCATCCCTTAAGAGTGAAAAGGGGTGAAATGTGAATTCAAGGATTTCTTAATATCTCTTAGGACCAATAAAATATCGACTTGGTTGTTTCTTACAAACATTACTCATACAAATGCCGAAAAACCTATTTCAGGATTTTATCTTAATCAACCCCTAAAGGGGTGAATCTACAATCGGGGTGAATTATTTTTGTTTGTTGACTTATAACATACCTTTTTGGCACATAGGTGTCTTTTTTAAATATCTCGAAATAGTTTTGAGAGTTCTTTTAATTTCCCCCGAAAGGGTTAAAAGGGGTGAATGTGGTTTCAATGATTCTCTAATATCTCTGAGGACCAATAAAATATCGATTTGGTTTTTGCTTATAAAGATTACCAATACAAAAGCCGAAAAACCTATTTCAGGATTTGGTCCTAATCAAACCCTAAAATTGTGAATATACATTCGGATTTAATTATACATCCCATCGTATTTCCTGTATTTGTTGAGTCATAACATTCCTTTTTGGTACATAGGTGTCTTTTTAAATACCTTGAAATAATTTTGGCAGTTTCTTTTTAGTTTCACCCTTAAAGGGGTAAAAGGGTATTTTTCATTCGATAGAACGTTTCTTGGACATAGATACATGAAATTCGCAAAACATATTCCACTAAGAAGAGATTTTTCGAAAGTCGATCTCTAAGGGGGTAAAATATGACTTCAGGAATTCCTCAATATCTCTTAGAACCAATCAGATATCGACTTGGTTTTTGCTTACAAAGGTTACCCATACAAATGTTTAAAACAGAAATTCAGGATTTTGCTCTAATCAACCCCTAAAGGGATGAATCTACATTCAGGGTGAATTATAGAAACCTTTGTATTTCCTGAGATATAACATTTCATTTTGGTACATAGGTTTTTATTTAAAATATTTAGTAAGCGTATTGACAGGTTTTTTAAATTTCATCCTTAATGGGGTTAATTGGTATTTTTTATTCGATAGAACGTCTCTTGACATGACAATGACGTAAGCATCCACTAATATGGATATTTACAAAATTCGATCCCTAAGGGGGTGAAAACGACTGAAGTCTGATTTCACGGATTCCTCAATATCTCTTAGGACTATTGAGATATTGTTTTTTGTTTACAAATGTTACCCATACTTATTTAAACTTAAACTTATTTTAAAATGTGACCCTAATCAATCCCTAAAAATGTGGATCTGCATTCAGGGTATAGACCCTTCGTATTTTCTTCCATTGTTGAGTTATAACATTCCTTTTTGGTATATATATACAGTATTGGCCATAAAGATTGCAACTTTTAACATTTCTCAATTTTTCAAATTTTAATAATAATATTGGAAAATAAATACTCTTAGTTCTATAATTTAATCATATTTTGTCTGTTAAATCAATTAATAGTCAAATAATCTGACAGATTAAAAATAAATTATTTCTTCATTTTTGCTTAGACAAAAATATTGCAATTACTTGAATTTTCTTGTTATATGCAGATTTTATCCATAAATAATATGTTGTGCACAAGTAATATTTCAGTTTATATTTGTCAATCATGGGTCGTAGTAAAACTGTTTCAAGTGAAATTAGAAACTTAATAATTTCTGGTTTTAAAGACGGGCTGCTGCAAAATGTGATTAGACAAAATTTAAATGTTCATACATCTACTGTGTCGCGAATTATAAAACGATTTCGAGAAGAAGGTACGTTTGAAGTTTCAAAAATTCCAGGACGGCCACGAAAAACTACAAAACAAACTGATAAAAAAATTATTTATTTATCTACCAATAACCCCTTTCTGTCATCGGAGAAAATTATGAGCCTTTTGCCACATATGGATCAAGAAAACATCTCAACAAGAACTATTCGCAAAAGATTAGTTAGTGAGGGTCTTTTTAGTCGCCGTCCTGCTAAAAAACCACTTCTATCCAAAAAGAATGTGAAGGCCCGATTAGAATTTGCTAAAAATCATATTGACTGGACTGTGGATCAATGGAAAAAAGTTATTTTTAGTGATGAATCTAAGTTCAATTTGTTTAAAAGTGATGGTGTAAGTTACGTTAGGAGGTCTGCTAATAAAAGATTAGTTCAAAAATACACCTTGCCAACAGTTAAACATGGCGGAGGCGGTGTGATGGTATGGGGCTGTTTCTCGGGATATGGTATAGGTCCTCTATACCACATTGAAGGAATAATGGATCGATTTAAATGTAAAGACAGCCTTCAGAACATTATGGAACCTTATTCTGATGAGTTTATGCATTTAAAACATATTTTTCAGCATGGTAATGACCCAAAACATTCTTCGAAGTTGGTCAAAAAATGTTTCGAAAATTCAAAAAATAACGTAATGACTTGGCCGCCACAGTCACCCGATTTAAATCCAATAGAAAACCTTTGGGAGATTGTCGACAGAAAGATTAGAAACAAAACGCATTCAAATATTGAAGATTTGTTGAAAGCTTTGCAGGGTGCCTGGTCTCATATTGATAATGAAATGATCACGAAATTATTAGAATCAATGCCGAAAAGATGTCGGGAAGTTATAAATACTGGTGGTTACTATATAAAATATTAAAAATGATCTGTTAATAATAATTCATTTTCTTAATTAATAAAAAAAAATATTTTTTTAAGAGTAGTTGCTATCTTTATGTCCAGGTAAAAATAATAAATACTATAAAAAAAAAAATAGAATTTACTATTAAAATTTAATTTTTTACTATAATATATGTAGAGGATTGTTAAAGGTAAGAATAACATTTTTTTAATTTTAAAAATATAGAATAGAATAAAAATAAAAGAGGATTATCAAAAGTTGCTATCTTTATGGCCAATACTGTATGTCTTTAAAATTTAAAAAGTTTTACACAGTTTTTTATTTTCTCAGTATGACGTAAGAACCCACTAAGAAAGGTTATCCATGCACATGTTTAAAAACAAACTGAGTATTTTACACTAATGACACTAATGAGATCGTTAATATGCCGTAGCGAAGCACGGGTGCTCAGCTAGTATTAAATATAATCTATTTTGAATATAAGAAACAAAATCCACTAAACCGGTTAACCGCTTTTTCTAAAATATTAACCGTAATTTTTAAAACCGGTTTGCAAAAAAAGTTATAAATTATCGGATTATAAACCGGTTGAATATTAACCAAGATAAATTTCAGTTCCAGCCCTGGTATAAATAAGAAAGTAATATTCAAAACGTGATTAGTACAAAAAATTCTAAATTGAGATATTGGTATCAGTATTTAACTGTTATATAAAGTGTTTTTTATTAAGTACTTACCCAAAGAAGAAACATAACTTAACAGTCCAAAAATACAGATTGAAAATTTAAAAATCATTGTCTTCTCTTTATTAACGCGTATAATAAAGTAACTAAAATTAAATGAATTCTTTCCTTAAATACTAACCGCAATGGTAGTTAATCTTAAAATCAGTGGCGTGCGGTGACTTTTTGAACGGGTACTATGCGCTATCTCTTTATATATTACACCTACGTTTTGCTAAATTGAAATTTATTAAATAGTTTTTTAAATCAATTTTTAAAGATTTTTCTATTTACCTTTTATAAAAAAACTTAAAACAGTTTTGTAAGTTATTTTCGAAGAAATAGTAACAAATTAGTATTTGATGTTAATCTTAAAAAAACTAGCACTAAAAAATCAGCTGTGGCCACCATAGGACCGACCGTCATCACAAAATACTTGTTTAATTTATGCTGCTTTATCAAAAAATGTCTCAAATAAAAGTTGTTATTTATTGCTTTTATAGCAACTTTTGATAAATAAATTTTTTCGAAATATATCTCCGTTGTGAAATATTCGCAAAAATATTAAAACCGACACGAGTAAACTCCCATTTTTAGTTAACTGGTTTTTACCAAAAGTTGATCAACTCGTGCCATTGATGTCAAAAGCTTAAATATGATGTTTCATAAAAATCGTTTCAGCCGAATTTGCTCTGCACGTGTACACGGACCGACAGACAGACAGACAAACAGATAAACCGACAGACATCATGCTAAAAATAGTCAAAACGTTATGTAGGTACCTCAATTCGTGGAGATCCATCGAAATCTCGAAATGTCAAAATCGGTATGATCACAATACTTCCCTTATATATGTTGGCGGTCGGTAAAAATAATTACATTTGACTTGAATTATTGTTTTCAAAACAAAATTGCGGTCTTTTATTCTGTGATTCATAAATTTCTACTCAATGAAGAAAAGTTTAATCTAGATCAGTGATTCTCAAACATTTTTTGTCGCGGTACACCTTTAAAAATTTCAAAATTTGGCGGCACACTAACTATAAGATAAGTTTAAAAGAATTTTACTTACCTATTGACATCTGACACTACCGATAGAGGCGCTACTGCATTTTACATCATGGCTGACTTTGGTAGGATATTTTTGACAGGTTCAATGGTATCTTCATGTGATATTTATTGAAACACACGGGAACACACTCTAAAATGGTCTTTAACTGTCTTTCCACTTCTAAGAACATATTCCCATGCTTGTCTTCTATCCATAACTACACGTGCACCACCACTTAAATTCAGAAACACGTTTTTTTTTGCCACGTTTCGGAACACGATGAAAACTTAGGTCTCTATCACGACCTACTTTTGCATTGCAAAGATAAACACAATAATTCACGTTGCATTTAATTTTTTTTTTGCAATTTGAAAGACATTTTTTTAAAAAGTTGCTATGAAAACAACAGTAAACAAACTAGACTATCCTACAACTGTCAGTTTCTCAAAATCTCACTAGATGCGCTTCAGTTATTGTCAGTTGACAATAATACACTGTGTAAAATAGTTTATGATAATAATTTTCAATGTAAAATAAAATAATATGTACTACAAGTACAACATAATGTTTATTGAGTGATTAATTACAAATTAATTATAAGAATACATTTAATGCGAAATTTGAGCTTGATGTTTTTCGATAATTTCGTTTATATTTGGTTGTAAAAATGATAATGCCACTCTCATTTCGCCATCTACATTTAAAAGTCTCGATCTTTTTTTCGCTTTTAATTGGAAATCCGAATTCGCACAAATAAGATGTAGGAAACTTTAATAATATTTTTAAAGATTTTTTTTGTTTCTCTATGGAAATAAATAAATAAATTGGTAAACTGACAGCTGTCGAGCTGTTTTTTTTTTTTTTTTTTGTTATTGTCATTAACAAAATTAAATTTATATGCGTTATACAAGATTTTAGCAATTATTAATGTCTTAAGCATGTAACAAAAATTGGGGGAATGAAACCAATATTAATAATAATTGTTCTACGTTTATTTAATTTTTTAATTTTATTATGATTGATGTAAATACAAAATAAGTTATAATAAATTTAAAAATAAGAAATTAAATCACGGAGTATTCTTTCATTTTCATTTCTTCAGTTCAGAGTAATCAGTTTCTTCAGGTACGTCACCGACACAGTACTGATCTTTTGTGGGTGGTTCTTCATATCCACTTTTGTAACGTTAAAGTTGCGTAATACTGCAGTTGCTGCTATACCAATTATAATCTTATTGCTCAAATTCGAAGCGAATATTAGAATTATTAAACATTGTATTATAAGGCGTGGATCCCGGCTAACGTTTAATATAAAATATCCTTCTCGACACCGTTTACTTCAGCCTTTTTTTCACAGAAGAAAACAGTTTCACTAACATTTTATCCCAGGCTGCAACCACTCGTGGGTAGCGGGCAATTTCGTAAAATACTCGTTGAAATGTGTGTATTTAATTTTCCGTAAAAGGCATACAAATGAAATTAGACATAAGCTGGATATTGCACGAGATACTTTTTTTATATTTTTTCTCACCGTGGACTGGTGCACTGTTATTTTGGAGTTAAGGCATTATTTCTACAATTAATAAAATTCAAACAAATTATACTTTTTCAAGTCCATTTTGCAATTTATTGCTCAAAGAAATCATTTAATTTCTAACGTTTTGATAGTGACAGCACTTATTTGTTACTTATTCGCTACTTTGATTATCGAATAACTTATCTGCCAGATAGCATAGTTTATTCGTAGGAATAACTTTATCTGAAGGTGGAAAGACACTTTATTGTTTTTATCCGTCAGATAACGTTACCAGCCACTTTATCTGAAGGTGGAAAGACCGGCCCTAAATAAGCTACTTTTTAATGGTCTTGATTTTATATAATTAATCATTATAACCAGTAGCGGCTGGTGAGTAAAATATTTGGGAGGACACTTTTTTTCCCACATATATCTATTAAAATATAGTTATACGAGAAAAAAGTAAATAAATAAAAAATACCTGAAAATATGTTCTGCAACTAGAAAAACTGACAAATCTGGCACTTTTATTAAGATTTATGGTCAATATTATTATTATCATTTTTGTAGTTATTACTTCTATTATTATTATTATTATTATTATTATTATTATTATTAAAATTGCAATATTATTAAGACAATGCTTTGTAGTCAGAAACATAAAATAATTGGTTATTAATTAAGCAGATACCTACACATATTCACATGTATTTAAATATTAGATTTAACCTTTTCGTTATGTTCTTTAATTGAACGTTTATACGCAGTATCAAGTTGAAATCGTATATTTACCGATCCCAGCATGGCAAATTTGACCGAATAATGCATATGTTTATGAGACACATTATGTTTAAGAACTTTATCTTTGAAATGTTTAATATCTTTAACACTATTTACTGTCTTTATTTCATATGCGTCTGATGAGCAAATCAAACACAGAAAACAAAAAAAAAAAAAAAAAAACCGTTTATTTATCACATCGACACAACCAACTTGTATTTAAATATTGTTTTTCACTAAACTTTCTATTAAATGTTCTATTTCCATTTTTATCCTGTTGGGAAATATTCTATTTTGGCCGATGAGGACCCATATTTTTACCGACCGCCAACATATATAAGGGAGATATTGTGATCATACCGATTTCGAGATTTCGATGGATCTCCACGAATTGAGGTCCCTACATAACGTTTTGACTATTTTTAGCATGATGTCTGTCGGTCTGTCTGTCCGTCCGTCTGTCCGTCCGTCCGCCTGTCTGTCTGTGTACACGTGTAGAGCAAATTCGGATAAAAGGATTTTTATGAAACTTCATATTTAAACTTCTGCCATCAATGTTGATCAACTTTTGGTAAAATTGGTTGACTAAAAATGGGAGTTTACTCGTGTCGATTTTAAGATTTTTGCGAATATTTAGCAACAGAAAAATATTTCGAAAAAATTTATTAACAAAAGTTGCTATAAATGCAATAACTAATAACTTTTATTTGAGATGTTTTATGATGAAAAGAAAAATTTCGAAAAATTTGTCGTAAATTTTTGTAAAATTTTTTCAAAGTCTCAAATTTTCATACTTATATGTAACGTTTCCATGGTCATGATAAATAATATCTCTGTTAGAAAATATTAGGCCAAGATATTTCTACTCTGCTGTTAGAATATATTTTATACAAGTACTTTATAATGGCGGTCGGTCCTGTGGTGGCCACAGCTGATTTTTTATTAATAATTTTGTTTCATAGTTAAACACGTTAGTTTTCTTAAAATATACAGTATATTTTAATATTCATTCGATTCATTTTCACGTTTAAGTACTTGTCACAAATCACAACGACCGAACTAAGCTACGGGACACCGGCCGTAATTCACTAATACATACAACACTAACCTTCGCCGCTGTTGTCGTTCCTAGTAAATTTTTGCTTCATATGTAGATAAGAACATTAGATATTGCATGTGGCAACGCTGTATCTAGGGACACTCCGTGGTGTGTCCAACAACGCTCGGAAGAGCGTTGTTGTCTTGATTTAAATTTTTTAAATCTAACTTTTATATGAAAAATCTTTGAATAAGAAATAATAAAAATAAAAATATGCAGATATATCTAGCTACTTTAATGCAATTTTAAAGAAGTATAAATAAAGTATTAAATTTAGCTTTTTTACTAAAAATTTTTAGGAGGTCACTGTCCCAGCGCCTCCCTGTCTCAGCCGCCACTGAATTATAACACATTGTTCTAGCGCTATTTTCAATTCTGATGGCAGTTATATTGTAACTAGGTTATTACCCGTCAACAATGATGGATTTATAATATAAAAATTCCAATTGTTTGTATGTGTATTTGGTTTTATTTTTCAACGTATCCTAATCGTTGCCAGTCTGCGAATCATGGGACAGGATATCACCAGTTAGCTAATCACCGGAGAGGGCGTCACCTGTCGGCCAATCAAGAAACAGGGTGTCCCCAGTTAGCCAATCACGAGAACTTTAGAAAAATTGACGTCATAATGTTACCGACACTACATACAGACACTTGCTAATTATATAGTTAGATTATTTATTCATCAACTTTTTAAGATGAGAAAACGATTCATTTTTACTTAGTACATTACATTTATATTGTTAAAACTAAAAATAATTTGAGACGTTAATTTATGCCTAAGAAACCCTAGACATTTCTATATGTAATTATATTTGTAGATACTTAGAGAATAAATCTGCAAAATATTGTTCATATCGGTCAAAGGAAACAGGAGTATCTAGAGTCTCTTGTTTATGGCTACGAAATCCTAGGCATTTATGTATGTAATTATATTTGTAGATTCTTAGAGAATAAATCTGCAAAATATTGTTTATATCGGTCAAAGGAAACAGGAGTATCTAGAGTCTCTTGTTTATGCCTACGAAACTCTAGACATTTATGCATATAATTATATTCGTAGATTCTTAGAAAATAATTGTAAAAAATACTGTTCATATCGGTCAAAGGATATAGGAGTACCCTAGGGTTTCTTGTTTATGCCCACGAAATCCTATACATTTCTATAAGTTATTTTATCAGCAGATTTTTAAATAATAAATATGCAAAATATTTTTCATATCGATCAAAGAATATAGAAGTGTCTACAGTTTCTTATTTATGCCTACGAAACTTTAGATATTTCTATACGATGATTTATCTGCAGATTTTTAGAGAATAAATTTGCAAAATGTTTTTCATATCGATCAAAGAATATAGGAGTGTCTAGAGTTTCTTATTTATATCTACGAAACACTAGATATTACTGTATGTTATTTTATCCGCAGATTCTTAGAGAATAAATCTGCAAAATATTGTTCATATCGGTCAAAGGATATAGGAGTCTCCTGTTTATGCCTACGAAACCCTAGACATTTATGTAATTATAATTGTAGATTTTTAGAGAATATATCTGCAAAATATTGTTCATATTGGTCAAAGCATATAGCAGTGTCTAGAGTTTTTTGTTTATGCCTACGAAACCCTAGACATTTCTGTAAATAATTATATTTGTAGATTCTAAGAAAATAAATCTGCAAAATATTATTCATATTGGTCGAAGGATATGGCAGTGTATATAGTTTCTTGTTTATGCCTACGAAACCCTTACGACATTTCTATATGTTATTTTATTTGTTTCTTAGAGAATAAATCTGCAAAATATTGTTGATATCAGTCAAATGATATAGGAGTATCTAGAGCAGTGGTTCTTAACCTTTTTGAAGTCACGGAGCACTTTTGACCATAAGGTAAATTCGCGGAGTACCAAAATCAAAAAGGCAAAAAAAAAAAAACAAATACGTCAAAACAAACATATCATTTTTATTGAAAATTAAACATAATTATTACATAACATAAGATTTGATTCTAATTTGTACAACCTTTCGCTGTTTCATTTTGAATTTTTCGGTTGTTTTGCCGCCCTTAAAATGTTGTCGCCCTAGGCAGACGCCTAAACTGGCCTAATAGTAGGAACGGCCCTGGAGGAGTTTAAAATACACCCAATACGAGTAAAACATAGGGAAAAATTGCTAAGCGATATGACATCTGGCGAGATTTTAAGCAACTACAGAAATAGACATTCTATCGCTTTTTACATTGAGTTATATCGGATCAAAATATATTTTTGCATCTTACTAGTGTTGTTATTATATTGTTACGTTTTTTTAAGTTGTATGTTATTTTATATCAGTTTTAAATTGTTTTTACTGGTATCAAGTGACAATAAATGAAAATAACCTTATATTAAAGTGGATGATAAGACAAAAATCATGTCGAAGTCGAAATATTATTGCTGTGTACCTGAGTGTAATTCATGGATTAAAACAAATCCATTTCAACCTAAAATATAACCTAACCTAAATAACCTAAAAGGTCAATTTCAACCTAAAAAACTAATAAAAACATGCCTAAAATTATTCTTATTTATTAATATTTGATGTTATAATATTTCACTGATTACCTTGCATAAAAACACGTATTAATATTGTAGCAAAATTACAAAAACCACCAGTAAACACTAAAATTCAGGTTATTCCCCATATGATTATATGTAATGAATGTCTATTTTGGAAGTTCCAAGTATGCCGCAACAGCCCTGTGATCTTAAAATTTTTCCCTATTGTACAATCCATGTATTGTCCGTTATTTCATATCTGTAAAACATCTACAGCTACAGCGGGATTCCCCACACTTTAGAGCTGATCGAAAGAGAGAATGAGCTAAAGGAGTAGGTTTGCCTGTATCATAAAAAAATAATTCACTAATAAAAAATGCCTTACCGGATAGTTATCTAAGACCTGAATTACAGATGTTATAACTTATGAACAGAACTCACATAACATAATCCAAATAAAAACATATAAAATGTGACTATATCAGAGGATCTGATGGAGACACTGAAATATTGAAATGAGAAATGCGACGCGACAAATTTCAATAATTTTTACTTCAGGCAGCGAGATAGGAAGGGAAATGTCGCCACAAACATACGATTGCTGACGAGCAAATAATTGTTTTCATTGTCACAAAACAAAAACAGAGTTATGTCTGGCACAGTGAATAATATAGGCCCGTAGAGTCAATGCTCTATCTGGGTAATAAGATATGATTGGAGTCAACATTATAATTCGGATTTAAAAATTTCGCGGAGCACTTGCAACAAGCTCGCGGAGCACCGGTTCAGAATCAGTGATCTAGAGTTTCTTGTTTATGCCTACGAAATCCTACAAATTTCTATATGTAATTATATTAGTAGATTCTTAGAGAATAAATCTGCAAAACACCTGTCAATCAAGTCAAACTGAGAACACCCTGTTTCCCAGTTAGCCAATCACGAGAACCTTAGGAAAAATTACGTCGCAGTGTTACGAAATCACTAACACACGGTAGCTAATTATATATGTACGATGAGTGCTTCCCGATGCAAAAAACAATGGGTAACTAATATATCTGCATTCAGTTCTTTCACATTTACCACAAATCCTTTTATATGTCCAGTCATAGCTAGGTCACCATCTGTGCAAATGCCAATACATAAATTTCACGAAACATTAATTTCTTGTAAATACGAATTAATTACATCGAAAATATGGTTTCCTCATTACCTTTTTACGTCACGTTCCGGCTCCAATAAATTGCTGTATAAAAGTACATACAATTTTTTTTTATTGCATGCATTTCTAAAATTTGGCGGCACACAAAACTGCCGCGACACAGTGGTTGAGAATCACTGATCTAGAAGTTAAGTATTCTGAAGAAGTGTCTGAATTCAATGTTCTTTTTTTATGTGATGCCTAATTTACCAAGAAAACAAAAATTTGTTAATATAAAAATTATTTAAACCTAATTCATAGTCTTCTGTTTTTATATTGTGTATTTAATATTGAGTGGGTGTGCAACGTATACCTCGATCGCCCCGCATACCCAGGTCGCACATCACTGTTCACTTCCTTTTTTAATGTTGATAAATATACAAAGGAAATGTGTCAACTTTGCGGTATAAAAATTTTCCACAATATTTATAAATATGATTTGTTCTGATAGAGTCTAGACCAGTGGTTCTCAAACTTTTTTGTGCCCAATTCAAAAATTAAAAACCTATTATCTGGGAGACCTGTTGTACCCATACCTTACTTAACAGTATTGAGCCTGATGCGAAAAAAAAAATGAATTTCGAAAAACCTGATGAGCAAACAAAAAACCAAGGATTTCTAGAAACCTGAAGAGTTAAAAGAAAAAAGGATGCCGAGAATTCTGATGAAACAAAAAATAAATTTCGGGGATCCTCGTGACCAAAAAAGAGGGCGGAGGCTGGGTCGAAGCCATAGCCGGAGGTCTTTTGGTCGTAAAATACGTCGCGTGGTGTTGTGTGTTGGGTAGATGTTAGAAATGAGTGAATTTGCCTTGATAGTTTTTTTTTTGTTGTTTACAAAACTCTTTTGCATAGGTTCTACGTTAAAAAAAGAATATTTCGAGAATCCTAATGAGCAAAAAAGAAATTAAAGAAACCTGACGAGAAAAAACAAAGTTTTCGAGAAAAAGGATTTCTAGCAAAAAAGAATTCGGGAAACCTTCTGAGAGAGAAAAAAAAAAAGGATTTCGAGAAATTTAATAAGCAAAAAAGAAATTCGAGTAACTGATGATAAAAAAAAAAACAAGAATTCGAGAAACCTGATGTGCAAAAAAAAATGGATTTCGAAAAAACTGATGAGCAGAAAAGAGTTTCTAGAAACTTGATGAATAAAAACAAGAAATTCGAGAAATCTGATGAGCAAAAAAAACAAAAGAATTTCTAGAAACCTGAAGAGCAAAAAAAGCAATTTGAAAAACTTGATGAGCAAAAAAAAATAAATATGAAAAACCTTATGAGCAAAAAAATTTGAAAAATTTGATGAGCAAAAAATGAATTCGAGAAACCTGATGAGCAAAAAAATTATTTTGGGAAACCTGATAAGCAAAAAATAAAGAATTTAAACTATCTGATGAACATAAAAAATCCTGCACGTTAACAGAAGGGGTCATAGCTTAATCTTTTTTTAAATATTTTATTTATTGTTTATTTAACAGTGCTTCAGCTGCTAAGGCCATTAGCATCCACTAATCTTATGTGTTACAAAGTGTGTACATATATAAATTTTTTCTATTTTGCATTCACAAGAGAGTCATTATTTGCTGCGAGCAACGTGCAATGTTATGTACGTATGGCCAAAAATGGTAATATTTATGTCGGTGAAAATGAAAAATCGGTTATAGTGAAGTATATTTCTGTAGGTTTCCAACTTGCTCCTCAAGATTTTTTATCTTTTTCGCTATTATAATCGGATAATAGCTCAACCTGCTTTTGTAAATTTTTAGTTTCTATATTATTTTTTTGGATTTCTCTAATCATGTGATCGTATTGGTCAGATATATAGGTTATCGATTTTTTGAACTCACTAAATTATTCCTTTATTGAAGAAAGGTTATTGATTTTAGATGAGAGATCATCGATTTTTTGTTCCAACCTAGATATAGTACCAGTGGCGTAACTAGGATTTGGTGGCCTCCCCGCAAAACAAAATGTAGGCCCCGATAAACTTTTGAAAACTTGCCCCAAAATCCAAGTCACGAGCAAACAAAAAAGGTCATCACCTCCTAGAATCTAAGTGATATTATTATAGTTTCGTGGCAAATTGTGTTGTGCCCCCTTAACTACGCCCCCCCCCCCATTGCGGGGTTTCGCGCATCCTATTTACGCCACTGTATAGTACTATTGTTCGATTCGCGGGATTTTATATATTTATGAATTTGCGTCAAACCTTGCAACTTCGCCATAGACAGCTGTACGTAATGCCGGGTTTACATTGGTAGAGTAAAAGAGCTAGTAACCAACGCAAGTACTACGCGCTTTACTCTACTATCTTATTTTCGGGATAATAGGTGTTCGTACACAATTAGCGTACTATCTTATTTTCTGGATAGTAAGTGTCAAAACACATTTGACATCTTCACTGTGATTTTGTAGTGAAATTATCTTTTTGCAAAAAATAGTTTATGAATGTGGATATACATCGTCGCCGGCGTGATGCCATTAAAGAAGTGGTATTTTGAATTACATCATTTCTTGTGGAGTAAATAATTGATTGTCTTATTGAAGTATTCGGTACAGAATATAAGCCTAAACAAAAATGGGTTAAAAAATGGATTGATAGAAGAACTACCCATGGCGCATCAGTCCTTCTATTTCGTGAATTAGCCGTTGAAGATCAAAAAGAGTACAGACTGTGTTTAAGAATGATATCAGATAGTCAGATAGTCATACCAGATGATTTTAATAGGCTATTAAATTTAGTTAGTCCATTAATGCAACGAACTGATACACTAATAAGGGATGCGATTCCAGCAAAAATAAAATTGGAATTAACGCTTTATTTCCTAGCCACAGGAAATAGTTATTGTAGTCTACAACAGTGTTTCTCAACAGGTGGTCCCCAGAAAAATTTTAGTGGTCCGCGAAAGTTTTTATATGTGTTTTTTGTAGTTTTATTTTTAATTTATTTTGCACATTTTTTATGTAAATAGTTTATATTTTGTTTATTTTCTGTAAACTCTTTGTGATTTACTACAAATAAAATAAATGTGTTTAGTAGCACATAAAATATATTTGTTTTCATGCAAAAAATAAACCAACAATTATTATTAGTAGTCCGCGTTAGAAAATTATATATTATTCTGGTCCACGGTGCGTTTTTGGTCGAGAAACACTGGTCTACAACATCTTTTTTGTGTATCAAAGGCAGTTATTTCACAGATGATTTCAAAAATCATCAATTAATAAATCAATGTTACGCAATTTATGTAAATAAATTGTAACTTACCTGATATGGTTTTTTTTCTATTTGTTATGACAGGTTACCGCTTGCCGCCAATTTGAAATGAATCAATTTTGCGTAGTGGTGGAATAGACAGTAGCTACTAAATACGTCAACGAGCTAGCTGCTATCCTAGCCCAACTACTGGCAGCTAGTACTCTACTAGTCACAATGTCAACTGTTTACACAGGGATAGTAACTAGTTGCTAGTTACTTGCGCTAGTTACTCTTATTGGTATGAATATTTTCAAACCATAATTTTGGATATAATCCACAGTCACATTTTGTGTATATAAATTTACTTTTTTACCGCACGCCTATCCGTTTCTGTATATCGTACAATATGATCAATATTATCATATCTAATAGAGCTACCTCATCAAAATTATCATCATTATATTTTGATCTAACTTCACATTCTTGTTGTAATATCCAGGTGGCAAATGGTTTGCGTTACCTTCATGTTCATCATCAGAATTATCACTGGCATTTTCCGTTTCTGCAGAATTTTCACCATGAGGTGTTATATAAATGTTTAAACTAAACATTTATTTTAATACTAGCAGACCCCGTTGCCAACAACGTTGGCAAACTGATATCGAATAAAAATCAATATAAGCAGGAATTAATTATTAAAATTTGCATGATTCTGCGTATATTATCAAAACAAAAACGTTTCTTGATTATACCTAGGAAATCCTAAAAACCGCTTAATGCGTGTCGTTTAAAAATTAGTATCGGGCTTGATACGGCCCGCGGCCCATATGCTGGATATCAATGTTATAGCTGTTTCTGATTATACCTAGGAAATTCTAAAATCCGCTTAATGCGTGTCGTTTAAAGTTTAAAAATTAGTATCGGGCTGGATACGGCCCGCGGGCCATATGCTGGACAACAGTGGTATAGCTGTTTCTGATTATACCTAGGAAATCCTAAAAAAACGCTCAATGCATTTCGTTTTAAGTTTAAAAATTAGTATCGGGCTGGATACGGCCCGCGGGCCATATGCTAGACATCAATGGTATAGCTGTTTCTGTTTATACCTAGGAAATCCTAAAAAGCCGCTCAATGCATGTCGTTTAAAGTTTAAAAATTTAGTATCGGGCTGGAGACGGCCCGCGGGTCATTATACGTTGCGTAACATCAATTCAAAACCTGCCCCTGACACAACAACCTTCGCTCGAGTCACCGTATGTACTGCAATGCTCTGCTCTAGTGTCTGATAAGCTATCTGTTTCGTCGTATACGTCGCTCCCTACTACTAACTTCGTTACCGCCCACACCCCGCAAAACCCATTCACACCACGCAACTTAGCGTTACGATACACACAGAAATTAGGGCTTTTATATATATAATTGCACCTTCTAGTGTGTTTATTTTTATTTTTTAGTAAATACCAAATTTTCAGGGAAGAGTTTTATGTTAGCAAGAAATCCATTATAATTTTGTGAACTTTCTGCTCGATTTTAAACGCGTCACTATGTGTAGACACTCTTTTATAAGCGCGACATTCTTTCGCTGTTTTAATCTCCGCTTTCATCGCTGCTTTGCTCTATGCTTCTCTATGTGCTTAGCCTAAGTGAGCTGTTGTTTGTCGGAGAACGTCGGTCTCACTGGTGGGGAGTGACCGACCACACACCTCAAGCCCCGCTAGAACCTAGGAACCTAGCGTTACAAACACACAGAAATTAGGGCTTTTATATATATAATTTTAATTATTATGCATATAGTCCGTTATAATGGACACTTCATAAAATATGAGTTATAGAACACATGGATTTTTTTTTTCATATGTTCACATAATTTAACAAATATTTATATAATATCTTTGAAATTATTTTGCAATGGTCCAATATTAATGCTGACACCGTTATTTTGGACGTTTGCCATTGCTGATAGTACTTGGCTAGAATAGTACAATATAATGAGTATTAGTATCAAAAATATAATACTTCATGAGTATATAAAATATATTCAGACGTAACGTACGAATATTAAGGATTACTAATATGAGAAACTTAAGAAAGACCCTACTAAGTCGGTGGAAACCAAGGTATACACTACACTTAGGAGGTTCAAAAATGAATTTACTGATGAAATGAAATCTAAATTAACTCCGCATTATAGCAAAGGTCCCCACATCTATGGCTTACCTAAGGTACACAAGGCAAACGTCTCATTGACGCCTATTGTCAGCTCCATTGGCTCACCAATAATAACGTCTCCAGCATGTCCAGCATGTCTCAAACGCTCCAAAGTTATACCGATCTACAAAAATGGTGACCCGAACAATCCGTCCAACTACAATAAATTTAACCCCCATTATTTCGAAGGTAGTAGAGAGGGCTATTTATAACAGATTTTCAAATTTTTTAACAACACATAATATACTATCAACAAAACAATTTGGTTTTCGTCCAACACTATCAACATGTAAAGCTGCGGTGTCCTTGATCAACGACATTATCGGTAGCCTGGAGAGAGGTGAATGTGTGTTAGCATCTTTTACTGACCTTTCCAAAGCTTTTGACTGTGTATCGCACGCAATATTGATAAGTAAACTTTATCATTATGGGATCAGGGGCACCGTTCTTCAGCTGATTGAGAGCTATTTAACTGATCGTGAACAATCTGTTTATCACAAGAATTCACACTCTCCTGTAGCCAAAATCAACATAGGAGTTGGGCAGGGTTCGATACTGGGCCCCTTATTTTTCATATTGTTCATCAATGATCTTCCCTCACATGCACTCTCTAACACAGTTATGTTTGCGGATGATACAACATTTATCAATACAGGGCCTGATTTTGAACATGCCAAAACTAATATGGAAAATAATACCAATTTAGTTCAGAATTGGTTTTCAGCTAACGAATTATATCTTAACGCTGACAAAACAAAAAATATGCTATTTACATTTAACAGGCGCGTTAATGAATGTTACGAGGGTTTCAGCAACCAAGCCAAATTTCTTGGCTTTATCCTGGATAACAAACTTAACTGGAAGCTACAAATAAATAGCATTGCCATAAATATTAATAAATACAACTTTTTGTTATATAAGCTATCCAAGATAACAACATATTTAACAATGAAAATAGCATATTTTTCCTACATTCAATCAACTCTGTCTTATGGTATTATTTTGTGGGGAAACTCAGTTGACACCTTGAGATTATTCAGGCTGCAGAAGAGATGTATTAGAATTTTAAGCGGTGTCAAATGGAGCACACCTTGTAAAGAGCTGTTCATACAGCATGGTATTTTAACTTTGCCAGCACTTTACATATACCATCTACTAATTTACATTAAAGAAAATTCTTCATCTTTAAAAACGAATAGTTCTTTTCATGGTTACTCCACTCGCAATAGAACTAATTTTAGAATACCCTTTTCAAGATATGGCGTAAGAAACCAGCCCAATATAATGGGAACTAAGTTTTTGAACAGACTTCCAGATAATATCAGAAACCTGGAAAGTAAACCTGACAATTTAAAAATAAAATGAAAAAAATTCTCATATCGAAGGCCTACTACAGTATAAAGGAATTTGAAGATGATGAATTAATTCCACAGCAATTTAACCAATAGATTTTCACACTTACACTCTTACTTTATTTATATATTTTATTGATGTAAAATTGTAATATATCAGTATATAAGACGTATGATATATTAATTTCTTATTTTTGTACTTGTTTATTGATATGTTTAACGACTCCAAAAATGTACATTACATTCACTGGAATAAAGATTATTATTATTATTATTATTATTAACACTTCTAGCCGGCCACCGACACCTCTAGATAATATGGGAAAATTTTAAGATTTCCGGTAAACAATTTTACAGACAGACAAAAATTTATATTTTTGCGGATATTGTCTTATAATCATCTGAAATGTTGAAAAACAAAATATGAGGCCAAAAAAATAAAAAACAGATATAGTCTCCAATTTTATTAATATAGATATTTGTGTACATATTATATATATATGATTAAATATGACATGTCTACATATTCGAAATAATGGTTTCTAGTATAGCGGAGGTAGTGTACGTTCCCGTGATTTGTCGTTAATACCACATAACTCATCTGGTTCGATTGTCTGATTCCTGACACATTTGTGAATAACGTCGAGGAGTTTAGCATACTTTGAACAAGGATCTCCGAATACATTATTGTTGGCTTCAACCGAACATGATTCCCGGCCATCACAACTACAAAGATATTAAAAAAAAATATTAATAATAATACTTAGATAAGAAGCAAATGCAGAAAATATTGTTGGAATTTTGAATTTAAATTTTGTTATGATGAAATTTTTGCAAATTGTTTTGGACGTTTGCCATTGCTGATAGTACTAGGCTAGAATAGTACTAGAAAAATGAATTTACTAATGAAATGAGATCTAAATTAACACCGCATTATAGCAAAGGTCCCCACATCTATGGCTTACCTAAGGTACACAAGGCAAACGTCCCCTTGAGGCCTGTTGTCAGCTCCATTGGCTCACCATATTATACGTAAGCTAAATACTTAGTTTCAATAATAACACCTCTACGGGTCTATTCTCTAAGCATGATGTTAAAATCTTAGCGTCAGAAACTGACGTTAATTTTTTTAACACCATTTTTAACCTAAATGCTATTCGCTAAACATATATGTGTTAATATTATAGCGCGGCGGCGTTAAAATAGCCAGTTAACGTTCTACAATAAGCGCCTACCGAAACGGTGGCTTTAAAAGTTAACGCTAGTGTTTAGTTTGCAAAAAAAGCTGATCCTATTTAAGTAACTGATGTTATTTAAAAAAAAAAAATGAACAAAACAAGACGGTAGGAATATTAATCAACTTTCTATTACTTTTTAAAGTGAATTCTTTACAGTAGATAATAATGACGCTTCATAATTTTTGTTATACAAGTAACCCAGACGCAAGTTCAAGTAATTGTATAAGTAGAAAGGAAGTAAATGAAGTATTGGAGAGCAGTTTTGGTTTTTGTTGAGACACAGAACTTAAAATTTTAATCCTCTGAAAGCTACAAAACTTCACTCATGCCGCCGCCGTTTTTGAAAATATCGCAGTACATTTTAATGGTGTATTATTTGAAGAAACAATTGATGAGATTGATAATGACGATCACAACAGTGTTATTCCAGGGTAGAAATAGCGTAATAAATCAAATTTAATAATTAATATCACCGAACACCTTTTTAAAAATAGAATGAACATATAATTCACATATTATTAAAAAATTAGATAAACTGTTATAATACAATGTAGTATATAAATTGACTAAATAAAAGTTGAATAAAGTTATATTTTTATTTAATGCACTGTGGAAACCAGTTATAATGAGTATCACCAGACCAAACATTTCTGTTCCATTTTTAAAATAAATTTCGCCACTGAATATTTAATTCAACACCGAAATATTAGGTTAAGATTCTCTTGGCATTTGACTAAATAAATACACCTGTTAAAATTCAACGTAACAGCGCATGCGTGTGCTTTTAATATTAGCCTCTCTACAGGGTGAGTTAGCGCCTCGCGTTAACAAATATGGTATTAACGCTTACCTTAACAAATGATCTTACAGAATAACATTTTTGGATAATGACGTTAGACATGGAGTTAAAATAAAAATATTAACCTGACGCTAATTTTAACGCATTTCTTACAGAATACACCCGCTAACCGGCCAGAGTGAGAGCTTTGTAAAAAACTCGGAGCATTTTGTTAGTGTTATAAAGAATTTACGACTTTACGATAGGATTTACAAATTTACGTTTTAACGTAATGAGATTCTGATAAGCTTTGACGTTGAGAGTCTAGTTACTAATGTGCCTGTGGATGAAGCTCTAGTAGTTGTTAGAGAAAGGCTAGAGTGTGATCAGACGTTATCTACTCGAACACATAATTCGGTCGACTGTATTACGGAGTTATTATAACACTTTGTATGAAAACTATCTATTTTCAACTGGAAACCGATTATTACCAGCAAAAGGATGGCATGGCTATGGGTTCACCATTGTCACCTATTATTGCTAATATATACATGGAACATTTTGAAGCGAAAGCCTTAAAAGAAGCCCAGTACAAACCGAATAAATGGTTTAGATACGTCGATGATACTTTTGTCATATGGCCACATGGTAAAGATAAACTCCACGAATTCCATCAATACTTAAATTAAGTACACACTAACATTAAGTTTACTGTTGAACTGGAAGTTAACAACCAACTGCCTTTCCTAGATGTATTGATAATCAGAAATGACAAAGGGGTTCTAGCAACCACGGTCTACAGAAAACCAACACACACACACAGGTCTGTATCTTAATTTCAACTCGTTCCATTATAATAGCATTATGAGAGTTGTTGCACTAAGTCTAGTTAATACAGCTAAAGTAATTTGTTCTTCTAAGAGGCTGTTAAAAGTTGAATTGAAGAACATCCATTCCACCTTACAGGATAATGGCTACAGTCATAAAATTAGTACTGATGGTATCAATCATAAGAAAAATGACGCTCCTAGAACTGACGAAGTATCTGATAAAATTCGTAAGATACTAAAGAAGCATAATATTCAAGTAGCCTTCAAATCGAGTTCGTCTTTAAGATCTATCCTATCATGTACGAAACCCAAATCTGTCCTAAACAAAAACTGTATCTACTATATTCCCTGCCAGTGCGAGAAACAATATATAATATGTATAGTCGGATTGCTGATAGGTGACTGTTACATGTATGTATCAAGTAGTGCATTCATATAATAATCTAGTTACCATTTTCCAGCGATTTTAAAAATGTTTTTTGTTATTTGTCTTAACTGTCAGTGTCTGGTAATAAATATTAATTAAAATATGGCTTGCGGCCAATTATTAAATTCACAAACTTTAATTTTAAATCTGCTGAAATAAACAACAAATTATAATCCAAAATTTACGTATGAGTATAAATTTTTCCTTATTTATAATTATTACCTTAAAATTAATAATTTTGTTTGTTTGAGTACTGCTGTAAATTTATTTTCGCGCTCTAATTAGTAAAGATATCTACGAATCATGCTGTTTCTTTCTAATGCTTTGTTTTTTATTCAAATAATTTTGAAGGTTAGTTGTCAACTTGAGTCACTATACGTTACTATGGGTATGCACATAATTATAATGATATAGACAGACAAAGCATATAGTATTGAATATCGATACTTGTAGCAACGAACAGTCACTTATCAGCAATCCGACTATATATACAAATTTTAAATTTTAACGCTTTTTTTGTATTCATGTACCGCCACTGTTAATAATACTCACATATTTCTAACAACAGCAGAGGACGTTTTTTGATGACATTTGGCTAGATCCTGTAGCCCATAATTGGCCCACATTATATGAATTGTATATCCAGTGGAGCAAATCAAATTCATAGTTTGGAGTTCTACAACACGTTTGAGCGGACCGGAATGTAGAAAATCTGAAAGAGAATTCATAGTTAGTTAGTTAGTTAAAATTTTTGGCGCACAGCAACAAATGTTATTTGCGCCTAATGCAGCCCATCTAAATGACTAAACTACATATTAAAAACAATAAATTAAATAATCAATAAATAGACAAAATCAATAAAATTACGCATACTCAATAAAAGAAATCTTGCACAGACAAATACAAATAAATAAGATAAAAAAGTCTGTTCGGAAATTTGAACAGACTCAGGATGATGGTAAGGAGCTGTAAAGGAGCCAATTACCATCGAATATCACAGTTTAGAAATAGAACACATTAAAATAAGGTGCAATACTTCACACATAAAACAGTAAGTTCGATTCTCTCAGGAAGAGTATCAGCCTGTCCATGAGTACTCTGTCGTCACCTAAAGCAACTGACAGGTCATAGCACAGGCCTAACCTCTCCTAACTGGTTCTGGATCTTGGATACTGTTCAGAACGCTCAGAGAGTCCGTCAAAATAACACTTGACCGACTTTGCTCTGACGAAACAAAACACAGGGCCTTCAAAATAGCGTACAGCTCAGCAGTGTAAACACTCGTTATGGAGTGCAGACGGTACTGAAAGTGTTGGCGTGAATTCGAAACAACAAACGCACACCCAACCCTGGTTCCGGATTTTGATCCGTCAGTAAAAATGACAGTATCCTCGAATCTAGGGACCAGTGTTCTTTGTAAATCATGTTGGTATTCGATAGGCAACGTAGTACCTTTATCAGACCTAGTTAATGTGAGATTCACAAGCGGACGCGGCAGCGTCCATGGTGGAACAGCACACAAAACGAAACTTGCCATTTCGGGCATATTAAATTCAATATCACCCAAAATGTCGAAAGTCCTCAGACCAAAAGGTCTATTGGAACTTGATTTTCTGTCATAAGTGTCTGTATGCCTATTTTGTTGAATAGGGTCATACGCGGGATGATCTGGCTTGGCACTGAGTGCAGCCATATACCGCAGGGATAGAATTTTACGACGTTTGTACAGTGACGGTTCGCCTGCTTCACACAGCAGGCTTGGGCTGGTGCGAAATGCACATGTGGCCAATATAACCCCAGTGTGAGTAAAGTGTCAAGAATTCTTATCAAAGAGAATTCATAGAAAGGTTATCATTTTACCTGCGTTCTTGGATGGAAATTCCTGACAGACTGGACTACTATGCACTGGCGCATTGTTCCTTCTGAACAATAAAAATCAGAGGCGCAATTGCAAAATTAATAATGCGCACGCACGTTATCTACCAGCGATATGCTAACGATAATGTTGCCCAGTGGCGACGCTAACCTTAAAAATCTAAGGGGGGGGCAGGTAATATTTTTGAACTTTGAAAAGAGGAAAGAGGGCCGTAAGCCCTTTGATCAGCTTCTATCTTTCACAATTCGAAATACACTTAAATTTATCAAAAAATTTATGGTGGGGATGAACAATTTTGGGAGAGAGCGAGATAATTTTTTGATGTAAAGATTTCTGTTTCAGCGTGTACCCCAGGAAGTTTCCCAAACATTCATCCAATCGAAAAGTATATACAACAAAAAAGATTTGTTTTCATATTATAAACAATTTTTGTTATATACCTTTTTGCTGTTTGCATTTCTAATTTTGCTGTTAAATCTATAATAAGGGAGATATATGTAGATTTTAGTTATAGGGTCCCCCTCCCCTCCCCGTAACTCACCAAATATTCATCTAATTGAAAAATCAGCTGTGGCCACCTCAGGACCGACCGCCATCACAAAGTACTTGTATAAAATACCTACATTCTAGCAGCAGAGCAGAAATAACTTGGCCTAATATTTTCTAACAGAGGTATTATTTATCATAACCATGGAAACGTTACATATAAGTATGAAAAAATAGAGACTTCAAAAATTTTTAATTAAAATTTTCAATAAAAGTTGTTAGTTATTGCTTTTGTAGCAACTCTTGTTAAATACATTTTTTCGTAATATTTTTCTGTGTTAAATATTCGCAAAAATCTTAAAATAGACACGAGTAAACTCCCATTTCTAGTTAATCGATTTTTACCAAAAGTTGATCAATTCGTGCCATTGATGTCAGAAGCTTAAATATGAATTTTAGAAAACTCCTTTTAGCCAGACGGACAGACAGACAGACAGACAGACAGACCGACAGATAGACCGACAGACATCATGCTAAAAATAGTCAAAATGTTATGTAGTGACCTCAATTCGTGGAGATCCATAGAAATCTCAAAATGTCCAAATCGGTATGATCACAATACCTTCCTTATACAGGGTGTTAGGTAAATGTCCGGCACAATTTTAAAGGCGGCATTGTTGGCCCATTTAGGGCTAAAAAGTCCTCAACCATTTTTGGATAAGATGCGCAGTGGCGCGCCAACCCGAGGGTGCAAAGAGTGCACCGTACACGGGCGGTAAATTTTAGGGGCGGCAAAAAGCCTCGTCAATCGTTGTTTAATAATAATAATAATCATAAAAAACGTTTATCATGTTAATTAAATAGTTGTGGATTGTAAAAAAAAAATTCTTATGGATTTAAAAATATGGGATTATATATATACATTTAAAATTTTATTGTGTTTTTTGTCGACATACGTAGGGGCGGCATATAAAGTCTTGCACCCGGGCGGCAAATTTCGTTGGCGCGCCACTGAAGATGCGTATATCGCTTGATAATCGATGCAGTACCACCGTTTAGGAACCACTAATATTTTGTCTGTTACAACATCACATATGTGACTGAGATAAATAGAAACCATGGAAACAATACCGTAATTTTATTTCAACAAAATGCTTTTTGAATTTTATGAAGAAAAAAGAAATCGGAACAAAATTTTAGACTATGACGTACACGTACTTTGATATTCTATTATTGAACTACAATTAAAATATTTTTTTCTCTATGGCAACTACACAATTTTTTCTCTATGGCAACTATGGATTAATATGAAAAATAAAAAAGAGTCAGTGGTTTTCAAAATTTGGGGCGTCTTTTTGTTTGTTTATTTTTGGACGAAATTCACATTTTAGAGAAAATTGGCAAAGGAAATATCGATGCATTCTGCGTCACCATAGTGTCTTTTAAATTGTGCTGGACATTTACCTAACACCCTGTATATGTTGGCGGTCGGTAAAAATGTATTGCACAAAAAAGATTTGATTTATTATTATAAACATTTTTTGTTATACACTTTTTTCTATTAAGTCAATAATAAGGGAGACAATAATAAGTTCTTTTAAATCTTTAATCCCGAAACACACACCGAGAATAAAAAAATTGAGATACCTTATAGCCTATGTTCGAATCCTGGTTTTAATATATTCTCATACCAAATTACATGAAAATATATCCAGTCGTTTTTAGGTGTATCTCGGAGTAACGGACAGACAGACAGAAAATGTTTTTTGCGGATATTTTCTTATAATTATCTGAAACGTGTAGAAACTAGAGATGGGTCGTTCATGAACGAACCGGCTCACTGAGCCGGCTCAGTACACTGACCGATGTGACACGGTTCACCAAATTGAAATGAGCCGGCTCACGGCTCACGGCTCACTGTATAGTTTCAAGTTTCAAGGATACGATTGGTCGAGCGATTGTGAGCAGTGACAGGAGCGATCCGGATCTGGATCGATGTCATGTTGAACTTCGCGAGAACTCGGCTTGTAATGTATTATCATAAAATGTATTTTGTCATCAATTTGTAGGGCAGTTTATTTCAAACTAATAGGCTTAGTCTGTATTTTCTTACAATCATACTATATAAAAATATTAAAAATATTGCCCAAATCCCAGATGTCCGATTTATAAGGGCAATAAACATCACCATAAATTTAACACATCTGGTTTAAAATACAGTAGCTACATAAAGTGAATTGTTTGTTTCAAAAATGTTAGATAAGAGCCAGGGATAAGCGACGTTCTACCTACGAGCGAACGACCGACAACTGACTGACCTGTGTCTCGGGATCATGTTTACAGTTCATATATTGCAAGAACCGGCTCTAAGCGACGTTCTACCTACGACCGAACGACCGACCGACCTGTGTCTCGGGATCATGTTTACAGTTCATATATTGCAAGAACCGGCTCTAAGCGACGTTCTACCTACGACCGGACGACCGACCGACCTGTGTCTCGGGATCATGTTTACAGTTCATATATTGCAAGAACCGGCTCTAAGCAAGAGCCAGCTCTAGGCGACGTTCTACCTACGAACTAACGACCGACCTGTGTCTCGGAAACATGTTTACTTAACCGGATCACTGAGCCGGATCAATGAACCGGCTCAACAAACTGAACGACCTCTACTGATCCGGTTCCGCTAACTGAGCCGAAATTCCCATCTCTAGTAGAAACTAAATATAAGACCAAAAAAAAAAAAAAAAAAGATATAGTTTCCAATTTTGTTAATATATATAGAAGATAGATAGGAACAAAACGTTTCTCTAAATAATATTTAGCTTCATCAGGTGCTATTCTATTATAATACAAAATGTATAGCCAACTTGGGTCAAAATGTCGTGGGAATTATAAGTAGCAACATATCTAGATGTTGATGGCCATTAGACGATGTAAAGATATAAGTTGTTCACCGACATGTTACCCGAGTAAACCTGATTAGGCAAATGATGTTACGGAGAGAGGGAAGATGGAATATACATTATGCTTAGAAAATAATGTACGGCCAGTTGTTTTTCGACGTTAACATTAAAACCCAAATAAAAACTGCCAAACAACTTACAGGGCTATTCAAAGACAAAAAAAATCAGCTGTGGCCACCACAGGACCGACCGCCATCACAAAGTACTTAAAAATACAATACATAGCATAAAATACATTCTAGCAGCAGAGTAGAAATAACTTGGCCTAATATTTTCCAACAGAGATATTATTTATCATGACCATGAAAACGTTACAAATAAATATGAAGAAACATACTTAAAATAAAATTTTGAAAAAATTTTCAAATTTTTTTCTTTTTATCAATAAATGTCTCAAATAAAAGTTGTTAGTTATTTCATTTATAGCAACTTTTGTTAAATAAATTTTTTCTAAATAGTTTTCTGTTGTTAAATATTCGCAAAAATCTTAAAATCGACACGAGTAAACTCCCATTTCTGGTCAACCGATTTTTAACAAAAGTTGACAAACTTGTGCCATTGCTGTCAGAAGCTTAAATATGAAGTTTCATAAAAATTCTTTTAGCCGAATTTGCTCTGCACCTGTACACATACAAACGGACGGACAGACAGACAGACGGACAGAGAGACGGACAGACGGACAGATGGACAGACGGACAGACAGACCGACAGACATCATGCTAAAAATAGTCAAAACATTATGTAGGGACCTCAATTCGTGGAGATCCATCGAAATCTCGAAATGTCAAAATTTGTATGATCACAATACCTCCCTTATATATGTTGGCGGTCGGTAAAAAAACAGTGTTAAATTAAACACTGTCTAAATACAGTGTTTAATTTTTTACCGACCGCCAACATATATAAGGGAGGTATTGTGGTCATACCGATTTTGACATTTCGAGATTTCGATGGATCTCTACGAATTGAGCTCCCTACATAACGTTTTGACTATTTTTAGTCTATCGGTCTGTCTCTCTGTCTGTTCGTGTACACGTGCAGAGCAAATTCGGCTAAAAGGATTTTTATGAAACTGTATATTTAAGCTTTTGACATCAATGACATGAGTTGATCAACTTTTGGTAAAAATCGGTTAACTGGAAATGGGAATTTACTCGTTTCGATTTTTTTAATGTTTCACAACAGAAAAATGCATATTTCGAAAAAAAAAAAATTTAACAAAAGTTGCTATAAAAGCAATAACTAACAACTTTTATTTGAGACATTTTTTTGATAAAGCAGCATAAATTAAACAAGTACTTTGTGATGGCGGTCGATCGTGTGGTGGCCACCGCTGAATTTTTTCTTATTCAGAAAGATTTTTTAAACATTGTTTTGGTTTTAAACATTATTTTTCAACATGAGTTACTGACAACATTGTATGTAAGTAGTTATTTATTATCAACGAGTGTTATCAAAATGAGTGATACGATGGGCAATCATATCGACTGCTTCGAGAAGCTTATGGTGAATATGCTCCATCGCAAGATACGTGTGAACGATGGTTTCGGCGTTTCAAAAGTGGTGACTTTGATCTTACAGACAAAGAACATGGAAAACCTCCAAAAAAATATGAAGATACAAAATTGGAAACATTGCTACAGGAAGACGATAGTCAATTACAAAAACAACTAGCAGAGCAGTTAGGCATTAGTCAACAAGCTGTTTCCAATCGCCTACGAGAGATGGGTAAGATCCAGAAAGTCGGCAGATGGGTTCCACATGCATTGAATGAGAGGCAGATGGAAAAACGCAAAAACACTTGAAATTTTGCTTGCACGATACAAAATAAAGTCTTTTTTGCATCGTATCATTACTGGCGATGAAAAATTTATTTTGAAAATCCCAAACGCAAACAATCATGGGTGAACCCAGGCTCACCATCCACATCAACTGCAAGACCGAATCGCTTTGGCAAAAAGACAATGCTCTGTACTTGGTGAGACCAAAAGGGTGTAGTCTATTATGAATTGTTAAAACCTGGTGAAACAGTTAATACCCAACGCTACCAACAACAACTGATCGAACTGAACCATTAGCTGCTCATAAAACGACCAGAATACGAAAGAAGACAGCACAAGGTAATCTTTCTTCACGATAACGGTCCATCATATAAGGCAAAAGCAGTTTGCAACACATTGGAGGCACTCAAGTGTGAAGTGCTACCCCATGCCGCTTACTCACCAGACTTGGCCCCTTCAGATTACCACTTGTTCGCATCGATGGGTCACGCACTTGCCGAGCAGCACTTTTCTTCATATGAAAATGTGAAAGAATGGCTAGATGAATGGTTTGCGGGGAAAGGGGAAGAGTTCTACTGGTGAGGTATTCACAAATTCCCTGAAATATGGGAAAAATGTATAACTTCTAATGGAGCATACTTTGAATAAATAAACTTTTACTGTTCTTTTAGTTTAATGTGTTTTATTTAAAAAAAAAAAAATCCGCATTTCATACTTGTAGGCCTGGTATGTTCAAGGAAAAACAATCCTGAATGTTATCCTGATCTGTCCAATTAGCATGAAAGTCTCCTTCGTTTAGTCTGAGTGATTAGTGAGTCTTTAGTGATTTCATTGAATAAAAAGACAAAGGTAGGAGACTTGTATGCTAGTTGATCAGACCAGGATGGTCTTTCAAAATGGCGGACAATAATTTCTGGCTGTAGAGTGGCGTAGGGCAATTTATTAAAATAAATGTTATCTGTACAAAAAAAAAAAAAAACAATCTTGATATTTTCAAAAGAAGCTAAAGATAGGAGAGATCTACAAAACACTATTATACATCTGTAATTTATTATTATAATATTAATGATGCACACCAGTTAATAAATACAAGGGTTATTCGTAAACTAAGGTCCGAATCGCCGTAGCTAATCAAATGTCGCGCGAATATTGAAACGCGCATGCGCACTAACTCTCGGCATGCCTTGTGCGTCAAACGACATCATTTACATTGGTATTGTTGAAGTGTGATCTTTGCAGTGTCAGTTCAAAATGTTTAAAATAATTGATCAGCCCGCCGACTGTGAAATTCATTCACGGCTAGTTTTACAATCGGCAGTTAAGGCTCTGGCTAGTGATTACCGTGGAAACTTATGGTAATTATTATATTGCAAATATGTCGTTAGCCATTGATTTGAGCTAACCAACAGGTAATCATGAATTGTAAAACCGGCCCTCAGTGATTCGGTTTTTGACAGCAAAGAACCTTTCAGCAGCGGAAATTCTTCAACAGATAAGTGAAGTGTACGGGTCCAACGCGCTGAGTGATAGCAAAGTGCGTAAGTGGGTGAGAGCTTTCAAGGACGGGCGGGAAAATGTCTATGATAAACGGCGATCGGGCCATCAGTTATCACAGAAGATTTGGTCAATGCAATGCCGTGGACAAAAAGATTCGTGAAGACCGGCGAATTACAGTGTCAACTTAAGCATTGGAATTTCCGAATGTGAATAGAACAACTTTGCACAAATTTGTCTCTGAAAATTTTAAATTTCTTAAACTGTGCGCATGTTGGGTTTCCAGGGTGCTTACTGAAGAACACCAAATGAAAAGAGTGGCTTGTGCTCTTGATTTTTTAGACCAATATCATAAGGAAGGTGATCAACTTTTAGAGAACATTGTCACAGGGAACGAGACATGGGTTTATCACATGACCCCAGAGTCTAAAGGTCAGTCAATGGAATGGCGTCACACAACATCACCAGCCAAAGTCAAAGCCAAGCAGACATTCTCAACACGCAAGATTATGGCAACCGTGTTTTGGGATAGACATGGAGTCTTATTGGTCGAGTTTATGCAGCAAGAGACAACAATAAATGCAGCTGCTTACTGCGCTACCCTGACTAAACTTCCACGTGCAATACAGAATAAGCGACACGGTCTTCTGACGTCTGACGTTTTGTTGCTGCATGACAATGCCAGACCCCATTCTGCCATTCACACCCAAATTCTGATCAGATCTTTTGGATGGGAACAGATTGACAACCCACCGTACAGTCCAGACTTGGCGCCCAGCGATTTTCAACTGTTCCGCTACCTAAAGTAGTTTCTCGGCGGCAAGCGACGTACATGGAAGTACTGACACCAGTACTTGCATGTACGTCTACACGATGCCAGTGACTGGTGCAAGTTCTTGTGCAAGTTACTTGCATCGTGTAACTGGGCCAAAAGATATAACTTTCATAGCGACGTCACTACAGTTGTATATTACAGAATACGAAAAATGTTAAAGTTACTATTAAAAGTCACTATAAAAGTTATGTTGTAGTAACACGGTAACTATTATAGTAACTTTTTACAAAATTGATCTGATTATTTAGCGAAACATTGTTATCCTATAATAAATACATTGTCCAATAAGCCGTGGGACTTTAATTTCCTCATATATTTATTGGACATTACATACCTCTTTTTTCTCTTAAAAATCTTGCATTATTTCTGACACATATGTAAGAGATTGTCAATTTTTTCTGAACTCCCCAACAAGGATCGCCAAATAAGGTATATGTAGCTTCAATGGAACATTTCCTCATTCCATAACATCTACAAAACAAAAGGTTTTAATACATGCAAGAAAGAGAAAATTTTTGACAAACATTCTATTAAGCTAGGGTGACCAACTTTTTGCAATAAAAAGGAGGAAACAAGGAAATATCATTTAAAAAAAAAAGATTATTAGCTGATTATTAGAGTCTATTAGCTGCGTATAAAAATGATGACTAGGGAACCAACATAACAATGTTGGCTTATGGTGAAGTGAATATTTTGATAAAGACAGATTGCCGCTTTTATTGCATTACTCGGTTTCGCTCGGTTACTCGGTTAGTAGAGCACTAAATATTAGTTAAACTAACCCTTAAAATACAATTTCTTTTTAATCAAATGAACACGAAAATTTACTTAAGCCAATTCTTAAAATACAATTTTTTTACTTATTCTAATTCCCACCAAAATATACTAAATCAAACCATTAAAATATTTTTTTTCAAAAGAACACGCAATTTAATTTATGCCAACTTGTAAAATAATTATTTTTTATTATAAACAAAAGAAGACTCTATCTCTTTTAGTTATAGCCCCAGTTGTCAAAAGCCCCAACTGTGAACGGCCCGAATTGTCCATTGCCCCAGTTGTTAATGGCCCCAGTTGTGAAAAGCCCCAATTGTTACCCGAATTGTCTTACGGCCCCAGTTGTCTGGTTACCGATCATAGTAACTGAGGTACAGAATTGGTCTGATTAACTGTTATATATTTTCTTTACCTGTCTCTTACTACTTGTAGTGAAATTGGAGATGCACAATTTGTTGTCATGTCACCATATACGGCCCACTGTGGTTCTATGTGATATCCAACTTCACATTCCAAGCACACAATTTTTTCTGATCCAGATACATTATCAGGCGCATACATTTCTTCTAGAATCATAAAAATATGTCAATTTTAAAATATATATTATTCAAGGCAGTTACTTCTTTTTTTTTTTTTTTTGAAACACAAGCGTCTATGACAGGAACAATTGAGTATTCAAAATAAAAATATATTTAAAAGGGTAAAATATGCTGTCTTATCCCTTTTCTTAGGGCTGCCATCTATAAAATCATTAAACCAGGACAACGAGTTCGAAAACCCTGGATTTTTTATCTGGAAACCCAGACATTCTTGCTAGATTATGTTTCTTATTTAACTTACTAATGAAATATATATAAAATATAAAATGATTTATTTGCCAAAGCATTAACAGTAAAATTTTAAAAACAAAAGACAATTTCTTATTTACATATATCTCTAAAACAATATGTATACTTAAAATTATCTACTATTGTATTGTACAAGTGTTGGTATGTATGTTCTATTCAACTTCTGGTGTATCTTTATTTTTCCGGTAACGCGGAGAGAGGAAAATGAACCGCCGTCTTATCCAGGTGATATTTTTTTAGTGCTTAAGCTTAATTTTATTTCGACGGGGGTACTGACTAATTTTTATTGATAAAAATCATGCATTTTTTCTTCGAATCCGTGTCGATAAAAGTCACCATTGATCAGCACGAACAGGTTTTATCAGACGATAAAAGATGTTTATTCATATTTCTACTATTCAGAAGACGATTTCAGACCAAAACTGAATTGAAAAACCTACAGTTGAAGGTATTTTATTAATAAAATTGATGAAATGTGTAAAAAATACATAAGAGTTGATAAAGATAAGGCAGTTTTTTAAGGTTTTAACACATTTTCATAAATTTTGAAAATTTTTGCTGACCATAAAATTGCCTTCAGTTAAAAATGCTATTAAACGGTAAGAAAGTAAGAATTAAGAAAGTAAGTATCAATTTTGAGTTATCAAATATATTTTAAGGGTCGTTCGAACGTTTTAAATGTTAGACCTATCTGTCGATACGTTCAAATAAGTTTTCAGGGTGAGGATAGATCTGTTAAGCAGTTTTGTAATTTTAATTCTGGAAACTATGTTATTAACTATTTTACTAACTATGTTAACGATAGTACAAAGTACAATGTATTAGGAGGATAGATAATGCCTGGGCCACACTTGCGTTATAAGCTTTGCCGATAATTGCGCGCTATATAAATTCGTGGTAAACTGCATCTATCGATATCGTGCTAAAACGCAACTTGTGGCCATATCTGCGTTTTCGCCGCTACACTTTATTTACGTTGACAAGGTACAAGCGTATTTATTTTGCTGTAAATTAAATAAAATTATGGTGTATATCCATCATAACTGCACCCTAAAATTATTTTTTACATTTAATTTTACAAATTCAAACATAATCTTATCTGATTTTGACACAAATAAGTTGTAAAGAAATATGTATGTATAACATAACCTCAAATGATGCCGGATAAACAACAATACACGCCAACAGAACATACTACGCTCTGCGCTAAGTTCCTTTGATGTGCGCTCTAAAACCGCCACTTCAGTTATCGTCATGAGTGGCGCGCACTGCTAATATTGTGAACTCAAACCGATAGGGGAAGTATTTTAAGATCGCAGCGCTATTTCGGCAAACTTGGAACCTTCAAAATAGACATTCGTTACATATAAACAACGTGAATTTTAATGTTTACTGGTGGTTTTTGTAATTTTGCTACAATATTAATACTTGTTTTTATGCAATTATATTTTTATGCAAACATTTTTTATAAAAAAAAGCGCGATACAATGTCTATTTCTGTAGTTCCTAAAATCCCACCAGATGTCATATCGCTTAGCAATTTTTCCCTATAGTAGCTGGCCACATTAGCGTATATGTCACGTTAAACCGAAGTTTAGCGACGATAGATGCAGGTGTAGCCCAGGCATAAGATAGAATAATATTCGATATTTAGTAATCGCGTAATTTTAATTAACTTTTGAAGTATTATATACCCAGATGTCATTTTAATATATTGTTTCTTTATATAAGTGATTATTATAGGATGAAAGTGTTTTTTTATCATCATGAAGGTCTTCCTCTGTTTTTTTTTTTTTGCAGTAAAAATGCTAATTTTAAGACGTATTTCAAAAAAACTTAAAAATTATCATAAAAGTATTTATCAGCGCCTCTCTCGAACAACGAAACAACTGACATTCAAATTTAGGAGGCAATTCCTTCACATTACTGAATTATAACAAGTATATTTAAATATAATATAGTATAATTAAATAAATTAAAAAACGACTGTAATATATTTACATGTAAACCAAATTATTTACAAAAAAACTGAAAATTATAAATACCTTTTTAAATAGTTAAGCAAAATACTAAATTTAATAACTTAAAATATTACTACAACGAATATATTATTACAACGAAAATCGGCAAATTACACATCTATCAGTGTTACTCAAAAGTTTTTCTAAATTTCCAAGTGATATAATTAATCGTGAATCCTATGCAATAATATTTAACTATTTTATTATTTTTTCTCTATTTTATTCTGAATTCATGTATTCTTTATAGTGAAATAAAATATTATTACGTTTAAATGGTACAAACTAGTGTTTATGACACGGTTATAACCGAACCGCAAAACCGCGGTTTTCAGTGCAAAAACCGAAAACGCAAAACCGCAAAAAACCGCATTTTCGGTTTGTCCTTAAGAAATTAATCCTTAAGAAAAAATATAAAAAGGTAAAAAGAAAATCTCTCAAATGTGACAACAAATGTATTATTCTTGAATAAAGGCTTTATAAGATTTTTTTTAAATATCAGTAGATAGGTGCATAATGTATGCTACCAACTAGACTTTTTCTTTTTTATTAGATATCAAACATAAAGAAATGTATTGGCGCCAGACGCAATGCGCATGGGAAAGTCGGTGCGCCAGAGTGCGCTATACACTATTGAGAACTGACACGCTCGGATACGCAGTCTGGTGGTAAAATATTGTACTACGCGACTGTAGTACTGTTTGAAATTATTACATATGTTCTGGTGTTGATTTTTTGTTAGAACGTCGATAGATACATTTTCATAAAATAAAAATGTACTGTGCTTAAATTAACCTGTTCCCTGTTAGCACATTGACAGCTGAATACTAGACAATTCAGCCATATTGCCATGAATTACAGCGCCGCCAACGGTAATGTCACTTCTCAATTAAAGCAACATCCACCTACGCCGAAAAAACATTTTCATAGGGCGGCGCACAACCCTATAGTTCTCAATAGTTTCTTATACAAAACTAATAAGATGTTTTTAATTGTAGAAAAAACTGTTATATAATTGTAAACAAGCAAATTGCATTATAGACGCCATCTTGAAAACCAATTGACGCATATTTGCGTACTATGCGGAAAATTGTAGGTAAAGCTTCATTCTACAAATATGTTACTAGCTATTTTGCTCTATTGTGAAAACTACTTATAGTTATTGTACTTGGTAGTCTATTTTTGCCGCCATCTTGAATCTGCCGCGGTTTTGAAAATAAGTGTTACGGGTAAAAATGATTCAATATTCGTGAAAAATACGTGTACCAAGTGGCATTTCATTATCATGAAGTATAATATTTTTCGACGAAGGCTCTAAACTATAAGTAATCAAGTCGAAAAAAATGTTGACGTATTATTTGAACATTTCTACACAAAACTTTATAAATATAAAAGTTGTTCGAAACCCTCATATATTTAAAAAATTGCAGAACATTAGCTCTGATGTCTATTTTTAAGTTATTGAGCGATAATATGTTTACAATAAATGTTTCTACAATTAAAAATATCCTATTAGATTAGGGTTACCAAATGTCTCTCGTGACAGAGTAGGATATTTCTACTAAAAATACTAGTTTAGTAGGACACAGTAGGACAGATTTTTTAATTTTTTTTATTATGTTACGAAATATATAGGTACCTAATTAAGGTCAAATCCCATAACAAGGCCTTTTTTTCACAATAAGGCCTTTTTTCATAATGTGGCCTTTTTTTAAATTTGTTTAATAATATTATAAAAACATTTTATTATAGATTATATTTTATTAAAAAAAAATTCAAAATATGGCATATTTTTAAAAATTCGGAAAATTGTTCCTCGTGTTTTACACTTAACAAAAAAAATTGACGAAAAAAAAATTAACCACTTATCATTAACTGTTTTGGCATTTAAATTTAAGGCGTCTTCAAATGTAAAAATACTATAAAGTAGGACATTCCCGATATTTTTTAACAGTAGGTAGGACGTAGGACAAAAAGTTAAATTGTAGGACATGTCCTACTAAAGTAGGACGATTGGTAACCCTATATTAGATAGATAAAAATTCGGTGCAAAATTTGATGTATAGATTGATACTAATTTGATTTTAAATTGTTAGTTTTGTATAAGAAACTAGTAACCTCTGGGGGTTATACGCAGCCATAAGCGCCAACTTCTGCACCAAATTGCGTTGACGTTTAAACGATAAACATTTAAATAGTTTAGTGTTTTTAAAAGCCTTTTATTTAAATTTAAATAAACCTCAAGTTAGTATGCTACGTAGGTTGCAGTGTATAATTATTGTATGGTTTTTTATTAGTATTAGTTTTTTTATTGTAAAGTACAATAGTGTATTTCAACACATAATAAAACATATTGATTTATTTTAGAGTATCTATAGTAGAAACAATTTAAAACTTGTAAAACCGAAACCGAAACCGCGGTTTTTGATTTTTAAAAATCGAAAACCGTGGTTTTAAAAAAATGCGTTTTTCCCAATACTCTAGTTAAGGCAAAAATATCGAAAAAAAAAACAGTTAGAAGAAAACAATAATCAAAATCAGGCAACTATGTTAAAAACTATATAAATTCTTGCCATGCGTTTGGTCAGAAGCAGTATGAAAATTACATCTTTGAGTGTTTATTGCAGTGCCGCAACAACATAAATTGGCGCCTGGTGCGTAAAATTATTTGGCGCCCCCCTCCACCCTTTCTATTTACATACGCAATTTTTAAAATTTTATGGTAGGGTGAATGCATCAGTAAGGGAACGTTTAAGATATTTACTTACGTTGTTTTCTTCACCAAAATGTTATTTAAGATATTTACTTAGAGTACGTTCAAGTTAACTTCATGCCAGGGCATCATAAAATACGTCATCAATCCTGCGCGAAAAAACAGCTGATTACATTGACAATTGTGACGCCACTGAAATGTGTCAAGCTAGCTGTTGGTAACGTAATGGACGAAATTTGGTTTCTGCGCAGCTTAGTCGGTAACATAGGCCTGGCATGAAGTTAACTTGAACGTACTATACCATATTTTATCGAGGATCGTTAAAATCTTATTGTTTTATTTTGATGCAAGTGGAAATAAAAGAAAAATAAAAACATAACTTTATTCATAAAAATCACAAAATCACCAGTAAAGGAACACTTAGTCCTCATAAAGGAACTAACTTATTATCAGTAAAGGAACATACAAAAATATATATTATAAAGTCATTTTTTAACAATAAATTTATAAAAAAAAGTAAAAAAAGCATTCTTTGGTATTATTTTTTGGTTTAGTTTTAACCTTTTTCTTTGGTTTGGTTTAAATTGCAATATTGACGATTATATTAACAACTTATGTTACAAATCTTTTAATCATGATAATCAACTAATATAAAAAGGGACAAAATATAAACTCTAGGTCAATGAAACACAAAATGAAAAACACCTAAAATGAAACACAAAAGGGCGAAAGAAATATTATATTACATAACTGAATAACACAATAAATAAAAAAAATATATATATTTAATGACAAAAAATAAAATAAAATGGGATATTTGAACAACAAATAATAAAGATTTTGGTATTTTAATAATATATTATATAATCACTTTAACGGAATGGAAAATTAAATAAATTGAAGTTTTCTGGCTTTTAACTGTGAGAATTCGTTAATTAAGTCTTCATAATTTAATGACTACGTTATAGTATTTTCTATTAACATTAAAGCTAATTTGACAATTTATCTCGGCCCATTGTAGAACGCAAATAATTTTTTATTAACTTTAATTTACTAAAACTGCGTTCATTCGAAGCAACAGTTACGAGGAGCGTTAAAAATATGCACAGCGCAATGCCAATATTAGAGTACACATCTTTTAAATCGTAAGTGCGGATCACTTCTAAAAAATGGAATTGGAGTGGCAGTTCTACAGTCATCACAATTTTTTTAAATATTTTTATTTTATGAAATCAATTTTGTGTTGATTATAATTTTTTAATATAAAAAATAATAATAATAAAAAAAAAAAATGAAATTTGGCCATTTGGCGCCCCTATGAATCCGGCGCCTGGTGCGGCGGCACCTCTCGCACCACCCTTGTTGCGGCACTGGTTTATTGATTGGAAAGAGAAAGAACATGGCACGAGGTGTCGTGATTTGCTATTTGTCAAATGTTTTGGAAAGCACATGCAGCGCGAATATATGAACTTGTACAACACGAATAAGTATTTGAATATTTTTAGCAAATACATATCAAAGTATGTTCAGTATTATTAAACAGAATTAATATCTGTTAACACTAATAATATTTTGTGTTAATTTGTAATTTTTAGAAAATTCAAAAATACCAAAATTACTAAATATATTTCAGTAAATGTGGACAAGGGAAGCAATGCATATATGTATATATGTAATGCAGCGGTTTTCAAACTTTGTTCACTAACGCCCCCTTGATAAAAAATCCCCTAATTAGGAAATTTATAAACAATTTGTAAATAATGTCTTTATTGAAATAATAATCACAAAAGTAGTACAAATATGTAATGTAAATAATATCTCTAATTCCTAAATATTTATTCTCACAACATAAATCACGAAAATTGTATAAAAATAAGTTATATTAATATTAAATATAACACAAAATACAATAAAAATGAATCAATTTTAATGTGAAGTATGGGCTAGTTTCTTCGCACATAATTCGTTAAAACGCGGTTCATATGAAGAAAGAGCTACTCTTGTTTTGTCTTCCACTATTAATCGTGCTCGATATTTTGTTTTAATAACAGCTAATGTGGAAAATCCTGTTTCGCACATATATTAGGTCACAAAAGGTAAAAGATTTTTTATAGCTTTTGATGAAAAGGCGGTATATTCCTTGCTTACTTCTAACCAGAATTTATCCGGATTATAAGGATTGAATTGATCTTTTAGTGAGCTATCACAAGAAAGTTCTATTAATTTTTCCTGTTCATTAGTTCAAAATTATCATTATATTCGACGATAAACGATCGAAAAAATATTACATATTTGCAATAAACTCGCGACCCCTTGGTGAATATTGCACGCCACGCCAGGGGGGCGCGACCCCCACTTTGGAAACCGCTGATGTAATGTATGAGTGTATGGACACAATAAGAGACCATTGGTCTGTGGTGTCCAATAATAAAATAAAATAAAATAAAATAAAATTCACACATCACATTAATTTTTTATTAAGTACTTACCCAAGGAAGAAACAAAACTTAACAGTCCAAAAATACAGAATAAAAATTTCAACATCATTGTGATCAACTCTTTATTAACGTGTATAATAAATTAATTAAAATGAAATGAATTTATTCCTTAAATACTAACTACATTGGTAGTTAATCTTAAAATAGGGGGCGCACGATGACTTTGAATGTGTACTATGTACTATTGTTTTACGTATTACACCTACATTTTGTTAAATTTTAATTTATTAAATTGTTTTTTTAATCAATTTTTGAAGATTTTTGTAAATTATTTTCGCCATTTGATACTTACGAGAGTTACCTTTTATGTTTTTACAAACGACCACTAGATCAGCGCTTCTCAAACTATGTAATGCAGCGGACCGGCATTTTTTTGTCCTAAGGTGTTGCGGACCGGTATCATATATAGTTGCAGTGAACTTTTAATGTAACTAGATCTAGGGACCAATAGGTAACATTTATGTAATCGTACCCAATTTTTATGCAGTTCGTACTGGATGAGATTATTAAATTGTGTTTCTCAAGTTAATAATAAATAAAAAAATGACAACAAAATTAGTATTTTATTTATAAATGTCAAAATAATAATAATATTAATAACAACAAAACTTAATGGGAAAGATGAGCCTATTTATTTTTGACCAGTTTTTCTATTCGTGGTTGAACTGATGACAGCGCCACAGGGAATGGATCATGAAAGCTCATACTATTTCTATATTTTGTTTTAATTACACTCATTATTGAAAATGCGGTCTCACAGAGGTAAGATATGTAAAAAAAACGTAGTTTCTTCATGGCAATGTCTGAGAGATCAGAATATTCTGTATTAACTTTTACCCAAAAAATATGCGAGTGACTTATTTTTCTTTTCGAAGCTTGCTTTCAAGCCTTCGTCAGCTGCAAGCTCAAACAATTTATTTTCTATGACGACTGGTAAGTCTCCTTTTATTGCAATGAAAGAATTCCGTACCCATCCATTTTCTTTTCGTGGATCTTCTTCTACTGGGAAGTAAAACACGAAAAGTTCTTCCAATTTCGACAAGTGTTTACTAATTACTTTTCTCCACGACCACTATTAGTCTAGTGCCTACGCACCATATTTTACGTTGATACTGCACTTGATAATGGAATGCCATTTGGCGCACGTGTTCCTTATAAAAATTAAATCATTTTGACCCGCAGCACTTATTTGTGAATCGAGGCAGATTCAAGATGGCGGCGAAAATAGTGCGCCAATTACGATAACGATAACTAATGTTTATGATACAGCAAAATAGCTAAATACATATTTGTACAATGGACTTTTGGCTACAATTTGCCGCGCCGTATGCGAATTTTCGTTACTTAGTTTACAAGATACCGTCCATAATTCATTCTCAGATGCAAAAAAGTGATTTCCGAAATGGCTAACGAATTTCGTATGATATGGCTCGTTTTCTATTAATTTAGTGCCGTAGATTACGAATATGTTATCAAAATCGCGAAAATTTTAAATTTTGATAGATTTTTTCCCCAAATTCGAGACATAATGATCACTGATATTGTGATCTGCAGTGATATTGTGATTTGCAGTGATGATACTCTATCACTGCAAATCTGCGTATATTAATATTTTGTTTCAATTCTTCCTAAATCAGTAGGGCATATCCTTGGTTACAAGAATATGTGCGGAATTTTTATCTGCGTGGCGCCAAAATTAAGGTAGCGGCCGAAATGTGTAAAGTCTCAACTTCGTATTATTTTGACAGTTTTTATATCGTTTTCGACCAAATCGGACCTGTAAATTACAAAAATGAAATAAAAAATGGCATATGCCTTGTTATTATTCGGGTTTTGCCCGAAATGAAATAGAAAAATTTACATATCACCTGGTCTCAAATGAAGCCGCTTTCAAAATAACATTTACATCAAATTTGTTGAGTTGTATATCAATTTCGGGTATATTGAAGTCGTAGATTTCGAAAATGGAGTTAGTTTAAAGATTTGCTACATATAAGATTGTCTTTTGCCCGAAAAAAATAATTACATGTATTCTTTACATAACAGTGAAATCATTACACGACAGTTAAGTGCCTCCCCATCCAAAAGACTAGTATATAGTACTTCCGACAAAATAATATAGATTACTACACACTTAATACGATTCTAATGGTGGCCGAAAACTATTCTTTCGAAAATGGTTACAATATTCTCTGATATTTTTACTAGTTATCAGGAGAACATTCTAATGTGTTGATAAATCCTCTATATGTGCCAATAATACTGAATTCCTCTACTACTTAATTGTATACAAAATGAAGAGATTCGATGAATTCTTATTCAACACTAGTCTGAACCGAAGTCGAAACCAGGTGTGAAACATTATTTTGCATAACTAATTGAAGAAAAGTTTTAAATAAACCTTACTTTAAGAAATAATAAGTAATTAATAATTACTAGGGAACGGACGTAATTAGCCCCTGAACTTGATTTAATACGTTTTCATAGGCGTAGTTTTTAAAGATATAATTTTTAGGTATTTTACCCTTTTAAAATTTAAAAATAAACCTAAATTAAAATTATTAACGGTAATAATCAGTACAATTGATGGCATGAATGTACATACTCTATTTCACTAGAATTTTATCTTTACATAGGCCCACCCAATTAGTGAGTCTTTCCACTTTGATTTGTAAACAAATATAAATTATTTTGTAAGGTAGCACTGGAAGTCAGTATAATTAGCAAACATAGAGGAACTATCAACACATTCAAATGTTGTCCTAATAACTGGTAAAAATATCAAAGAATATTTTAAACATTTTCGAAAGAATAGTTTCGGCCACTATTAGAATCGTATTAAGTGTGTAGTAATCTATATTATTTTATCAGAACTGCTATATACTACTCTTTTGGATGGAGAGACACTTCACTGTCGTGTAATGAATCTCACTGCTATGTAAAGCATACATGTAATTAGTTTTTTCGGGCAAAATACAACCTTATGTGTAGCAAATCTTTAAATTAACTCCATTTTTGGAATCTACGACTTCAATTTACCCGAAATTGATATGCAACTCAACAAATTTGATGTAAATAACAAAATTCGATTTTCGAGTATTATTTCGACAGCGGCTTCATTTGAGACCAGGTGCTGCGAACAAACCTAAACAAATTGATGCATTCCGTATATGCATGGAGTATCTTACTTAAATGTCATAATTTACAGCCGTTCCGGTCGGATATGTAATTTTTTTTATTTCATTTCGGGTAAAACCCGATAATGAACAAGTCATATGGCATTTTTTATTTCATTTTTGTAATTTACAGGTCCGATTTGGTCGAAAACTATATAAAGAGTGTCAAAATAATACGAAGTTGAGACTTTACACATTTCGGCCGCTACCTTAATTTTGGCGGCACGCAGAGAAAAATTAATGTAAAAATTAGGTGGCTTTTGTGGATACAAGCGGTAATGTACTTTAAATTGATTTGTAGTCATGTTTGGAACAATACTCTCTGCATATTCAAACACTTTTTCCAAAATATTTTCAGTTTTGGAAAATTCTTCTGAATTGTCTTCCTCATCAAATAAAATTTCTTTTTATTACTTAAAAGCATCGCAAAACCTTCATGCGCCATTTATATATTATCGTACAAATCAATTAGCAGGAGACACACTTGATGTAATCACACACATATATTCATTTGTTTACAAAAAATAAAGGTTAGAATAATAGTTTGAATAACTGCACAATCTGAACAAAGCGTTCGTTTTTGACTTACTTGCACAGTATGCACAGTGGTCACGTGACAAAAACACTTGCGCAACACAGAGTTAACACTGCACAGTATGCCGAGAGTATACTCCGAGCGTCAAATCGAATGTACCCAGTAATGAAGTACTTATAAATCAAGTAACACATTGTTAATAGTGAGAAATACGTTTCTGAAATTGAAGAAAAAATAATGAAGCATTTTATCAATATATTTCTTATTAATCTAATGAAGACTTGAATACGAAACAAATGCAGAAAGAAAGAAGAAAAAAAAAAAAACGCTGGGATTTAAGACGAATTATTTAAATTTTGTTTAAAAAATGATTATTAAAAATGATTAATTAATCACATCAAATGGATTTGATGTGATAATAATAATAAATTTATTTACCCAGAAAGAAATACAGTACAACATTCATCTTTCTTATACGAGCCCTGTCCACTTTCAGTTGGCCCAACTATGAAATTTTCAGTTTCTTTAGAAATTGTTAAATAATAAGTAAAAGTAAATGCTGCTTTGTACATTTTTTGAAAATATAATCATATTAGAAACAAAGGGGTCAAAATTTATTCCGTAATATTTAATTTGTGATTATAAAAATAATATTCGTAAAACAAATGTATTTTTTGAGTTCATGTCTTCTTGTACTGTATATAAAATAACTGGGTTTTTGCGGTAGCTATGCGTAGTAGGCGTTGGAAAACAAAGTTTGTTTATTGACTGTGATGTATTAAAAGTGTTAAGTCTAAATAATTTTAAAACATGGGCAGAGGCAAAACTATTGATGAAAAAATTCGGTTAATCATTGTGACCTTAGCAAAAACAGGAAAAACCAATTCCGAAATCGGAAAATTATTAGGTTTGTCAAGATACAGTATTAGAAATACTGTAAAATTGTACAAAACAAGTGGTTCAGTTGCCCCAAAGCCCCAGTACGTAAAGAAAACTACACTGACGGACAATGATAAACGTGCATTGAAAAGAATTATTAAGGATAACAGACGTGCTAGCTACAGTCAATTGAGTGTACTGTGGAGCGATGTTGTTGGAAGACGTGTTTCAAGGTCTACATGTCATAATTAAGCTAAAAAATTAGGATTTGGAACCTATAAGGTAATATTTTTTTAATCGGACTCTTAAATGTATATTTACAGAAATTTATAAAACTTTCTTATGCCAAGGAAAAACCATTGTTGACGTCTAAGCAAAAGAAAAACACGTTGAAATGGGCAAGAGAACATAAAATATGGAATTGTGAAAAGTGGAACAGCGTGCAATGGAGCGATGAGTCTAGGTTTGAAGTCTGTGTAGGGGACAACCGGAGCAGAGTTGTTCGTCAGAAACGAGAAGCATATCATCCCGATTGCTTGAAAAGGAAAGTGAAATTTCCAGCATCTGACATGGTGTGGGGTATAATGTCTGCAAGAGGTGTAGGAAAACTTCACTTTATCGATGGCATTGTTAACACAGCCAAATATTTAGGTATTTTAGAGGAGTCTCTGTTGCCAACTATGGAACATGCATTAATCTCTAGGGAGGATTTTATTTTTCAACAAGATGGAGCCGCTTGCCATACGTCAAAAAAATCTTTGAATTTTTCCGTGATCATTCTATTCCACTTTTAGAGTGGGTTTCAAGTAGCCCAGACTTATCCCCCATCGAGACACTTTGGCACGAAATGAAAAAACGATTGCGTATAACACCGGCTAGAACAATTACAGAATTAAGACTAAAGCTTCAAGAAATATGGCATAATTTTACTCCTCGACAATGCCAAGACCTTGTAGATACTATGCTTATGTCTGGGCTACACCTGCATCTATCGTCGCTAAACTTCGGTTTAACGTGACACAAACGCTAATGTGGCCAGCAACTATCGGTTTGCGTTCACAATATTAGCAGTGCGCGCCACTAGACACATGACGATAACTGAAGTGGCGGTTTTAGAGCGCACATCAAAGGAACTTAGCGCAGAGCGTAGTATGTTCTGTTGGCGCGTATTGTTGTTTATCCGGCATCATTTGAGGTTATGTTATACATATTTCTTTACAACTTATTTGTGTCAAATCAGATAAGATTATGTTTGAATTTGTAAAATTAAATGTAAAAATAATTTTAGGATGCAGTTATGATGGATATACACCATAATTTTATTTAATTTACAGCAAAATAAATACGCTTGTACCTTGTAAACGTAAATAAAGTGTAGCGGCGAAAACGCAGGTATGACCACAAGTTGCGCTTTAGCACGATATCGATAGATGCAGTTTACCACGAATTTATATAGCGCGCAATTATCGGCGAAGCTTATAACGCAAGTGTGGCCCAGGCATTAGAAGAATTAATGCCGTTATAAAAATGAAAGGTGACGTTACCCAGTGGTAACTTCTGAAATAGGTTTCCAAGTTAATGGCTTTCCAATGGAAATATTATTTTTTTCTTATTAATTTACTTTAATAGTTGTAAATATTAATCGTAAATCTCTAAAATGTTTAATTGAAAATAAAATATTACCTAGATTTCATAACCTATTCACATTGTGTTAATTGAACACCAATAAGTAAAAATTTCGTAGCTGGGCCAACTGATAGTGGACAGGGCTCGTATAATACAGTAAATAAACAATGAATAAATTCACCACTTAGTTTGCGTGTGGCTATTAACAAAATTAATTAAAACATGTTAGAGTTGATCATGTTGTACAACACGCTACCAATCCAGTAAGTTGGTGTAGTTTTAATCTGCTCTAGTTCAGTATCTTCAAAATGTCATTTTGATTCAGTTGTTGGCAATACTTTTTACTACTTAATAATACGTTTGCTACTAAATTTTAGTTAAGTGTTAAACTAATTTAACCCATAGGTTTCGGTATTATAAAAGTTGGTTTAAAAAAGTTCCCAACTAAATCTACAAACTAAATTAGTTGACAGATTTTCTGGGTACTAAATTATAGTTGGCAACTATATTTGTATTACATTTAAATACATAGTAAGCATTTTGTTTACATAGAAATAACTTGTTTTTACTATTTATACTAAAATATATATTTGATAAGTGCAAAGTAAGTAATAATATTGTACATAAAAAAAAATACATATGAATAGATTCATATATATAAAAAACACAAAATTTACAGGTTAGGCCATCAGTATCATCTGTCAGTAGTGTATCATCACCATCCGTAAACAGTATTTTGGACAGTGATAATGATGAAAATTCAAGAATACGTCAGCCTAGAGAATTTCTTGAAAGTAGACACCACTTTAATTATTATGATGATGAACAATTTAAAAACAGATTTCGGTTTTCAAAAAATACTGTTTTGTCTATTTTTGAATTAATTGATAATTAAATAAAGTCCTTAACTTATATTTATGCACTTTATCTATTAATTGTTCTTTTTCAATTTCTGTATAATTTTTGCCTCTATTCCGTTTTTTTTTTATTTAAAATGCTTTTTACCTTCTACTAATTCTTTTTCACTGTCAAAAGTATAGGTTATAAACGTTAAACTGTTAAAGCTACAACAGAAAAACCACGAAATATAGTATAGGCATCTACCGGTCAATTGTATACTAACGTTCGGTCGGTAAATCTTGAGACTAAATTATTTTAGTTGTGAACTAGTTAGTTAGTTGGCTGTTCTGATTTATAATACCGAAATTAAATAACTTGTTATATTAGTTATCAACTAAATTTAGTTTACAACTAGTTAGTTGGGTCTTTAGTTATGGTTTTATAATACCGGCCATAAGTGTCCTTACTATTTTTTTGCAAATATTCTTGAAAATTATTAAGTATCTTTAGTACATATTATAAGAAACAGCGCTGAACAATTGTTTTAAAAGTTTTATGTGGAGCTGCTTTATCTTTGTTCCTCGTTGAGTATTTGTGATCTTCTATTGTTATTATGTTACTATACTTGTTTGTGTAAGCCTGGATATTACGGATACATAATTGTGATAAATTAAAAATGTTTGTATTTCTGTATAGTAATTCAATAGGGTAGCGTCTGCTCTATTTAAACATGATTTTTAGTGCCGTGTTTTGCATAGTTTTGATTTGATTTAAATGGATATCTGCATCCCTATGCTACTAGAAATTCTGGGCAAGCATTGCCTTACAAAGCAATTAAAACGATAGGACAGAGGAGTTTTAATTATTTTGTACCTAAAATCTACAATAAATTGCATAATTTCGCTTCACGACATCAGATTAATATTCAACAGAAAATGTAATCAAAATTGCCAAAAAATGGATTAACCAGCTAACAAAAACCGGACTAGATGCAATCTTTAACAACTGTTAATATTTTTGTAAATACATTGCACATCTTTTATTTTTACTTTAACATGTATATAAAAGTTAAAATAACTAATATATAATATATACATAGGATCGCTCTTAAAATATATACATTGATACCACGCACATACCTTTGTGGTATATGTGGTGTTTCCCCTGCATAGTAATAAGTGGTATATCTACTAAATTATTTTAGCTTTACAGCTATTATTTGTTAATTTAATATTTTTGTTTACATTTGTGCTTTTCTATTTGGGGTTTAATCTCTTATTGCATCTACTTTATAAATGTACCAATGTATACCTTTGTAATATGTTAAATAAAGAGATATTATTATTATTATTAAAGAAGACTGGACAAGAGTATAATAAAACTGATACAAAATATGTAATGGAGTAACTTCCCTCAATCTTTAAAAAATATAGAATGTTTTCCTTATATTCGTTATTAATTTATTAGTGTGTTCGTTCATCTCACATTTTTTTCGAACATAAGTATTTTATTTTATCTACTTTTTTAATTTTTATTTCGCAAGCGCAGTTTTCGTCAAAATAATTATTATTATGAATCGTTAAGAAATTAAATGTAGGCTGAGTATTATTATAAATTGAAAATGAAATAAATTCTGTTTTTTTTAAATTCAACGTTATAAGACTGGCATGAAGCCAAATTTTAATATTATTCATGTCTTGCTCTGCATTATGTTTGGCTACATTCCAAGAAGGTGCCTCGATAAATAAGACTGCATCACCCGCATATGCAATGATGTTGCCATTCAAGTTATCCTTGCTTAAAGGATCATTAATGTAAAGTACGAACAAGATAAGACCGAGTACAGTTCCTTGAGGTACCTCACAACTGATGCTCTGGCAACTACTAGAGTAATTATCAATAAATACTTGTTGTCTATTTTCCAGATAACTTTTTAAAAGTATGAGTGTAATTTGCATCAGGTCCGGAATGAGTTGAATGAAAGAATTTCCAACGGAGAAGAAAACTTAACTATCAAATACATAAAGCAGCCACCAACCATTGTCGAAAAATCTGGCCCTTTAGGAAATTGAAGATTGATCTGCAGATTTCCTTCCTTTACACTAACCTGGCATCTCTCTTGGCTAAATTTAATGATTTTCTTCTTACGGTTCAATCAGAACAACCAGCTGATATCTTGATAACCGAAACTTGGCTAAATACATCTCATCCTGATTGCCTTCTTGATATTCCTCAATATTCTCTATGTCGCAATGATCGTCAAAATCAGCGAAGCGGTGGGGTCTGTATTTATGTTTTGAACTCAGTATTTAAAGATAATTGTGTCGAGGTTCTTAATTTTTCAGTATCAGGTATTGAATCACTTTGGCTAAAGGTTCGAAGCAATGAAATCACCCTTACTCTTGGTAATGTTTACCGACCTGGAAGTGCATCTACTGAAGATACTACTGATCTGTGCAACACAATCAGAAGCATTTCTAAATTACATAAAAACCTCATTATTTTCGGTGACTTTTACTTTCCAGATATTAAGTGGCCTCTTTGTTCAGACTCGGCTTTAATTAGTGACATCCAACATTTACTACCTATTGGTTGCTCTGGTCATGCCACTCTTATAACTTCTGTTCAAATTATTCTTACCAAAAAGATAACTTTTAAACCAAACATATGGAAGGCCAACTTTGCTAATATATCTGCTGATATATCAAACTATGTAGGTGTGGATGCATCATCGCTGAATTTAAATGATAATTGGAAGTCTCTGAGCCAACGAACTGTAAATCTCGAGTATTACATCAAACATAGAAAAATTTCTAACAAATTAACTTTTGTGTTAAAGATGGCTCGATATAAATATGAAACTAAGCTCATTAGTTTTAGTCCGAAAGCATTATTTAATTATGTCAGCTCATGTTTGCATTCAAAAATTCATATTCCTGTTTTAAAAAATGATCTTGGACAAGTATTTTACGTTCATTACGAAGTGGCTGAACTATTTGCTGATACATTTTCAAGGGCATATACAGCTGAACCTGTTGGTAACTTACCTATACTTGATCCTGCAACGCGAGTTTCTGAAAGTATCACAACCATTGAGATTAATCCTGAGATTGTTAAATATGAGCTGAACTGTCTAAAAGAATCTGCGACACCAGGGCCCGATGGTATTCCATCTCTTATCCTAAAAAAATGTAGCGATGTTCTAGCCGCTCCATTGTCTGACATTTTAACAACATCATTTAATAATGCCATTCTTCCGGATTCGTGGCGACTTGCTCATGTTACGTCAATCTTTAAAAAGGGCGACAATTTTAAACCTGAGAACTATCGACCAATTAGTGAAGGTTTCTCTGTTCGAAATTCTGAAAGGTATTAGAACGAATATTTCTCAAAAATCTACTGCCATTTCTTTTCGAAAATAACATCTTACCAAAGCACCAACATGGATTTCTACCCGGCAGATCTATGCTAACAAACATGCTTTACGCAACAACATCTGGAGTAAAGCAATTGATTGTTCTATTCCAGTTGATGTTATTTATCTCGAATTTTCCTGTTCATTCGATAAAGTGCCTATTAATATATTACTTTTTTTTTGGTATTTTGTAATAAGTAATATGTATTGTTTTAACTGTATTTTCTTATGTATTAATGTACTTCATCTTATGTATAATGAAGCTACACAAGCCTTGGCGTTTGCTTCTTTCACTGTATAGTAATAATAATAATAATAATAATAATAATACCTCTAATTCCATGAATTTCGAGTTTTTTGAAAAGAAGCGCATGATCGACAGTGTCGAAAGCCTTCTCTAAATCAAGGAAGACTGCTGATTATACAACAAATATTCCTAGGCATACAGTATTATGTTGGCTTCTCACACTTATTAAATATCTACAAAGTCCTGAACTGTGTAACTCGAAACTTTTCACCTACTCTACAATTATTAGTTTTGGATCCACTGTTCTAGAAAACACATGTGAATGCAAATTATAGCAATTTATTAACGATCTTGTTTTTTTTGCTGCAATAAAATTGCAAGTAATAATGTCACCAGAGCCATAATTTGTTAATAATTTAAAGTAGGAAAGAAAGTCTGCACCATGATTTTAAATGTTTAAATATTAATGCTAAAAAAAATCAAGCCGCAGGTGTTGGTAATTAGTAGAACTTGTGAGTTCTTCCACTGAGCAGATAAGAGTATTTCTGTAGAATAGACTCAATCTTTTGAAATACCTCAAAAAATGTCTAACGTGGAATTAGTGAAAATAAATATACAACATTTGAAAATCTTAACTTTATGGCCAGGAGATAAAGACGGCCTTATAAAAAGAACAATTAAGGACATACTGTACTTATTATTTTTATTTCCGATGCAATTTGGAATTTACACAGAAGCAGTACGAGAAATTTCTGGTAAGCGCTTAGTATTATTGGGTTGTTCAAAAAGTTCGGGATTTTTAATGTACAATATCAAAATCTACAAAGCGTGTATTAAGATAAAGAGAATACGGTTTTTCTCGAAAATGCGACGTGTGAGCTAACTGGAAAAACAATTTTGATGACCAAAGTGTAGCCAAAGAATCGAATGTTAGTATTGAAATTTTCCAAAACAACCAGTAAGTACAAAATATCAAGGACAAATTTGATTTTTTAAAGGGCAACGTATGTCGTGTTTGGATTAATCTTTTAAATATAAAAGTTTACAAAAACATTTCTTTAATACCTTTTACGGTTTACGATAATATACATATAATCTCTATGACAACCTGATGATAAAATATTTTTATTTAATTTATACTATAATCTGTCTCATTTAATACGAAACTATAGTGCTAGTTCATACATACAATGTAACCACAGGGCCCGTTTAAGGAGGCGGACAACCCGGACATTTGTCCGGGGCGGCAAATCTAAAAGGCGGCATTTTGGTTGTTAATGTGACAAAATATTGATAAGTTAAATACCCAATTAATCGAAATTTATACTTATGGCTAAAATCACCATGCAATTAACATTTCGTATTTACAATTGTTGTCTAAAAGCTAAAAAAAAAATATTTGTAATCCTTACTTCTAAAGAAAACAACCATAAAAGAGCGGCGTGTTTAATTAAATAACAAAAAACTCTAGGTATCGATGAAACTGATAACTTAATAAGAGACGAAGCCTCAGGTTTATTAAATTGCATTAAACAGTTTAAGTTTTTGTGTTTAATAGTTATTTGGCATAAAATATTAAACTGTATTAATCCAATAAGCAAGATGATGCAAACCCAAGATTTCGATTAAGCATCTGCACTTGATCTTTCACAAAACTGCAAAAAATTCTTTAGGGATCTTCGATCGGATAAGTCCTTCAATGAAACTATTGTTGATGCAAGAGAACTGGCTGACGAAATTACCGTTGATACTAATTTTGAATCAACAATACCACGACACTGCGTAAAAAGAAAGAAAACCAACTTCCCATACGAAGCACGAGATGAACCGATCAAAGATCCCAAAAAAATATAAGATAGACTTTTTTTATTTTACAATTGATCAAGCACATAACGCACTAGATGCTAAATTCGAAAAACTTAGTCACCATAGTAACTATTTTCAATTCTTATATAATATATACGATTTAAAAACCATGTCTAAAGAAACGCTTTTAAAACACTGCAAGGGTTTGGAAATTATTTTAACTGATGGCTATTCTGTTGACATATTGGGGTAGAAAAAACAGAGGAAATTTCTGTGGTTTCTGCGCTTTTGGGCAAAAACGAAAGCCCAAACAATGTACTTAAATTAATAACAATGTTAAATTTTGCCGAATTTTGCTGAAAACCCGTGCTTCGCTACGGTATATTGATGGTCTCATTAGCGTAATGTCCTCAGTTTACTTTTAAACTTGTGTATGGGTAACCTTTGTAAGCAAAAACCTAGTCGATATCTCACCTGTCCTAAGAGATATTGAGGAATCCGTGAAAAAACATTTTACTCCTTTTTACCACATAGGAGTCGAACATGAAAAACGCGAATTTCATGTATCTATGTCAAAGGAACGTTCTATCAAAAAAATATATATATATATATCTATTTACCCCTTTAAGGGTGAATTTTAAAAAAACAGGATATAATCCTGAAATAGGTTTTTCGGCATTTGCATGGGTAGTGTTTGTAAGCAAAAACCAAGTCGATATTGTTACGCGTTAGGGCTCTTTAGATAAAAACACAGCACTTGGTGTAAAATATAGGTTTATTTTACCAAAATAAAAGTGTTTAATAACAACATAAATTAAATGTAACTACAATTAATACACACACACTGACGTTATTTTACTTCCCTAGCTTTTTGACAGCTAACCAACAAAACTTATTTTTCCTGTCACATTGACATCTCCTATATATCAGGCCATGGAATATTAGTATAATTATACTCTTTTGTTTCTGCGTAGAAATATTATGGAAATATTCCATAGGCGTGACATTGCCCCCTCCTTATATCTGATCGTCCCGGTCAGATAAATTATTCTCACCATGAAATTTCGATAATCTGTCAATGTGAACGACTTTAAATTTTCCACGTAGGTGTTTCTGTATCCGGTAAACCACGTCATTGATCCTTTTAATAACTGTGTATGGCCCTTCCCACGAAGATTGAAGTTTTGGACAATATCCTCGTCGTCGCTGAGGATTGTAAAGCCAAACTTGATCTCCTTCCTTATAGCCAGCTGCATTCGCGCGAATATCATATCTGGTCTTCATCCTGTCACTGGCAAGTTGGATGTTATTTCGCACCAGTTCGTGGATATCTTCCATTCGATCTTCTATCTCTTGAACATAATCATCCGTTGCAGCCTCCCTCGTATCTGTTCGACCGAATCTCAGGTCACAAGGTAACCGAATATCTCTTCCGAAGATTATTCGGGTCGGTGTCTGCCTAGTGGTATTATGTTGCGCAGTTCGGTAAGCTAAAAGAAACAGAGGAAGATGTTTGTCCCAGTCTCTTTGGTGAGTTGATACCATTTTTGCCAAATTTTTCTCCATGGTTCGATTGAACCTTTCTACCATGCCATCAGATTGAGGATGTAATGGAGTTGTTCGGGTTTTCGTTATATCTAGTAATTTACAAAGCTCTTGGAATAGCTTCGACTCGAAGTTTCTTCCTTGATCTGAGTGCAATTCTAGTGGCACACCGAAACGGCTTATCCAATTTTCAATAAGAGCCTCTGCAATGGTTTCAGCTTCTTGATTAGGCAATGCATAAGCTTCGGGCCATTTGCTAAAATAATCCATGGCAACGAGAATATACTTGTTTCCACGATCACTCTCTGGAAAAGGTCCAGCTACGTCGATAGCGATTCGCTCGAATGGACTTCCCACATTGTATTGTCTCATCGCTCCTCTAGTCTTCCTTTGAGGACCCTTGACTCCCGCACAAACCGTGCATCTTCTGCACCAATTTTCCACATCAGTGCGACAGTTGAGCCAATAAAATCTTTGGCGTACTTTTTCCAAAGTTTTATTTACACCCAGATGCCCTCCGGAAACGCCGTCATGTACCTCCCGCAATACATCTTTGACACGATTTTTGGGTAGTACAAGCTGGATTGAAATTTCCTTACCATCTGCAGACTCCCATTCTCGTTTCAGAATTCCATTTTCTAACTTCAACGAATTCCACTGGGCCCAATAACTCTTAGCTGTCGGGCTTCTATCCGATATTTCAGCCCAAGTTGGCCGGATGCCCTTCTGCAACCACTGAATAATGGCTCCTAAATTGGAATCTTGTTGTTGGTCCTTTCTTATATCTTCGGGATCCCAGATATCGAAACGCACGTGTTTAACCGATATTATTTCCTTCTGCTCAATCCTAGAGCAATGCCTACAGTCTTCGGCACAGGGTCGACGTGACAGAGCATCAGCATTGTTGTGATTTCGCCCTTTACGATGTTCTATCGTGAAATTATATTCTTGTAGTCTTTCTATCCATCTGGCAACTTGACCTTCTGGATTTTTGAACTGAACCAACCACTTTAAAGCTGCATGATCGGTACGAAGGAGAAATTCCCTTCCAAACAGGTATTTATGAAAATGTTCTACAGATTTCACGATTGCTAGGAGTTCTCTTCTGGTGACACAATAATTCCTTTCGGGTTTAGATAGCACTTTGCTGAAGTAAGCAATGACTCTCTCTTCGCCATCCTGAACCTGTGAAAGCACACTTCCGATTCCTGTATTACTGGCATCTGTGTCGATAATAAATTTTCCTTCCTGTTGCGGGTAAGACCGAACTGGACTTTTCTGCAGGCAGTCTTTTAATCTGTCGAATGCATCTTGGCACATTTTGTTCCACTCGAATGGCCGACTTTCTTCCGTCAGTTTATGCAAAGGTTTCGCAATGTCTCCAAAGTTTTGCACGAATCGGCGATAATAAGTGCATAAGCCTAGAAAACTTCGCACTTCATGCTTATCTTTTGGCGTTGGCCATTTCGTCACTGCATCTATTTTATCAGGATCAGTTGCTACACCTTCTGATGAAACAATGTGCCCCAAATATTTGACAGATTTTCTGCAGAAGGCACACTTCTTCGGATTAAGTTTCAGATTTGCACCCTTTAATCGTTGAAAAATTTCACGAAGATTCTTAAGATGTTCTTCGAAAGTTCTCCCAACAATTATGATATCGTCAAGATAGACGAGGCAAGTTTTCCACGTCAAGCCACGAAGAACTAATTCCATCAATCTTTCAAATGTCGCGGGTGCATTGCAAAGCCCAAATGGCATCACATTAAACTGCCAAAGCCCATTCCCAGTAGTAAAAGCAGTTTTCTCTTTATCACTGGGATGCATGCCCACCTGCCAATAGCCACTCTTCAGGTCAAGTGTAGTAAACCATTTTGCATTAGACAATGTGTCTAATGTGTCGTCAATTCGTGGCAGTGGGTAGCTGTCTTTCTTGGTCACTTCGTTTAATTTTCTATAGTCAACACAGAATCGTGTAGTGCCGTCTTTCTTGGAAAATAGAACGACTGGAGAAGCCCAAGGACTATTTGATGGTTCTATTACTTTTCGCTCTTCCATTTCGTTCAGCATTTGTTCAGCTTTTTCTCGTCTCGCCAGAGGCAATCTTCTCGATGGTTGTCGGATGGGTGTTGCGTTGCCTGTATTTATTCTGTGTTGAACAATGTCAGTCTGAGTATAATCTTTTTCGCTATTAGCAAAGATTTGATGATACTCCGAGATCAAATCTTTAAATTCCTTCCTTTCCTTCGGCGAAAGTTCTTTCGATCCGTCTTCAATAACTTTCATTATTTCAGGATTATTAGCCCGTAACAAGTTCTTATCCTGGGTATTCTTCAGCTTCATCTGTTGTATCCACTCGACTGGCTCACAAGTGCCAACATCAGTGCCTTTTGAAAGTGTAACTGGAAAACTGTTGATGTTGGCTACGCGTATTGGCACTATTTTGCCAATCTTCACCAAAGTCTTCGCCAGGAGTACTCCTTTATGAAGACTGTTGATCTTGGGCGGCTCCACGACTCCCACGTGATATCCAACAGAAGAATCTTCAGTCATCGCTTTCAATATTCGTTCTGTGAATGGAGGAATTCGTTCGTCCTTCTTTAATGTTAGACGCCTAGCAGTAGAAACAACATCAGGCATGTGAAGTGGTATCTCTTCTTTATTAACTCGCAGAACTTTATCTTTTAGATCAAGAACAATTCCGTATTGTTTCATAAAATCAACACCCAGAATAAAGTCATCCATAATGTCAGCAACCAATACTGTGTGTTTGAATCTTGATCTTCCAATCTTCAATTCTACGAGTATTTCACCATAAACAGGTGCTTCACGACCCGTTACCGTCTGTATTCGACAATGTCCCCGAATCGGCTGCCATGTACATTGTTTCAGTAGCGCTGGCCGTATAATGGAAGCACTAGCGCCAGTGTCTACTGTCAGTTGTCGTAGCTGATTATTAATGCATCCATCAATCATAAGGCTGTCAGCATTCTTCTTCATTCGGGAAACAGGTATAACTCTAGGGCTACCAGTGTGGGTAGTCGGTAGTCGCCCCGCACTATCGACTTGTTTTAGTTTTCCTGGTCTGATGTGTCTTCTTCCCGTCTAGGCCTTCTGCGGGATTTACAGTTTGTCCGAATATGACCCTCTTTGTTGCAGTTCCAGCATTTAATTTTGGCAGATCTCTTATTTATTGATGATATTTCTTCAACCAATTTCTCTATGAGCGCTTCCAATGACGTTTTCTCGCTTTGGTCTTCAGTGCGGCTGAATTTAACTTCTTTTATTAGATGCATGCTGTTCACTGCTCGTTTCGCAGCTTCAAATTCTAATGCATGCACCAAAGCATTAGAGGGTTCCACATGACGGCCCATTCTCACAGTCTGTTGCATTTCGGTGTCCCTAATTCCATCTATAAATGCTTGAGTGGTTAATTGTTGGAATAGCTGTTGAGAAGTTTCTCCGTAAGCTTGCCGTACTAACCTCTCAATGTCCGCCTCATATTCTTGCAGTCCTTCACCTTGTTTCTGCACTCGGGCTTTAAGTTGCATTTGAAACATTTGTCGTAAATGTTTATCACCGAATCTCATTTCAAGGACGTTCGTCAAAGCACCAAAATTTTGTTGGTCTTTTGCTGGAATAATTTGTAGAAGCTCCAGAGCTGATCCACGTAAAGCAAGAACCAGTTGAGCAGCTTTGTCTTCTTCACTCCAATTATTTAATTTTGCTGAAGTGTCAAACTGAATCTTGTACATCGACCAGGAAGTTGTTCCATCGAAAATAGGCGTTCTATGTTTCTGGCTGTTGTTTGTAGTTATATCTACTGGCCCCAACAATTTCAAGTTCTCTATTTCTTGTGAAAGCTTCTCTTTTATCTCTTCCATTCTTCTGGAAGTTTCTTGAACTTGTTCTTCTACTTGTTCCATCTTCCTAGAATTTTCCTGAAAATGTTCTTCTACTCTTTCCACTCTTCTAGAAGTTTCTTGAAATTGTACTTCTACCCTCCTACAATTTTCACTTAGTTTTTCTTCAAGTCTTATCGAATTTTCCATAAGTTTCTCTTCTATTCTTTGGAATAACAGTGTTATGTCCTGTATTACAAAATTATATTTATCAGGATCTTCATCTTCATTAATTAATGCGTCGCGAAGCCTTACTTGAAGCGCATTTTTATTACCTGTTGTAGACAACGATCTTTCTTCCAATTCCCTTTTTAAGTCTGCCATTTTTAGATCATTTAATTTTACAACTCGATCCATTTCTTGCTGTTGATTTTATCCTTCCTTCCGACACCAAATGTTACGCGTTAGGGCTCTTTAGATAAAAACACAGCACTTGGTGTAAAATATAGGTTTATTTTACCAAAATAAAAGTGTTTAATAACAACATAAATTAAATGTAACTACAATTAATACACACACACTGACGTTATTTTACTTCCCTAGCTTTTTGACAGCTAACCAACAAAACTTATTTTTCCTGTCACATTGACATCTCCTATATATCAGGCCATGGAATATTAGTGTAATTATACTCTTTTGTTTCTGCGTAGAAATATTATGGAAATATTCCATAGGCGTGACAATATCTTATTGGTCCTAAGAGATATTAAGGAATCCTTGAAATTACATTTCACCCCTTTTCACCTTTTAGGGATGAAATTTAAAAAACTGTCAAAACCATTTCGAAATATTTTAAAAAGACACCTATGTGCCAAAAAGGAATGTTAAAACTCGACAAACACAGGAAATACGACGGGATGTATAATTCACCCCGATTATAGAATCACCCTGTTACGGGTTGATTAGGATAAAATCCTGAAATATGTTTTTCGGCATTTGCATGGGTCGATATCTTATTGGTCCTAAGAGATATTAAGGAATCTTTGAAATCACATTTCACCCCTTTTCACCATTTAGGGGTGAAATTTAAAAAAAAAAAAACTCAAAACTATTTCGAAATATTTAAAAAAAGACTTTATATTTATTTTGTTTATCAAAAAATATTATTGTTGTCATTACTATCGTTATAAAATAGTTTAAGGAAAATAAAAGCATATTATATTATTAATGATTTCGTTGAATTTGTTTTATGCACACCTAACTTGAACAAATAAATGAGAACAATAGCAATTGTAATCAAGAGTATCTTGTAGATAAGAAATGTTAAAAAAAAAATTGTACACACTTAATCCGAAAAAAAAAGTTAAAATAATTCCCCCGTTGCTTTTTTCCCGGATTGGAATGTTTAATGGTTACCTTAGTTAAGTCAGTAGTTAAGTATGTCGGATAATAAGATGTTGAATAAATCCAAACGTATATATAAATGTCCTAAGAATGTGAACAGCTAAATCCAATTTATTTTAAACAAAATAAGTAAAAATATTGCTAAAGGTGATACTAAATAACGTCGAAATTTGTTTGATAGATGAAATTTGTTCGCTACGTTCACATGAATATGCGCATCCTATACTGCGCCATTATTGGTTCATTCTGCCCAATATTTTAGGTCGAGACAATAAAAATTGGTTGGTTTTCAGTATCGTATAAGATTTCGTACGAAAATCCTGTAGTACACGATACAATAATTTGTGTACTATAAATCGTATGAGATTCAAAACGAGAAATCGCATCGTGTACTATAGGCATAATTACGTATGATCTAGGACTGTTCAACTTTTGTATTATTTTACCGGGAATCCATATTTTATCTTTTTGTATTTTCTTTTATATATTTACGTACTTTTATGTTAGTTTCTTTTCTTTGACACATTTCTAATTCCTACATGTACTCCTCTTCTTTCTGTTTTTCTTCTCTCTGTTCTTTTTCTTTTTGTTCCTGTTCTCTCAGTTCTTCTTCTCTCTTTTTTACATCTTTATTGAACTTACGCTTTATTTTTATCTTTTTTGTTATGATATCTTCAAATTTAGGAATTAAATAATATTCTCTCTGTATTATTTTATTTACGAGGGATGTATCCTAAATTCTGGGAATTGTGCTATAATTAAATTACACAGAACTTATAAGCAATGTTATTGGTGCCAGACAAGTCTTGACATGTTTGTGCAACTATCAAATGCAATATTGTTCAGTCTGATTTAGGTGTTCGACTGATATAGACGCGTTTTCATAGCACTGTTTTTGTAACCATGGAAGACGCTGCAAAATCTCAAAGAACAATAATTTTATTTTTGTGGAAAGAAGGTGTGAAAACATCAGAAATTATTCAGCGTCTGCAAGGAGTATTTGGTGAGTCTGCAGAATCCAAAGGTACTGTTTATCGGTGGATCGATCGTTTTTAAACTGGTAGAACATCATGAGAAGACGATCCACGCAGTGGGCGCCCAAGCACGTCGGTAAATGAAAGAAACATTACTGCCGTCGAAGACCTACTGAAAGAGGACAGGCGAATGACTATTCGTCAAATTAGTGTGCGCCTAGGGATAGGTACAACAAGTTCATGATATCTTGCATGATTGTTTGGGCGTTAGCAAGGTTTCGCCGCGCTGGGTGCCAAGGCTGTTGGGTCTGATACTTGTCGTCAACTTCAAGAGCTGTTAGCCCGTTACGGTGATGAATTTTGGCAACGAATAATAACCACTGACGAAACGTGGATTCCTTATTTCAATCCTGAGACTTCGATTTGAAAGTTTAACTGACGTAAACGTGCCATAAATAGGTGGATTGAGGAGACACCGAAAAAGTTCTTTAACCCCTCAAGCGGTTTCGACGTACACGGGTACGTCAAGACTATTCTATGCACCAAACGGTTTCGACCTACACGGGTACGTCAAGACTATTCTATGCACCAAACGGTTTCGACGTACACGGGTACGTCAAGACTATTCTATGCACCAAACGGTTTCGACGTACACGGGCATGACTATGATGGAGTACTGGTGGCCAAATGGTTGGACAAAAAGGAGGTATTATTTGTATCTTCCTTTCATGACCCGCGCATGATAGAAAAAGTGGTGGCAGGAAAAAATATTAAAAAACCACTGTGCTTAGAAGAGTACAACAAAAATATGGGAGGAGTCGACCTAAAAGACCAAAAATTGCAACCATTTTTACTAGAGCGCAAAAAGGGTCTAAATGGTATATAAAACTTTTCAAGAGACTGTGTATAAGACAAAATACACGAGAATGCAACATTTCCAGTACAGGTTGGACCTCGTAAAACAATTAGTTTTTACGTATCAAGGTGAAGCTATCCATTTGAAGTCGCCTGCCCGGGGCAGACCTTCTATAAATCCTCCACCTAAGCGCTTGTCAGAAAAGCATTTTATTACAAAGTTGCCTCCTATAGGAAAAAAAGCTAAACCTCAAAGAAGATGTGTTGTTTGTGTAAAACAAAATATAAGAAAGTAGTCAACGTACTGGTGTCCGGATTGCGAAGTGGGGCTATGTTTCGAACCCTGCTTCAAAATTTTCCATACAGAAATTAATTTTTAATGTATTATTGTGGGTTTTTGTATTTTCAATTTAAATTCACAACTAAAAATAAAGGACGGCTTAAAAAAATTAGTTTATCGTTGGGATAAATGTATTCAGTTAAATGGAGATTATGTTGAAAAACTACATTGTAATATTGACGAAAATTAACAAAATAATAAAAATTATAGCTAAATTCCCAGAACTTTGGAAACATCCCTCGTAGTTCCACGGGGTCTAAACATAACTGTAATTTTTTATTGGGTTTTTCTACAATAACCAAGTTACTTGTCCATTCTTTTGGACAGTTTACCGTTTCTATTATTTTAGCATTTTCTAATATATTTAATGTATTTTTAAGTTCAGATTTAATAGCTTGTGGTATACGCATCGGTGGTTTAATAGTACCATTATTATTTTTTACAAGTTTAATGTCTTATTTATCAGGAAAACTACCTACTACTTCATAATATAAATTGTTTTACAAAATTATTTTTACTATTAAATTTCTTTTGTTCAATGCTTTCCGTCCTTTTAATTAAATTCAATTTTATACAACCATCTAACCCGATTAGTGTTCTTGATCGTTCCTTATAAACGACTATAAATTTTATTATTTTACTAGTGTGATTCGCATCGCAGTTTAATTTAATTTTACCAGCAGTATTTAATGTATTGAATAGTCGACAGTTTAACTTTGTGAAACTCACTTATACTTAAGAGGTTGAAAGAAAACATGGTCTTTGTTTCACTAACTTCTTTATTTTAACTGACTGCAGTTTCGGCTCACGCTATTGTCATAGTTGCAATGATTACAAATTACATTTTACACTAATATATACAAGAAATAGTTATGTACAGGTAACAAAAGTAATAAAAAGATTATATAGGTAATACAAGGTGTCTCAAAAGAAATTTTATATTTATTTAGCTTACTGCGTGAACGCAACGTATCCGAGGGGCGCGGGGGTTATGTCAATCGGTAGCCTGGCTCTTGGGAATTCAGTCGCTATGGAGCGTTTCTTGGGAGCAGACCGCGCGTTATGCGTGCGAGAGTTTTACAAAAACGGTGATTCGGCGACTGTAGCGCGTAGAAAATTCTGCATTATTCGAAGTTTTCGCCACTTAAATGATGCGCCAAGCATTCCTCTCATTCGACATTGGGTTAAAAAGTTTGAAGAGACTGGTACAACGCTGGATAAATCAAAATCCGGGCGACCTAGGTCATCAAGAACGGTAGAAAACGTGGAGAATGTTAATCAGTCTGTTCGTGATGACCCGAACCTTTCCATTCGGATGCGCGCAAAGCTGCATTAAATGTGCATAGATCATCATTACATCGCATTATGCACAAAGACCTAAAGCTGCACCCCTACAAAATTCAATTGGTGCAAGAATTAAAGCCCCAAGATGCCAGTCAGAGGCTTAATTTCGTAAATCAGGTGATTAAATTCAGGTCGTAAATCAGGTGACATATATTGGCCTCTACGCAGTCCATATTTAACCCCTATGGACTTTTTCCTATGGGGTTATCTTAAATCTAAAGTTTACGCCAATAAACCGACTTCACTGGCGCATTTGAAAGAAAATATCCGTCACGAAATGGCAGCCATCCCTGAGTCCACCTGCCGAGACGTCATAACTAATTTTACTGTTCGATTAAATGAGTGCCGAGAACGCGAGGGTCTACATTTAGACGATATTATTTTTAAGAAATAAATCCCCAAAAAGTGTATTTTAATAATTAATAAACATTTTTTCTATATACGGCTTACTTTTTTTTTAATCGATCCACTAAATATAAAATTTCTTTTGAGACACCTTGTACAAAATTTCCAAATTATGTTTACAATTTTCGTGTTAATCCTATGAGCGATGAATTGAGTAGGTCGGTAATTTCATTGAGAATGGTCGTGGCTCAGTTAGTTAGTGTGTGGACTACTGAGCGGCGGACCAGGGTTCATTCCCCGGTACCGGAAAAACACCTTACATTTTTACGACCGTTTCTCCCTCGGAAGGCATCGGGCAACCACCGAGGTAAAAGTCCTAGTAAAATTTCCCCAAAATAATTAGTGGTTCGGATTCCACGATAATAAATTGTAGGTCCCATACGATTGTGTTATATACAGGCAACACACACAACACAACTGTATGCGGGGAAATAGCTTACGCGCGGAATATGTTCAGTACGAACTTGTCAGTTCAGAGCATCGAGCATGGCACTCTAAGAAGAAGAAACCAATTAATCTCATTAACTAATTTTACAGTATTATTTTGATTACTTTATAAGAGGCAATCTTTTAGGAACAGCTTATAGAGCACTAAGATTGAAATTATAGTCTTCGTCTGTCTGTGCTACTGTTACTACTATTCTGTGTAACTTCTTTAACAGCTTTTTTAATTTTACAACCCACCGCAAAGTGGTTCATCTTATTACAATTATTACACTGTTTACCGTAAGCTGGACATTGATACCTTTTATGTCTCCTATTACATTTCTTACACAAATAATTTTTTTCTTCTGTGGAGGGTTCTTTCTTGACATCTCTTGAAATTTCTTCTTCCACTCGACTGCTTCTACTGATGTTTCCTGCCCTATCGCTTTCGCCTGTAGTTTGCTGACTTCTGATGCTCTGCATACTTAATTGCTTCTTCTAGAGTTAGTTTGCTGATTCTTAATAAACTTTCCTGGATTACTGTTTTTTTTTATGCCCAGATTCTATCTCTTATTGCTTCTGACTCGTTGGCGAAGTTGCTTGTTTTAAAGAGTTTTGTGATTGTTGTAAGGTAATGTTCGAAAGTCTCACCACTTTCTTTGTTTAATTTGAACGTTTCGACTTGTTCAACTGCGTCTTCACCTATAAGGTTTAGCAGCATAGCAGCTTGTACTTCAGTTGATTTTTTCTTATTATTAGTTGATAACAGATACCTGTTAAATACTTTCTTGAATTTCTCCCAATTGTAGTTAATGTCGCCTTCCAAATCTAGCACTTTTGGGGGTCTAAAAACTGTCTCAATTTTGTTTCTTATATATTTTTTACTGTTTCACTTAATATAACACAAGTTAGTTATTTTATATAATTTACTGTCTTTTCATTTAACTTTTGCACTATGTTCATGCCGCAGCGCCATGTTTTATATCTGTGTTTAAATTAAACAATATTAGTTTAATTAATTATTTATTTAAACACTAAATGCACAGGATGCACAGGATGCCGTATTGTTTTAGCATCAGTCAAATGATGCACACCCCGCCAACCTAGTACCTGAAGTACTTACTATACTCTATTTCAAATTAGAAAAGAGTAGATAGCGCTGCAAACCGAGTACGATTTACACAGGACAAATACAGTTTAGCGGGAAATTTAAAATAAGTTACAACTAGGGCATGGGCGTAGTAACAGGGTTAGCAAGTGATTTTTTTTTAAATATAGAAAATGAATTGGTTAATAAGGTATTGAAATAAGCAAGGCATATAATACACTTATGTTATTTATACGGCATAAATTAAGAATAATGGGAAATTTGGAAAAGTTAAAAAAATATTAATTTATAAAAGTTATGTATTATATATAAAAAGAGAGATTTGGCTAAAATAGTTTAAATAAAACAAAAAATATATCTACAGTGCTAAAGTTTCTTATTTAAATATTTATTGTAAATAAAAATTAAAAATATATATTAAGGTCTAAAAATTATATCAATAACTTCTTCTTTGGGACACTATCAGCAGGGCTTTCTTTTGGCCTCACATTAGTCCTCTACAGTCTATTCCAAACGATTAAGTTGAACTAAGCGGTATTTTTATTTTTGTAAGTTATCATTATAATAGCTATTTGTTTATATATTGAAGTGGGCTTTTCCTGAACAAAATGACCAAAAGCTTCAATCAGTCGGTAAAAGTAACTAGAATTGAAAATCTAGTTCTGCCTAAACCAAAGGAACAGCCATTCAGATCAATTCTGTAAAAAATTACTGTGTAGTAACGTTACTACAAGATAAAATGTTATAAAAAGTATAATGCCTTTCATTCATGATAGTAACTGACCTTGCTCATAGAGACAAATTTAGTTACAATTATCATAGTAACAGAGTTACAGAATTGGTCTGATTATCTTGATCTGTTAATTGTCAAGTGTCAGATAACCTAAAAAATATATATTTTTTAACTGCGTAAAAACAGATTACATGGAGAATTTTCTCCATAAAATCTACGCCAAGAATATAAATAGAAGTCTAAATATGTAAATAATAACAAAATGTACGAAAACAATAAAATAATATTATATAAATAATGTATATTTCCAATGTAACACTGAACATCTGTCACCTTAGAGTAAAAACAATATTTTAACATTGTAATAGGGATGGTGTTCTAAACCAATCAGAAACAAGGACAAACAGCTCCTATCTTCTTACACACATTTTTCTAAGCTGACATAGAGCTTAGTTCATACATACAAAGCAACCAACATGACATATAACAATAGGAGATAGGCATGATTTTATTTTAATTTTTTATTATATTCCTCTTGTTGCGTATAAACATAAAAAACAGTTTTGCATTTTTTTTTTTTAATTTGTAGGCTTAAAAAATTCATAAATGTATGTAGCGCGCGAAAACGCCGTGTGACGTCGTACCCCTTCTAAGTGACGCAGTACACTACTAGCCTACCCAGTGTACAGCGTGCAGCATACATAGTCTGTTGTGAACTTATTTGCTTGTATAACTATTATAGGTTATGTAAAGTTAGAGTGATTTTAATTAAAATAAAGTTTAATCATATAAAAACAATTTATACATGTTTACCGAATTAAATTTTATATTAAAGTATATAAAATATGGAAAATCCAGACCCCAGTACTTCGAAACATAGTCGAAAATATTGTTTAGTACCGATGTGCACAAATAGTTCAAATATAAATCCAAAAAAACAATTTATATCATTACCTAAGCTATGAGGCGAAATAAAACCGATATTACAGAAAAAAGAACTTTATGTTGTGTGCATAAATGCATCAATGTTGGGTAAATTATCACTCTGAGCCCTAACAAAATCTTTATCTGCCATTTTAACAATAAATGCGTGAATAAATGTTTAAAAAGAAATACAAAACTCTCGAACAATACAATATACACACGTAAAGATTATGTTGTAGCTGTATCTGTAACGTCAAACCCCAGTCGTATGACGTCATACTCAGTCGTATTTACTCGGCAACCTTCGCGCCGTGGTCGGCTTATTTCAAATTTACAATATTTTAATTAAAAAATTTGGCTATAATATTAATTAAAATGTGATTTTTGTTTTGTTAGGTGACATTACAGTGACTGTATAAAGACAGTGTGGCCATACGATGGTCTCATTTTCTATTGGTCGAGCTGAAGTCCGCCATGTTTCTACCAACTTTGTTACAGATTATATATGGTTTACATGTGTTTAGCTTGTGTTTCAACAGATTTAAGTGATATTTTCAAATATTATACGTATATTTAGACGTTTAATAATGAATATTGTTGTGTTTGTGATGAGTAATGTAGATAATGTAAACTGTGCACATATTTTAAATTGTTACAAATTAAAATTAAAAATAAGGAAACGTTTTGTTATGTTTAGGTTAAAAATTGCTGGGAAAAAAGGCTAAATGAACATAAAAAAACATTATGCCAGTAAATCATGGATAAATGGATGGTTTCACAATTATAAGAAGTATTTACTTTCATTAATTTTAATGTTATTCCATACTGATTTCATTTTATTTTTCACCTGACCATAATTTTAGTTGAATAAATGCATAATTGATAATATATACATCAGTTTTCTTTATTAATATATCATTTATACCATGAGTTCAAAAAGAAATTGCATAAGGGTTGGCTATGGAAAATAAAAGTAATGTCAACAGAAAGCTTTAGAATTAATTTACTGTCTGAATTAATTAAATCACTCTTGTTGTCATAAGTTATTTATTGTTACATAAAGCTTGTAGTATACATTATTTTATTTTTCCATAGCCAACTCTTATGTAATTTCTTTTTGAAGTCAGGGTATATAACATGTTCTGCTTATTCTTTTTTAATATGAAAATATCCTATTTTTTTTTTTATATATAAACATGCGTTTTTCAATACTATTTCGAGATATTTTAAAAAGACACATTTGTGCAAAAAAGAAATTGTATAACACAACAAACACAGGAAATACGACGGGATGTATAATTCACCCCGTTTGTAGATTCACACCTTCAGGGGTTGATTAGGCAAAATCCTGAAATAAGTTTTTCGGCATTTGTATGAGTAATCTTTGTAAGCAAAAACCAAGTCGGTATCTTATTGGTCCTAAGAGATATTAAGGAATCCTTGAAATCACATGTCACCCTTTTTCCCCCTTTGGGGCTGAAATTTATAAAACTGTCATTTCGAAATATTTTAAAAATACACCTATGTGCCAAAAAGTAATGTTACATCTCAACAATCACAGGAAATACGACGGGATGTATAATTCACCCCAATTGTAGATTCACCCCTTTAGGGGTTGATAAGAACAAAATCCTGAAATTAGTTTTTCGGTAATTGTATGGGTAATTTTTGTAAGCAAAAAGCAAGTCGATATCTTATTGGTCCTAAGAGATATTAAAGAATCCTTGAAATCACATATTACCCCTTTTCACCCTTTAGGGGTGAAATTTTAAAAAACTGTCAAAGCCATTTCGAGATATTATAAAAAGACACCTATGTGCCAAAAAGAAACCTTATAACTCAACAAACACAGGAAATACGACGGGATGTAAAATTCACCCCGTTTGTAGATTCACCCCTTTAGGGGTTGATTAGGACAAAATCCTGAAATAAGTTTTTCGGCATATGTATGTGTAATCTTTGTAAGCAAAAACTAAGTCGATATCCCATCGACCCGAAGAGATATTAAAGAATCCGTGATAACCCAATACAAATCTGGAATAAACATGGCGGCTACAGTTCATATGGCCACACTGTCTTTATACAGTCACTGTAGGTGACATAACTAACATTAACATATCAAAAAAATGTAGTTTTAAGGAAATATAAATTTTATGCGTATCCCCTATTATAAAACACCTACGAACTTTCTGAACAACTCGATATTTTTCCTTTTAAATTACTAAAATAATTATGGCTTGTTTTATTTTTTTATTTTTAGGTCTAAGGGATAATATTAAAACATTATTAGTAGGGCTTTTGCATTTGGGTGGTTTAGTAATGATGTTGGTATTTACAACAATATTTTATTACCAACGTGCAGCATTGAAAGCCTTACCAACGAAACTAAGAGAACTAGAAACTCACAGTGTACCAACTGATATCGTTCAAACAGAGAATAGATGTAGACATTTTTCAGTAATTTGGAGAAACTATATTTTTATAGCGTCATTCTTTTATATTATCCTACCATTTGCTGACATCAAAAACTGTAGGGAACAACAAAAAATGGTAGTACACACTAAACATCTTCCTTGTGGGATATATGCCCCTTTATGGTTTCCATTCAGTTATTCAGACAGTCCAATTTATGAGATAATAATTTTCTATTCATTTTTGTACGCTATTTTTTATTCTTTCGTCATTTCTGAAGGATGTTTGATGTGTACTTTTATTGTTGTTCACATTATCGGACATTTGAGAAATTTGAAAAAGTTACTGAACGAAGCCTTGTATGAAGCAACTAATGAAGAAGGATTTAAAAAGTGTATTAATTATCATATTGATATTATTAAGTAAGTTTACAAATGAATGGCCTATGTCAAAAGCAGTTAAAGAATGACTTTTTTTCTTTGAGCTAGTGATTTTTTTTCCAGTTCAATATTTATTTATTTATTTTTTACTGCTGCCCAACAGTATTACCCAAAACGGACAGGTACATAAATATATACATACAATTTGAACAACTTACTAACAAAGTAATAATTAAAGACACAAACTTTGCAAATAACATATAAACAATATTGTTACAAATACATATTAAATAGTAATACAAAATAGCAAAATCCTCTAATTTTTACAAATTTCAATAATTTTATAAACACAAATTTAAAAAAAAAAGAAAAAGAAAACGATAATATGTTCTAAAAGAGTTCGAAATTTGTATCATCACGTGTACAGTATGAACACATACGATTTACAGGAGGTTTGAGATGAAGGTTCGTATGAGCCTGTGGAAGATAGAATAATAGTGGATGTTTGGTTGGAACAATAGAAGCGTTGAAATTTAATCTTTGGAGGTTTAAGGGGTCATCAATTTGATTATTTAATAATTTTTTTAAATGAAGAAGTAACTTAGTTTTACGACGCTCTGCGAGGGACACAGAACTAAAGAGATCCAGTAATGTATAGTAACTAAGATGTTGAGGAGGATAAGAGCCCATTATTTTGTTATATATATATATATATATATATATATATATATATATATATATATATATATATATATATATATATATATATATATATATATATATATATATATATATACGTTTGGAATAGTTGGGAAAAGAAGATATTGTGTCGATAGTAACCACAATTATTTCATACATAACATCTAGTTATTTTACATCCATGTGTCTCACTTAAGTATTTCAGTAAGTAACATAAAACTAGGGTTATGTATACATAAATCTAACTGCGTTTAATGTTTGTTTGTAGACCTTGAATAAAGTTAGCGAATGGCTAACGAAATATAGGCCTTAATGAAATAATTGTGGTTACTATCGACACAATATCTTCTTTTCCCAACTATTCCAAACGTATATACTTTGTTTCAACGAGAAGAAAGAAATTCTCCGTTTATATATATATATATATATATATATATATATATATATATATATATATATATATATATATATATATATATATATATATTAAAAATTTGTTCCGTACCTTATCTAACGTTTTTTGTTGGTTCTCGTAAATTGGATCCCAAACTACTGAACAGTATTCAAGTTTAGATCTAACAAAGGCATAGTATAAGGAGAAAATGGAATTAATATTAGTGAAGTCACGTGTGTTACGAATGATGAATCGAAGCATTTTCAGTGCTGATGAAAAATATTATCTACATGTGTCCTAAATGTTAATTTAGTATCGAACATTACATATTGTATCACAATGCTCATGCATTACACCAGAAATAGAATAATAAAAATAATTCGAGTTAATTTTCCGAGTAAATGATAAAGTTTTACATTTAGACAGATTAAGTTTAAGTTTGTTTACGGTGCACCAAGTACTTACGGCATTAAGACAATCCTGAAGAATTTCACAGTTTGAAGAGAGGAGATTTCACGAAAAATTTTAAGGTCATCAGCAAAAATTAAATGATGACTTTTAAGTACCTCACTTACATTATTTATAAATATTAAGAAAATAGGAGGTCTTAAATTTGAGCCCTGTGGTACACCTGATTCTACCAGAAATTTGGAAGTATTATACCCACGATAGCTAAGAAAAAGATAACGATTTGAAATATCCTATAATATAATACGCCTGTTTGTATGTTCGTCTATGGTATGTTCGACCGGTCGTTTCTTCATTCCCCGATAGAGGCGCGCATATGTTAATTATTTATGTCAAAATTGTTTAAAATATATTGTTGATGCAATAATAGTGAATTTTCTACGAACACTTTTTATAATTATTATAAGATGCAATAATAGTGAATATTCTACGAACACTTTTTATAATAATTGATAGAATTGTAAGAAATTATTGTTTATGTATTGGACAGTAGTGTGCTGTGAATTTTTGTTTTGAGTGTTGACATTAAATTTAAATACACGGATCGGTTTTTTTACGAAACAAAACACAGAAAAACGTTATCCTTCCGTGATATTCGACATTTTTGATTAAAATTATTATTAGCAGAAAAATAATTATTTTAAAAAATATTTGGTTTTGATGAAAGTAAGAAAAATGTGACTTTTTTTTCTTTATTATTATTTTTTCAATGCTTTATTATTTTTTTATTTCTACGATTTATAGGACAAGATTTACAATATCCCACTGCAAACTCTATACAGATGGCAGCACATAACGACTACACTAAATAATTCAAGAATTATCAGTGGCTCTAAAACAATGGTTTCTGTTTATTTATCACATTAAAATATCATTTACCTTTTAGTTTAGGTTAGATTCACCTTAAAATAGGGTGACCAGATTTCAGTGAAGGGAAACCGGGACACAGGAAAAAAAAGAAGGTCTTTGTTTCCTCCCAGATCCAAGTGAAGAGCAAAAAAAAAGGTCCTCACCTCCCAAATTCAAAGTGAAGAGCAAAAACCGGGACAATCGGGCGTCCCGAGAACAGTTTTCGGGACACCGGGACAATTTTTTTTTTTTATAAACCACCTAAAAATAAATTGTATTTTAACTGTTCTGTGCAGGACTAGGGACAGTGATTCACCTTAAAAGCACTATCTTAGGTTATGGTTGATAACGTTTTTTTTTTTTTTTATAAACCACCTAAAAATAAATTTTATTTTAACTGTTCTGTGCAGGACTAGGGACAGTGATTCACCTTAAAAGCACTATCTTAGGTTATGGTTGATAACGTTTTTTTTTTTTTTTATAAACCACCTAAAAATAAATTTTATTTTAACTGTTCTGTGCAGGGCTAGGGACAGTGATTCACCTTAAAAGCACTATCTTAGGTTATGGTTGATAACTGTTTTTTTTTTTTTTTGTAAACCACCTAAAAATAAATTGTATTTTAACTGTTCTGTGCAGGGCTAGGGACAGTGATTCACCTTAAAAGCATTATCTTAGGTTATGGTTGATAACTGTTTATTTATTTTTTTATAAACCACCTAAAAATAAATTGTATTTTAACTGTTCTGTGCAGGGCTAGGGACAGTGATTCACCTTAAAAGCACTATCTTAGGTTATGGTTGATAACTGTTTATTTATTTTTTTTTATAAACCACCTAAAAATAAATTGTGTTTTAAAAGTTCTGCACAGTCCCACCTGTTTAGAATCTCTGTATATTGAACAAATGACGTGTGTGTGACGCATGCGCAGTGTTCAGTGGGATATTGTAAATCTACCCCATGATTTGAGATATAGTGTAAGTACGCTTTTTTCCGTGTGCCCATTTTGCCGTGTGTGTATTTTTTCATGTGTGCTTTTTTCCGTGTGCGTATTAATCCGTGTGCGTTTTTTCCGTGTGCGTATTTTTATATTATATAAGAAAATGGAAAATTAATTTTAATAAATATATTTTAAATTTAACCTCCCAAATCATTTTTAGTTTTAACATTATAAATATAATGCACTGAGTGAAAATGAATCGTTTTCCCATCTTAAAAAGTTAATGAATTAATAATTCGGAATAATGCTCATTATTTGTCCAGTTTTTAATAATGGGCGAAGAGTTAATTCCATTTGAATTGGATGAAGTTAGGCGTATGGCTAGAGAAAGAAGTCTGAGGTGTCGAGCAAGTTCCACATTAAGGTAATGATTTGTTTGCCAACACAGTTGGCAACAGGTGCACTAGTATGATGATATTAAGAATAATAATGATGGGGAAAGAAAAGTACTAAGTTTTCTAGTAACAACACTATGATCAATACTATCAAACGCTTTGCAAAAATCAGTCTACCTGCCCTTTTTTATCAAGGGAAGATGATATGTAATGGGTGAAGTAGTTTAGAGTTGAGGCAGTAGATCTGCGCTGCATGAATCCATGTTGCGAAAAAGATAAAGAACTCTGTATATTAAAATAAATTGTCCGGTATATAATGTTTTCAAATACTTTACTGAAATTACAAAGTATAGCTACTGGTCAGTAATTTTTTATACAAGACTTGTTTCCAGATTTAAAAATCGGAGTGATGCGGCCAATTTTTCGGGCGGCAGGGAAGGTATAAGTTTTTAAGGCTAAGTTGAAAATGTGGAATAGTGCATCGGTAAACGATTTTGCGCAGTCTCCAAATAGCGGAGTCCACACTCTGTAGGTTGTGTCACCACCATCCTGAAAAATACATATATCAAAAATTAGGGTTACCATATTTTTTTGTGCGCCAAACCGGGACAGGGACTCCAAAAATACTAGTGACGAGCAAAAAAAAAAAGGTCCTTACTTCCAAAATAGAAGTGATGAGCAAAAAAAAAGGTCTTCACTCCCAAAATAGAAGTGATGAGCAAAAAAAAAGGTCCTCACTCTCAAAATAGAAGTGATACTAAAAAACCGGGACTAATCTTAAAACCGGGACAAAATGTTGCAAACCGGGACTGTCCCGGTCAAACCGGGACGTATGGTAATCAAAAATACATATATTTTGCTCCAAAATTGAAAATATTCATAAAATTAAGGTAACAAAAATAATGACACATGTATTTTAAACCAGCCAAAAACTTCCAAAGGAAACCACTGTCAGATGGCAGCACATGTATGTGCCATCACACTAATATTGTGTGCGTGGTGAATTGTGAGCGGTGAACTTTCCCAGCAGTGAAAATTCCGCGGTGATTTGTGAGCGGTGAACTTTCTGGAACCATTCTCCCCATATTAACTTCCAAGCTCCTTAATCGTATCAATGGAAAGAGAATTTTTACCCGCTTTTAATGATACTGCAAACTTTTGCAATCGACTTTGATATTTTCAGTATTTTTATTTATTTTACTACGAAACGTGGGAAAATTTATAATGAATCATCCATCGCCATCAATTTGACAAATAAAATACTGTATAACTTTATAACTTTATAACTGTATAAAAAATGTATAACTTTACCTATCAATAAGAAAGAACACCTTTTAAAATTATTAAATAAATTAACAATAGATAATTTAAACAATAAAACAATTGTAAATTAAATTTGAAAATAAATTTATAATTACTTATTTTTATAATAATGTTCAAATAATAATAAACCGCTCTTTAATAAATAATTTCGCATTCTTTTATAAAAAGAATTATGTACATTGGCTAGTTTTCTATTTGTTATAGTTATTTTATAAATTTTTGCTTTTAAGGTGACATGGTTACATGGCCGTTCACGGTAAAATCGTGAGTGAACGTGATTAATATTTGTCTTTCGTGCGTGATTTAAAATTGGTCGTGACACGACGTGCGTGCAATCACGGCGTGTCACAACTCACGAAGTTTAAACTTTAGTAAATAGAAGGATTAAGAAGAAAGAATTGTCTATTTTGTATCATTATCTATGCTGGGTTTTGTATCTCTTTCTACGACGAAGCAACATGTCTCCGTTGCATGCATGTGTTGGAATTATTTTTTGTTTCATTTTGAGTGAATCTAACTGGATATGGATAACTCAACAATCTCATTCTACCTACTCTGCGCTTTTTCTCTAACCAGTTGGATTTGATGGGATCATACGGAACATTAACCAATATTCTTCATTTCTTAGAAACATTTCTTCATAAGTTATCTTTTCTTTTAAGTATCCTTTTCTTAAAATAAATTAAGCCCTGCAAATCCGTGGATTTTTCTGCGGTTGCAGATAAATTATCATTTAAATAGTACGGCTGCGGATAAAATATCATATCCGCTTATCCGAAATATGCGCATGAACATAAAATATTCGGTTAGACACCTCTTCCCACGGAAGACGCGTTTAGAATCCCAAAAATGTATCGCTGGCATTTGTATTTTGCTCATGGCAAGAGTGAAATAATGATACGTTACGGAACTTTTTACTTTTTATTCTTCCCATAAGGCCCTATTTTACGCTTACTTATATAATTAAATATAGTAGAGTTTATATAACAGATATAACAATTTCTTTGGATTTATTGCCAGTTTATTAATTTAAAAATAATTTTGTAATATGTTATTATATTTTGCATTTTTTGAAATATTAAAAATTAACCATGGTAATTTGCCACATTTAAAAACATATAAAGCTCATATCAAATTAAAAAAATAAATAAAAATATCTTAAATTTCTTGAAATCGTCGTATAACTTTTATCTTTTAATAATAGAATGAATTTAAGAATTTAGTTTTATTATTAAGAAGTCATTTTTTTTAACCCTTTAACTACGGGTATATTTCTAAAAAGCTAGTCTGTGGAACGCAAAAAAATTGAACTCAATAATTTTTTTTTTATAAAACAATAAAAAAAATAAACAATAAAAACAAACAAAAACAAAAAAAAAAAAAAAAATAAATAAATTTTAAATAATTTTTTTTTTTTTAATAAATTTTTTTATAAATGAACAATCATAAATTACGTGTTTATATGCTTACTGCGGTTCTAAATGACATCCCACGTTCATATCTTATAATAACAAATAACATGGTCAATAGGCGACACTCGTTCCCAGTTTAATTTATTAGATCGCTTATTGACGATACCCGTAGTTAAAGGGTTAAATTTGCTGATCTTATAGGCATTTCCTTGTTATTTATTGGTCGTAAATGTGATAAATTAATCTGTTTAATTATTTCTAAATATCTTCATATAATTTATTTTGGAAGTGTTGGTAAGTGTGTTCTATTCGCCTTCTAGTGTATAATCTGTCTCAATTTGTAATACGAAACTAGATCTGGTTACTTTAGTGACTGTTGTGGTGTAAATAGACTTTTGTAGAATCATGTGAACTTGTAAATCTGGTTTTTAAAAGTATGGTTAAGTTTCATCATATTGAGGTTATTACTAAATTGACATGTCAAAATTGTGATTGACATGTCAAATATTTTGAATGTATATATTAATATTTATTTCATCAAACTTTCGATTATTACTCGTAGAATAATAAAAAAATATTACGATTATCAATGAAATATCGTGATAAAATATAAAAAACAAAAATACATATTATATAATAATAATTTATCATTTTATTGTGCTGCCCTTAAAATCTAATTCTTGTTTTGCAAAATTTAATAACATATTTAAACAAAAATATTCATTTTTTGAATGTAAATCCTAAATTTTTCTCTGTAAATCTTTCCGAAACATGTAGTCTGTGGTTCTATCTGTTTGCTTATTATTACCTCTCCCCATGTTCGTCGGTCTTAAATTTTCTACACCTTCATTTAAAATTTTTCTTACTTCTCCTTCAGAAATCTAAATAAATTGAAATGGGTAAATTATTTTATATTTCACAACAAAAAGGACACCAAGATTTACTGAAAAAATATCTGCCACAAGGTCTATAATTTCGCTTCTTTTTAATTTTGTTCCATTTTTTTCTAAAAGTTTTCCATAAGCGTTATATATGTGTTTTTTTGTATATTTATCTAATTGTTGTCTCTTATGCATATTTTCTGTTATGTTATGTTCTTATTTTGGTTGTATAAATATACTTTTCAATTAAAAAAATAAATTGAGATATAATTTAATGTCAAATATGAATTGTCAAATGTTTTGAAAGGTGCCATTTCAGCAGTACCACCCTAAGATGATATTTTAAATAGACAATATACAGTCTGTTCCAAACGGTTAAGCGGAACTAAATGGGAATTTCGTTCTTTTAGGTTGTCACGAGAAAGGACTTTGCTTGGGTTATTTCATTTTTCACGTTGGAATGTCAAAATTTAAAATTCTAACAATGAAACCATGGAAACGAATGACATATGTCAAAATTAAATTATTTTTTTCACATATTTTAATGACAAAAAAATAAATAAATGGGAAATTTGTATTAAGAATGACACAAAAAATCAAAATATAAAGAAAATGACATTTTAAAATGATATCCCTAACTTTATCTCTACATTAAAAGATCTAAGGAAACATCTATCAGAACCCATCTCAAAAGGCCGATTTACTAGATTAATAAATAAGATAATGGACCAATCAAAACAAGAACTGGACAAGCTATCTCAAATCAGCGATACGGACTACACAATTACAGACTAAATTCAATTTATTAAAAATGACCATTCTGCAGTGGAATTGTAACGGCTTCTCAGCCCATATAGGTGAATTACAAAATCTAATAGTAAACACGGTGCCCAATTATATTTGTCTCCAAGAAACGCGTCTCCACCCCCATCATTTTGCTAATTTAAGAGGATATACAATTTTCCGAAAAGACAGAGACAACAGTATAAATGCTAGTGGCGGAGTTGCTATCTTCGTCTCTAACCAACATTTGACTACTGAAATAAATTTACAAACAGAATTGGAGGCCGTTGCAGTTTCCACACATTATCCTAGCTTATCAAAAATCACAATATGCTCTATATATCTACCGCCAAATAAAAATTTTACTTATCAACAAATAGACGATCTAATAAAACAACTTCCATCACCATATGTACTGGTAGGTGATATGAACAGCCACAATATCATCTGGGGCTCTAAACATACAGATACAAAAGGTAAAATAATAGAAAAAATAATTAACGACAATCGTATTCTATTAAATGATGGCTCCTCTACTCATCTCTGCATGAGAACGGGCAGTTTCTCTAGCATAGATCTCTCTATATGTGACGCAACGATGGCACCAAGTCTCTCATGGGAAGTTCTATCCAACCTTCATGGAACTGGCCATTTTCCAATCAAGATCTCATTGCCTATGAATAACAGTACTGACTTAAGACAAAACAGTATCAAATGGAATATAAAAACAGCAAATTGGTCACTATTTAAACAACTGGCAAAAGTAAATATTTCAAATATTTCTGAAGACTGCGACATAAACGAAGTCGTAGAGAATTTAACACAATTTATAACAAATATTGGGAAAGAGACTGTTGGTGAAAAAAACTTACGCACTATGAAACGGGTAACCCCTTGGTGGAACCAGTCATGCAAGAGTGCCATAAAAGACCAGAAGAGAGCGCTAAACAAATACAAAAAGCAAGACACAATAGAAAATTTCATTGAGCTTAAAAAGTGCAGAGCTAAAGCAAGAAGAATTATCCTAGAGAGCAAAAGAAAATCCTGGGAAGATTTTGCATCTACAATAACACCTAGCACGCCTCCGACTAAAATATGGAATAAAATACGCATAATTAAAGGTAATAAAATCCCTCAGCAGACTTCAGTCATTATTCAAGGTAATAAAATTATCTCTACACCCCAACATATCGCAGACACTATCGCAGACCACTTTGAATTTAATTCCAGTAATAATAATTTCAGTAAAGAATTTGTTACATATAAGACATCTAAAGAAGCTGAAGAACTAATAATTCGTAATAAAGACAGTGATATAAATAAGCCCTTCACAGTGACTGAACTATCTATGGCAATAAATGAGCTAAAAAAGAACAAATGTCCAGGTCCTGACGGAATCCCTGCTGAAATGATCAAACACCTGCCAGAAGAAACCCTTAGTCACTTACTTGACATATACAATTATATCTGGAAAAACAATACTTACCCAACTAAATGGCAGAGTGTTATAACTGTTCCAATATTAAAGCCTAATAAAAACAAAACTAAACCAGATAGTTACAGACCAATTTCTATGTCGAATAACTTCAGCAAAATTTTACAGAAGATGGTTAATAAAAGACTTATATGGTACCTGGAATCAAATAATATTCTTTGCAATACTCAAAGCGGTTTTCGTCAGGGCCGATCAACGATAGATCATATTGTCACTTTAAGTACAGAAATTCAAAAGGCCTTCAAAAATCGTGAACGTCTAGTAGCCATTTTCTTTGACTTGAAAAAGGCTTACGATATGACATGGAGGAACTACATACTAAGATCCCTGAAAGAAATTGGACTGGAAGGCAACATATTACACTACTCAGACAATTTTTTAAAAAATCGCAATTTTCAAGTAAGAACACACGGATGCCTGTCTGAAAGAAAAATACAAGAAAATGGAGTGCCGCAAGGTGAAATATACAGTGTAACTTTGTTCCTGATAGCTATCAATAAGATATTAACACAAATATCACAACATGAAAAAGCATGTCTTTATGCTGATGATCTAGTTATATATTGCAAAGGGAAAAATATAGACTTCATTAAAAAATATTTACAAGGTGCAATTCATAATCTTGAGAAATGGTCAGAACTAACAGGTTTTAATTTTTCCACTTCTAAAACAAAAGCCATACACTTCACAAGAAGCCAGTATAATCAATATAACCCCATATTAAGAATTCAAAATAATACGATAGAATATGTCGACTCACTTAAATTTCTGGGAATGATCTTTGACAGAAAGCTTTCATGGAAACAACACCTGCTAAATCTAAAAAAGGAATGCTTACAAAGAATCAACTTGCTAAAATCTCTTGGGCATCATAAATGGGGTGCTCACCGTGAATCATTACTCTACTTATATAAAGCACTTATCAGATCAAAGTTGGATTACGGATGCATTGTGTACGGAACTGCTAAGAAGAGTTTACTAAAAACTATTGAACCCATCCAGAATTCTGCAATCAGAATAGCAACAGGCGCTTTTAGATCGAGCCCTGTTAATAGCATTCTCTGTGAATCCTCCCAACTTCCCCTAGAATACCGAAGAAAACAGTTAACCTTAGCCTACATTACAAATCTGGCAACAGATCCTAGTATACCGACATATCAACATATTTTCTGCAATGTGAATGATCGTATAACAATCCGAAATAATAACCCTTTCCACGAAAACATCATAAGATACCTGTCAGAACTTAATTTAACCTTCCCTAACATCAGTCAAAAACTATATAACAAAATACCTCCGTGGATCAGAAAACACCCTAGATACAATCTGATACTGACGTCATATAAAAAAAGTGATACCAACCCGGAAGTGTTCAAAAAATTATATAATGAACAACTGAGCAAGTACGAAGATTTCTTTCATATTTTTACGGACGGATCCAAAATCGAAGATAAAACGGGCTGTGCAGTGTTAGCTAACGAAGACATTTTTGAATTCCACCTCCCAAATATGGCTAGCGTGTTTACTGCAGAAGCGTACAGTATCTTAAAAGCCAGTGAACTTATAAATGGAAGAAATCAGACTACAAGCAATTATCTTATTCAAACCGATTCTCTGAGCACAATCCAATGTATCCAGCAGACGTACAACCGAAACCACGTGGTCCAACAAATTCAAAGCAACTTCCACTCAGCGCTAGATAAAGGTACTAAAATCACTCTGTTATGGATCCCCTCACATGTGGGAATTATGGGTAATGAAAAAGTAGACCAGGCAGCAAAAAACGCAACCTCAAGCAACGTCATCGATACAACAATTATGCCATATGATTTTAAAAGCTATGTAAAAAAGAAAACCAGCGAAAATTTCAACTCCTTCTGGAATACCCTAAATAACAACAAATTAAGAAGAATAAAACCATCCATCAGCCACTGGTATACTCCAGAAGACAGAAAAGAGCAAGTTATAATGACTAGACTGCGAATCGGCCACACTCTCATTACCCATAAACACCTCATGCAGAAAAAAGAACAGGAAATATGCCAAACATGTAACAGCCCAATAACTGTTAAACATATTCTCATTGAATGTGTGAAGTACAATAGAGAAAGAGCCCAAAACAGCATCCCAAACTCCTTGGAAGAGGCCCTATCTAACAGTATGGAAGCTACAGCCAAAATCTTAAAATATCTAGAAGACATTAACCTAACAAATAAAATATAGTCAAAAATGTAACGAACGAGTATTGTAAAAATCTTCACTGTAATGTAATATGTAATATGTAATTTTATGTAATTCAAATTTCTTGCTTACACCTAAGTATAATGAACTAATTTAATGTAATATTTGTAACTGTTACGGGGTGTTAATGACCATGTAGTTGATACACCCCAAAATAAATTTTAAATTAAAAAAAAAAAAAATGATATTAACCTTAACCAAAAAATGTTTATTGTAAGTATGATGTACAAAGCTTAAACAAATCGGACGAAAAGCACGATTTAAACGATGAAAGTAACCAGATTGCAAAATCTAGTTCCGCCTAACTGTTTGGAACAGACTTTAAAAAATGAAATTTTCCTCTTAGTTTCGTATTACAAATTGAGACAGATAATATCTTCATTTTTCCGGTAACGCGGAGAGAGAAAAAGTAAAGAAATATAATTTTTTTATTTATCTACATAACACTTGTTTCTTATATAAGCAGTTCACTTTTGTAAGAACAAACTAAGAGGGAATTTTGTTTTCAATAGTTTGCACCTTTGAAGCTGTATGTCATGTTGGTATTAAAAAATGTCACTTTTTTCAAATGTCAATCCATTTGACATATGTCATAGTGAAAAATAATATCTTAATTATAGTGACCATAACCTTATCAACCTAAAGTCGGTTTTACAGCGTAAGGAATATTTTTAATTGACATTTAAAGTCAGTAACACACCATAAAAGTAACCAAAATAACCAGATCTATGGTCTATTTCAAAGTAGAAAAATGTGTGTACGAAGATAGGAGCTGTTTGTCCTTGCTTCGGATTGGTTTAGATCGTCATCCCTATTACACTGTAAAAATATTATTTTTAGCCCAAGTTGACAGATGTTCAGTGTCGTACATTGAAAATATATATTATTTATATTATATAATTTTTTTCATATATTTTGTTATTATTTACATATTTAGACTTTTATTTATATTCTTGGCGTAGATTTTATGGAGAAAATTCTCCATGTAATTAGTTTTTACGTAGTTATATATTTTTTAGGTTATCTGACATATAAATATTTTTTGACACTTGACATTTAACAGATCAATAATTATTTAAATAAGAAACTTTAGCTCTGAAGATATATTGTTTGTTTTATTGCTTTGTTTAAACTCTTTTAGTCAAATCTCTCTTTTTATATATAGTACATAATTTTAAAAATTAATATTTTTTTAACTTTTTCTAATTTCACATTAAACTGAATTTATGTCGTATAAATAAAGTAAGTGTATTATCTGCCATGTTTATTTCAATATCTTATTAACCTTTTTATATTAAAAAAAAATCACTTGCTAACCCAGTTGCTACGCCCATGCCCTAGTTGTAACTTATTTTAAATTTCCCGCTATACTGTATTTAATCAGTGTAAATCGTACTCGGTTCGCAGCGCTATCTACTTTTTTCTACTTTGAAATAGACCATAGTATGTTCTTACAAAAGTGAACAGCTTATAAACAAAATTTTGGGACGGGCGTGGGTTGGTCATTCTGACGTGAAAAAATTCATGCGTGTCACTACTCACGTGTGAGTCACGATTCACACGTGAGTCACGAAACACGCGTGCCCGTGAAGCACGCGTGCGTGACCGTAAAATATTAAAATTATGATTTCGTGTGCGTGCGTGTAATTATGAATCTGCCTTCGTGAGCGTGCGTGATCGTGACAAAATTTTATTCACGCGCCCAACACTAGTTGGAACAAGATCTCCAGATTTTCACGTGTGAATTCTTTAATTGCAGGACCAGCCTTAAAGAACCAATAATACGGTTGCCCAAATATTAATTGTGCCCCCCCCCCCTCTGAATACGCCACTGTTGTTCAGTACAACTTAAATCAGTCCTTTTTGTGTCTAAAACATATATATATATATTTTTTTAAATACCTAAGAAGATATTGCTATTCACATTTATCTACAAAATAAAACCAAATACCGATTTTAAGAGCGCGATTGTCTCCAAAACTACTCTCTTTATTATATTTTTACTATTTCTACTCTATTTCACGTTTGAGGTGTCATTTTAAAATTACATTCTGAAAGTTATACCGAAGTCAGATTTCCACTTTATCTTATCTGAATCGAGTAATTAGTTGTTTTAAACAATTTTATCATTTGACTGGGCGAATATTTTAGCCGATGTGTCAGGGGGAAAAAGGATCAACGCTCCCCTTCATATAATTCGTTGGAGCATATTTGGAAAGTGATGTATTTTCACTTGAACAATAATTATGTCACTATATCAAGAGTAGGCAATCTAAAAAAATGTTTATTTAAACGAAAAAAAAAAAAAAATGGAAATATTGTTTACAATGAAGTAATTGAAAAATTAACTACTGTTGTGGTTAACAAATTTTATCCTCAACTCTCCGAGTAGCGCCGTGTAATCTGCTGGTCCTGGTAGGGGCCTAGCCCCCCCCCCCCTTTGCTGCGCCACTGGTTGTGGTTAACAAATTTTATCTTCAACTCTCCGAGCAGCGCCGTGTAATCTGTGGACCTGGGAGGGGCCTAGGCCCGTCACCCCCCCCCCTCCTTTGCTGCGCCACTGGTTGTGGTTAACAAATTTTATCTTCAACTCTCCGAGCAGCGCCGTGTAATCTGTGGTCCTGGGAGGGGTCCAGACCCGTCGGCCCCCCCTTGGCTGCGCCACTGATTGAAATAATTTTTAAAAGCTTCAGAAAGCATTTGACAATGGAGTTTGATGTTATTAATGAACTCAAATTTAACTTAAATTTCGTGCTCCAACACAACTCGTATAAATGGTTTATAGTCGTGTCTGCTTGCGTACCACCACTAGATGCTTCGCGTACCACTAGATGCTTCGCGTACCACTAGTGGTACGCGTACTATAGTTTGAGAACCGCTGTTCTAGAGACCAATATCTGAACATTTGTTCCATTATTTAAAGTAAATGTAGATTCCTCTGTAAAACAAATTGACTACAGAAATATGTCTTCGCAATTAGCACGTTCTTGTATGTCTTGACAGAAAATTTTTACTACTGTCTTCGAATGGCAATAATTCTTGTTAGCAGTGCATTTTATAAGGTTGATACGCCTGCATTTTTAAAATTCTCCAAACTCCTTGCTGCGAAAATCCACATTTTGTAGCAATGTATCTAGTACTCAGTGTGGGATTTCTGTTTATCATTCCTACCACAATTTCTTTAAGATTGTTTCTATATACAATGACTCAGGGTGTTCTCTATTTAAACAAACTCTACTTAAAACCATATTTTTTTTGCTAACTTAATGTTAAACAACTAAAATTGTCAGCAGCACCGAGAAAAAAAAAAGTAAAAACAAAACAAATACAAACATGTTTTTTCCACGACTATATAGATATACATTCATTAAAGGTGTGTCAGTGATTAGTAAATGTAGCACGTTGGACTCGTTACGGATACATTCGATTTGCCGCTCCGAGTGCTCCGAGCACGTTCTGTACACTCAAATTTGTTCGATTTGATGCTCGGAGTTCACTTAATTGCATTCGTTTTGCAGTCGACGGTTTATTTAGAGTGCCCTCAATACGTTCGGAGTTTTAAGACCGGGCATATGGGGGTGCGTTCGGCATAACTGTGCAGTGTTAACTCTGTGTCGTGCAAGTTTTTGTCACGTGACCTCTGTGCAGACTGTGCAAGTAAGTCAAAGACAAACGCTTTGTTCAGATTGTGCAGTTAATCAAACCTAGGATGAATTCAAACTATTATTCTAAACTATTTTTTTTTTCTTTTTTTGTAAACAAATTAATTATATGTGTGTCTCCTGTTAATTGTTTTGTACGATAGTGTATAAATGGCGCGTGAAGGTTTTGCGATGCTTTTAAGTAATATAAAAGAAATTTTATTTGATGAGGAAGACAATTCAGAAGAATTTTCCAAACCAGAAAATATTTTGGAAAAAGTGTTTGAATATGCAGAGAGTATTGTTCCAAACATGACTACAAATCAATTTAAAGTACATTTCCGCTTGTATCCAGAAAAGTCTTCTTGAGTGTATTTACATGTTCCATCATGAGACTCATGTCTATACTATTTATTTTGCAAATGCTGCCAGCATAAATAATGATATCTTGATTGTTTTATAGAAATAATAACTTTGTATTTTTATCGCGAAAAACACTATTGCACAGATTGCCGTACGATCTGAACTTGTGACGATTGTACAACACAAACTGCACTGCATAATATATGCCCAACGATCTTCGTGCAGCACAAAGCACACAGAAACTTTATGACGAACGCTTCTTGTGTAAATTATGCAGAATGTGTAGACTATTAGCTTATGCACCTAATGTGTACATCAATGTGTTTCAGATATAGCCATTACGTAGATAAGTGTTTTTCTATATTCTCTTTTGCTTTTGTTACACTGGCAGCAACTGTTTTTGGAATCTTAGAATACCAGATACTAATTGTAAGTAGATTTTATCAGTTTTTTCCCTATTTTTTTTTTTTTTAAGTAAAGGTGAAACGCTTGTTGAGCACAGTGATGGATTAAGCTAGTGCGGGCCTGTAACATGTTTTATAATGTGCTCTGGGCTCCGTGTTTCATCACTTTGAGTCTTTTTTTAGGGCTTTGTAGGTGTGACTACCAAAAAAAAAAACTCTTATAACGTCACTCATGTGTCTGTCTGTCTGTACGGTAGAAATTGTAGCCAAACGGTTGAACATAGAAAGTTAAATAAATATATAGGTATTTTCTTGGGTTTCGGTCGATAATTAAAAGCAAATTTAGTCAAACATTTAAAAAGATTTATTTACTTGCTAACTAGTTTCGGTTCTATCTGAACCATTCTCAAAGCCTAAAAATAAGTACATGTATGTTAAAATAAATTACATAAAGTAAATATAAAATTAATAATAAATAAAATATAAAATTAAACATTATTACACTTACTTGCAAAGTTATTATAAAAATCAGAGTTAAAATTATAAAATTTGAAACATATTAAAATTTAAGTTAACGGATAAAATTTTTCTCCTTATCTTCTACAGGTTGCGACACATATACGTTACACGTCAACTAAGTTAAAAAGATTTTTAAAAAAATAGAATTACCGTAATTTCTAATTGAAGTTAGTAATACAATTAATAGATGGAGCTATTTTATTTTTTTTATAAGATTATAATAAATTTTGCTTAAATTATCTATATCAGTTTTAGCATTAATATTACAATTGTCTTTTTAGGGTTTTGTAGTATGACCAAAAAACCCTTATACCGTCATTTTGTCGTATGTCTGTCTGTCTGTCTGTCTGTCTGTCTGTCTGTCTGTCTGTCTGTTCAGTAAAAATTGTAGCCGAACGGCTAAACCTAGAGAGTTGAAATTTGGCATGCTTATACAACTCGTTGACCCGCACATAGGAAAAATACCAAAACATCTAAAAAACATATCCCCCTAAAAATATAAACAAATATGTGCTCATCGAAAAAAAAAATATTTTTTTTTAATTCTGAGTAGGGTATCAAATGAAAGCCCTTGGTACGTGAATTAACGATCAGATTTTTATTTTTCCAAAATAAATTATTTTGAAGCGATTTTTGCCAATATTGTGCAAAAAAAATTTTGTCCAACACCCTGTAGCCCAGATGGTTTAAACTAAAAATCTGAAAAAATTCTAAGTAATGTACATTGGTGTGAACCGGAATAGTTCAACAGGAATTTTTGATCAGATTATGTTTTTGGAAAAAAAAGCATTTTTTGTGTTTTTTTGCTAATAATGTTGACAACTTATAGTTATATAATACGCTCAACAGTAACGTGTTTCTTGGTGCTGTGGCTAAGATACTTGCGTTCTGTCCAAGAATTCGTAATCGGACTCATGTTCGAGTCCTACGTGAGGAGACAATATTATTTTTTATTTATTTTTTGCATTTTTATATTGTTTAAATTATTTTTTCAAAATTTTAATTATATTTTGGCAATTGTTGCATTTAATTTTTAATAGCGTAAATTTAATAACCAGTGGAAATTGTTGAAATTATAATTTAATTATATATTTGAATGTACACGAAATCAAAGGGGAGGAGCTATGACTAAAAACAACCAATGGAAGCCATAGGCGCAATTTTCAAAATCTTAATGAACCTTGATATATAAAAAAAAAATACTGCACATCTTTAAAAACTTAAATAATGGTAATAGGCATTCGAATTAAAATTCATAAAAAAATATTTTGTCATAAAATTTGTTTTGGCACCCCAAATAATCATCATTCACTTACTAAATACCTGCAAAACCCTGAAATGTGTGAAAATTCACACTTCACATCAATTTTTTAATATAAATCATTTCTAATAATAATCTTTTAGTTAAATTTTTAAAAATAGAAAGTTAAAATTTGGCATACTTGTACAACTTTTTGACCCACATATAGGAAAACTATAGAGTTAAAAAAAAATACAGCGCGGGATAAATTCCAGAGGGGTTGAAATAAAATCTGAAAAAAATCTCAATAATGTAAATTGATGTAATTACGGGGGTTGCCCTTTATATTTCGGGATTTGAGATCAAAAACAATTATTTATCAACAAAAGTGGCCTTATTGTTTCTCAAAATATTCTCCATTAAGATCAATACACTTTTGCATTTGTTTGAACCAATTTTCGAAACGCTTCTTCCACTCCGATTGAGGCTTTTTCCACTGCGATTGTTAAATTATGTGGCATCCAACGCGAACAAATCATTTTAATGGCCAAATGTTCATGCAATAGTGAATGTATGCTGGTCCCACTAATGCCCAAGGATACCTCAATCTCACGATAAGTTACATGACGATCTTGCAGTATCAGTTCACGTACAGCATCAATGCTTTCCGGAACAACAACCGATTTTTGACGACCTTCGCGAAATTCGTCCTTAAGCGAACTAAGGCCACGGTTAAAGTCGTCAAACCATCGATAAACAGTAGTCCTTGATGATGATTTATCGCTAAAAGTCGAATTAAGTTCATCGATGCACATTGGGTTAATCCACATCGAAAGTTGTAAAAAATAATCGCTCGAAAATGTTCACGATTTAATTCCAATTTTAGCCGAGATGATTTTTTTCAAGTTACTGTAAACAACACAAATTGCGCTCGTACGTCAAAACGTTCTGAGTACGAATATCGTCAAAAATGTCAAACACTACGATAGAAGCGTCAGTTGGCAGATGCCATCACTAGTTTAGCGCAATCCTGAAATATAAGAGGCAACCCTCTAGTATTAAGTAGGTACACAGTGGTCAATTGGTAAAAATTGATGTCAAAAGTTTAAAAATCTTAAAAAGTTAAGAATTAAAATAAAAAATAACAATGTACAGGTATCTGTTTAATAACTGCCGCAGTTATTTTAATTTATCGGACGCTCACATAAGTATCACCAGTAATTATTTTGTCGCTGCGACTAAAAAAATCACCCTAAATAACAGAATTTTTTTTCAGTCTGACTCTTTTTTTGAACGTTTCCGTTATATTGCACATCTTGGTGGATGGATATTCGTTCTTTTTATAATGAACAATACAGCTCAAGGTCTTATAGATGAGGTAAGTCATATATACCAATCACTGGTTAATAGTCAGTGCAACTAAGACCAATAAATACTAATTAAAAAAAAGTCATATACAGTGAATTTCTTTTATCCTGCAACATTGAAATTATTATTATGCATGGCTTCCCTAGTAACGACAAATTATTTTGACAGCAATGTAAAGTTGTGTTCCATTTATTTTGCAACATAGGGATAAACATTCATTGAAAAGGCTAAACATTTTTTATTGAAAATACATTGAAAACACAATTATAAGCAGTTCACTTTTGTAAGAACAAACTAAGAGAAAATTTTGTTTTCAACAGTTTGCACCTTTGAAACTCTATGTCATGTTGTTATTACAGAAAAATAATTTGAAAAGTCAGATAATAAAATGTCATTTAAAAAAAAAAAAAAAAAAATCATTTTGAATAGTGACATCTTAAATATTTTGTAAATATAATACTAACCTAAAATAATACAAACATAATCCAAAACTGTAAAGCCTCTTTTACAATATAACCAAGTTTCTAAAATCAATAATACACTATAAAAATCACCAAAATAACCAGATCTATACTATATTTCAAATTAGAAGACCCTTTACCGATACTGCCAGATTTCTGGGGCTCGTGTTTGCCACTCATCTTACTTGGTGGGCACATTTTTTGTCCGTCAAGAAAAAATGCCAAAAGTCGCTCAATTTGTTGCGGGTCCTCAGTCATAAGACATGGGGTGCAGACCGCACTGTCATGTTTCATTTATATCGTTCTCTAGTGCGCTCTAAGCTGGACTATGTATGTCTAGCTTATGGGTCAGCTAAACACCAAGAGATAAGAATTCTTGACACTGTACATCACACTGGGGTTAGATTGGCCACTGGTTCATTTCGCACCAGCCCAATACCAAACCTGTTGTGTGAAGCATGTGAACCGTCACTGTACAATCGTCGTAAAATTCTATCCCTGCGGTATATGGCTGCACTCAGTGCCAAGCCAGATCATCCCGCGTATGACCCTATTCTGCAAAATAGGTATACAGAGATTTATGACAGAAAACCAAGAGCCAATAGACCTTTTGGTCTGAGAACTTTCGACATTTTGGGCGATATTGATTTTAATATGCCTGAAATGGCTAGTTTCGTTTTGTGTGCTGTTCCACCCTGGACGCTGCCGCGTCCGCTTGTGAATCTCACATTAACTAGGTTTGATAAAGATACTACGTTGCCTATCGAATACCAACATGAGTTACAAAGGACACTGGTTCCTAGGTTCGAGGATACTGTCATATTTACTGACGGATCAAAATCCGGAACCAGGGTTGGGTATGCGTTCGTTGTCCTGAATCCTCGTCAACAGTTTCAGTACCATCTGCACTCCATAACGAGTGTTTACGCTGCTGAGCTGTACGCTTTTTTCAAGGCCCTGTGTTTTGTTTCGTCAGAGCAAAGTCGGTCAAGTGTTATCTTGGCGGACTCGCTGAGCGCTCTGAACAGTATCCAAGATCCAGATCCAGTGCATCCTCTTGTACTAAAGATCCGGTTGCTACTCCACAATCTGAATGCTCAGAATGTGAGAGTAGAGCTGTTTTGGATACCGGGACATGTTGGTGTTAAAGGCAATGAAGCGGCTGATGTCGCTGCAACAGCCGCCTCCTATAGACCTATGATTGATGTGAGTTTCACATTCCCAGATGACGCAAAGAGTCATCTGAAACATCTGGTTCTAGCTAGGTGGCAGCATGAGTGGAGCAGCATACAGGCCGTTAAGTTGAGACAGATTAAGGGAGACGTTAAACCATGGGGTTCTTCCTGCAGGATTAACCGCAGGGAGGAAACCGCCATCACACGCCTTCGTATAGGTCACTGTTAGTGGACCCATGGACACCTTCTTCGAGGTGAAGAGTCCCCTATCTGTGAGACGTGTAACACAGATTTGTCTGTGTTACACCTTTTAACTGAATGCGTACAGTTCGAGGATGTCAGGGAGAGGTTAGGCCTGTGCTATGACCTGTCAGTTGCCTTAGGTGACGACAGAGTACTCATGGACAGGCTGATACTCTTCCTGAGAGAATCGAACTTACTGTTTTATGTGTGAAGTCTTGCACCTTATTTTAACGTGTTCTGTTTTTAAAGTGTGATATTCGATGGTAATTGGCCCCTTTACAGCCTCTTACCATCATCCTGAGTCTGTTCAAATTTTCGAACAGACCTTTTTATCTTATTTATTTGTGTTTGTTTGTGCAAGATTTATTTTATTGAGTATGCGTTATTTTATTGGTTTTATCTATTTATTGATTGTTTAATTTATTGTTTTTAATATGTAGTGTAGTCATTTAAATGGGCTGCGTTCGGCGCAAATAGCCTTTGTTGCTGTGCGCCAAAAATTTTAACTAACTAACTAACTCAAATTAGAAGAAGAGTAGACAGCGCTGCGAACAGAGTACGATTTACACAGAACAAATACAGTACAGAGGGAAATTTAAAATAAGTTACAACTAGGGCATAGGCGTAGTAACTGGGTTAGCAAGTGATTTTTTTTTAAAGTGATTTAAGATATTGAAATAAACATGGCAGATAATACACTTACGTTATTTATACGACATAAATTCAGTATAAGGGGAAATTTGATAAATTTAAAAAAATATTAATTTAAAAAAATAATGTGTTATATATAAAACGAGAGATTTGGCTAAAAGAGTTTAAATAAAGCAAAAAACAAACAATATATCTTCAAAGCTAAAGTTTATAAAGTTTATTATTATTTAAATATTTATTGTAAATAAAAATTAAAAATATATGTATTTATGAAGGTCTAAAGATTATATCAATAACTTCTTCTTTGGGCACTATCAGCTGGGCTGTGTTTTGGCCTCACATTAGTCCTCTATCTTGATTTGTTAATTATCAGGTGTAAAAATATTTATATGTCAGAGAACCTAAAAAATATATAATTGCGAGTTATGTGCAATGCGGTACAACACCAGAAAGACACCGGACCCAACCTACTGCATCAGCAGCAACATTCCCACAAGATTATAAAAATTGATGTGATGTGTGAATTTTCACACATTTCAGGGTTTCGCAGGTATTTAGTAAGTGAATAATGATTATTTGGGATGCAAAAACAAATTTTATGTTATTTATTTTTTTTTTGTTAATTTTAATTCGAATGCCAAATACCATTATGTAGGTTTCTAAATACATATGTGCAGTATTTTTTTATATAGCAAGGTTCAATAAGATTTTGAAAAGTGCGCTTATGGCTTCCATTGGTAGTTTTAATCATAAGCTCCGCCCTTCTGATTTCGTGTATTTATAGGAATATAAATAGCAGTATAGCAGTAATATATTTAGGCACTAATATGATACAGACATTATAACACATGACATAACATATATTTTATATATTTTATTTTTTTACTTGTATCCATGGTATTATAAATAAGTTACTTGGTTTTAAGTCCAAGAGTATTCAATTTCAATAATTTCCACTGGTTATTAAATTTACGCTTTTAAAAATTTAACCCAATAATTGCCCAAATATAACTAGAATTTTGAAAAAATAATTTAAACGAAATAAAAACGCAAAAAAAAACAGAAAAAATGAAATTGTCTCGAGGCCGGAGTTTGCAAATTAGAACTTCAGTATTCTAAGCATTACACCATCGAAGCGCTTTGTTTACTGTACTGATACATAATATCATTAAATATTTTACATGGTCAAGCCAAAAACACAAAAAATGCGTTAATTTCCGAAAACATAATCTGATCAAAAATTCCTGTTGTACTATTCCGGTGCATACAAATATATATTACTTAAAATTTTTTCAGATTTTTAGTTTAAACCATCTGGGCTACAGAGTGTGGGACAAAAATTTTTTTGCACAATTTTGGCAAAAATCGCGTCAAAATAATATATTTTGAAAAAATTAAATTTTGATCGTTAATCCACGTACTAATGGCATTCATTTGATACCCTAGTCAGAATTTTAAAAAAATATTTTATTTTTCGGTGAGCACATATTTGTTTATATTTTTAGGGGGATATGTTTTTTAGATGTTTTAGTATTTTTCCTAAGTGCGGGTCAAAGAGTTGTATAAGCATGCAAAATTTCAACTCTCTAGGTTTAGCCGTTTGGCTACAATTTTTACCGAACAGACAGACAGACAAACAGACGACAAAATGACGGTATAAGGGTTTTTTGGTCATACCTACAAAACCCTAAAAACGATGTTGAACGTGTAAAATGATATAGTTATAATTATACAGATAGTCATATAGTTTGCTAGATAGTTATTCATATAAATGTAATACTTTAAAATATAAAATAATTGTCGAATAAAATTAAACTTGTTTAAAAATCTCATCTCGATTTCTGATCATAAATTTAACGTAAAAACCAATTACATAAATTCTCCATAAAATCTACGCCAAGAATACAAATAAAAGTCTAAATATGTAAATGAAATATGTACAATATAACGCATATACAATATTCTCGAATAATAATACTCTCTGCACGAAGACAATGATATTACGAAATACAATGTACGACACTGAACATCTGTCAGTTTGGACTAAAAACAATATTATAACATTGTAATAGGGATGGTGTTCTAAACTAATCAGAAGCAAGGATAAACAGCTCCTAACTTCTAACATACATTTTTCTAAGCTGACATAGAGCATAGTTTGTTCTTACAAAAGTGAACTGCTAATATGAAATACAAAAATAACAAAAAATCGTCACCCAAATTTTATGTTCTAAAATACCACCATTAACTTGTAAACAAAAAGTAAGGCGATCATAAAAATTATTTAAAACATTTATTATTTTCCCTTGTGGGATAGTGTTTGATGGTTGCATGGTTCTATTTTGTAAGTCCCTGATGCTCCTTACTTCTCCATCATATACTTTTGCTTTAAGATATCCAAAAAAAAAAAAAAAAAATCCGGGTGATAAATCCGGAGATCGTGTTGGCCAATTTATCGTCCCTCCTCTCCCAATCCAACTGTTGGGAAATTCCCTGTCCAAGTAGTCCCCTACTCGTTTGGAATAGTGCAATTGAGCTCCATCTTGCTCGTAACGTATTTGACCAGCAAAATTTAAATTTCTTAAAGCAGGTACTAGGTGATTTTGTAATAAGGCCAAGTATTTATCCGCATTGAGGTTACCATCAATGAAAAAGGGTCCTATTATATGTGTTCCTATTATGCCTCCCAAACATTTAATTTTTGCGGTATTTACGTACATGAAGCATTTAATAAATGTAAATTTTCTCGACTCCAATACCTAAAATTTTGGCGGTGCAGCTGACCATTTAAATTAAAAGTTTTTAAATTATTAAAGAAAAAGTCCATCCGTACTGCTGCATCTCTTTTTAAAATTTCTTGATGATTTTGAAATTTGTAGGACCGGTATTTTTCACTTTTAAGAGCTCTATATACAGATGACTTACTTAGATATGGTTTGAGCGATTAATTTACTAGATTTACAGTTATTACTTTCAACTTCTAAAGCAATTTCTAATTTCTTTTCTTCAGTCAGTATAGTTGATGTTCGTTTCCTTCTTGTATGATTCAAATTGAGGCATCCATGGCGTTTAAATTTGGTAACAAGCCTCGATATTGTAGAGGGATTCGGTATAGGACGATTCGGATGACTAGCACTGAACATAGCAGAAACTTCTCTTAAAACTCGTCTGAGAATTGTACCAAGTTACAGGCATGACTTTTTTCTTCACTTGTGTACATTTTTTTGAATGAAAAAGATACAATTAAATCGCCTATGTTGCAAATTAAAAGAAACGCAATCACAGATTATAAAAACAAAGAAGATAGCGGTCTCCCACGTTACAACTTTGGACAGCGATAGTTTAGATTAGATATTTAAATGATCTTTTAATGTGATAAATAAACAGAACCATTTTTTTAGAGCCACTGATAATTCTTGAATTATTTAGTGTAGTCGTTATGTGCTGCCATCTGTATAGAGTTTGCACTGGGATATTGTAAATCTTGTCCAGAAATATAATTATTTTCACTTACCTTGGAAAGTATTTACGCAGCATTTAATAACGATCATATTGTAATATTGAAATAACTAAATATAACAAGAAATTATAACCAATAGAATTATTATTATTTTTAAAAATCACAAGAGAATGTCATCTGTCTTTAATATGTCAAAAACCATAATGGCCGATAAGGAAGTGTACTCAAAATGTTGGTAAAATAAAGCGATTTTAGCGCTGTCGGTGGTTGGAATATAACTTAAAACCGTTTCAAGGCCGTGTATATTAGTTTCATACGCCTGAACGCAATTTTACTTTGCAGTCAGATTTCAATTACCATAGTAACGATAATACCTATATTGAAGGATAAAAGAAATTCACTGTATAATAATGATTTAATTTTAGTTTTAGCTAAAATGTTTTCATTTGCAGAGTGTGAGTATAGCAGATGAACTGTATCAGATAAATTGGATAGATCTGCCTATCTCATTCCAGAAAGATATCATGTTTATGTTGATGAGATCACAGAAACCAATTACTCTGACAACTGGACCATTTGGCATCCTTGGAAGAGAAATGTATCTCGGTGTAAGTCAAGGAAATTATTCAGAATGTTCAAAGTTAATTCGGTACGACAGTTAACTCTGTTATTAGCAGAGTTGACTATGGTGAAAGCAGCGAAACAATAGCTATAGTAAAGGAGACTTTAGTTGACAGATAACAGTTATTTAAGGCATATGGTTCAATGGGAGAGAACTATAGCAATAAAATTTCCAATTTTGAATAGAGCCATATCATTTGTTCACAGACAAAGCTAGAAATAGAGAAAGATACAATTTGATTCATTTGATAGGCGTGTCTTCCATCTAGTGGTGGGAGGTCTAAAGCGCGCGCGTGTGTACAAAGGGACATACGTTGAAGTTACTATAATATAATATAACAAAAACTATGAACGTACGTTACAGTAAGAAGCAGACATACGTTCTTAACATCTTACATAAAACTGTGTGAAATAGACATACATTTCTTTATCGGTTCTCAACCGATCTATCTGTCAAGTAAAATCTCCTTTACTATAATAATATTTTCGTTTTATTCATAAACAATATTTTTTTAAATGAAACACCCTGTATTGTTTGGATATTCTGAAATACTAACTTATTCCGAATAAAAGTCTCTATTCGTAAAAGAATACGATAAGAGAACTAAGTACCTAGATCTTTTGTACGAGCTAAGAAATATGTACCCGGGTTATTCTTGAAGCTCATAGTCTTTATTTTGGGTGTACTTGGTCGCATTAAAGCTAATTTCAAATGAAAACTGATCTTAAACATCAATGGACTTTTTTTTTATTTAAATTTAACGTGCTTTACCTAATTTAAAGTCTGTTCCTTTGGTTTAGGCAGAACTAGATTTTCAATTCTAGTTACTTTTACCGATTCATTGAAGCTTTTGATCATTTGGTTCAGGAAAAGCCAACTTCAATATATAAAAAAATAGCTAATGACATCTTACAAGAATAAAAATTCCGGTTAGTTCCGCCTAATCGTTTGGAATAGACTGTAGCTATTAGGTGTGTTCGGTTTGCACATTTGCAGTTACTGTTTACTGCCGCGTTAAAAAAATCTGTTCGTTTTGTTTCGCAGTAACTGCAAATCTGTTCGATTTGTCGTAATATACTGCCAGTTTATGACACTACTGCGAAAAAGTTACAGCTGCTTCTCTTGCGGATTATTTGTTACGGCTGTGTTTGTTTACCTTTTTGAGTTGGTACCATAGATAAAGAATAAATGGTTGGTACTTTGTTTTTGACTTTTTGACAGGATTATGGCTAGCATATTTGTTTTGATATTTATACTATATTCTTTGATGGCTAATGTCTTACAAATTCTTTTTTTTGAATATCCTGGCACAATAGTTTCTACAAAATTTTTCAGTTTTTCTATCCTGGGGCATTTTGTAAACCTCGCAAATACAGTTCATAACTTCATCATCCGAACTCAAAAAATCTAAATCTGAATCAGATGATTCTGGATTTGATAATATTTCAAGATCCATTAAATAAATCTAATATTTTTCACCCTTTCGACAATAGGCTGACCAGATTTTTTCACAGAAAAAGAGTATACTAAAAAAAAATGTTACACTCCAAAAATTCAAATAATGAGCAAAAAACAGAGGTCCTCATTCAAAAATACTAGTCACGAGCAAAAAAAAAGGTCTTCACTCCCAAAAGAGAAGTGATGACAAAAAAAAAGGTCCTCAGTTCTAAACTAGAAGTAATAAAAACAAGTGACCATCAAAAAAGAGTATATTCAGGTTTTTTTTTTTTATAAAAAGTAAGAGTATAGAAAATATTACTCAAAAAAGAGTATAATACTCTTAAAAAGAGTATAATACACTTAAAAAGAGAACGTATGGTCACCCTATTCGGCACACAAGATAATCTCCGAACCAAATCGTAAAAAGATTCTTAACCTGGAAAGTTATCTGACATCTGTCTGACATTTAACATTTACGTCAGACGTACTTCTTATTCTTTACGTATAAACAAATCGACCAGAAAATTAAACTCGCTGTATGTTAGCAGTTTTTAGTAGTAAACTGCTAACTGCAGCGTTTTACTGCTAGCGTTTAGCAGTATAACGCGAAGGTGCAAATCGAACATACCATTAGCACTTTACAAGTCTATTGCGTACAATTCATATTGTTAGAATTATAATATAACAATATCAGATTATACAAAAGTAACAAATATAATATGCATACATATAACATGTTAGTACAGTGAAAGTTTATTTATTAATTCAGCGTCTAAAAGAAATGATAATATTTTTTGGAGATTGACGCCATTCAATATTCTTCTGAGTTTTGTTGGTAGTTGATATTTATTCCGTTCCAGTTAATATTTTTGACAATGAATTAGGATGTGCTCTATACTTAATACTAATCGCAATTGGTTCTTTTAAATAGGTAGTCGTGTGTTATTTTGGTGTAGCCAATCTTCAGTCTTGTTAATACTATTTGGTCCCTTCTTCTTCCAATTATGGCTGCCATTTTGAAATTGTATCTTGGATTGTTTGGAGCTTATTTGATGCTATCTGCTTCCATCTCAGAGTCAATTTTTCTCGCAGATTTTATCTGGGCTTTGAGGTCGTATGCCTGGATTGGTACTTTGCAGAGCCGCAGTAAGGAAAACTGCTACTCTGGTACTTTGGTCACTGCGAGGATTGTAGCGTCTTTGGCTGCTGCATCAGCCTGTTCATTTCCAGATATACCGGTATGTGATGGGATCCAAATGAAAACAATTTTCAGTTTTTTTTTGGGAGAGTGGGAACAAGAGGTCTTGGATAAGTTTCACAAGGAAATGCTTTGGAAATATTGTTGATAGGAACTGAAGAGAACAGAGAGAGTCGGAGCATATTACGTACCTGGTATTATTGGTATTTAGCTCATCTATATGTTTTAAACTAAAGTATATGCTAGTCATTTCTGCGGTATGTATGCTGCTAACTTCGTCTGGATATGGTGTTTATGCGTTTCGTTTTCCATAATTATAGCTGATCCTACTTTATCGTCAATCTTGTATGCATCAGTGGTAACCGGCGAGTTTATCGAAAATCAATTTATCGAAAGCAAATTTATCGAAATCAAGTTTATCAAAAGCTAGTTTATTGAATGCTCAATTTATCGAATGGCACCTTTATCAAAAATTTATTGTTGAATTATTTCAGTAAGAATTAATAAGAAAGAAATTTTAGTTTACATAGTAATTTATTATTGGGAAAGTAAATAAAGTGACATAGTGTTTGAATATAAATAGAGAAAGTTATATAATACGAAAATTTATATAATAAAACAAGTAAATTTTATACATTTAAGGTTTAATAAGACAGGTTATGGGCAATTGCACGCAAATAATTTTTATAAATTCATACACAATGATGTGCATTTTAATTGGGCTAATATGGGGGAAAATAAAGTACTATGCACCTAAAAACAAGGTAATTAGGTTAGGTTTAGTTAGTAAAAGTCTAAAACCGAGCGAAGCGAGTTACCCATCTTCTACTTTAATGACAAAACACTATTTTAGGTTAGGTTAGGTTAGAAGAAGCCGAACGAAGCGAGCTACCCATCTTCTAGTTTAATAACAAAACACTATCTTAGGTTAGGTTAGGTTAGTAAGGGTTTGGTTAGAAGAAGCCGAGCGAAGCGAGCTACCCATCTTCTAGTTTAATGACAAAACAAACTCACACTAACATAACAATGCCACCTGTTTGGAATCACCGTACATTGAACAAATCATATGTGGTGTGACGCGGTGAGACACATGCGCAGTTGTGTAGGTAGCTGTTCCTCAGTTATACCGAAAATTTATATAAATAAGAAAATATGTTTTTATGAAATAACATAATATTAATAAGCATTTTCGATAAATTGACTCTCGATAAATTTGCTTTTGATGAACTTGCTTTCGATAACATTGCTTTCGATAAATTGATTTTTGATAAATTGATTTTCGATAAATTGACCTAGAATCGCATCAGTATAGATAAAATGGCTCTTCTCGTATTTTTGTTTGTTGACGTGGAATTTATTTTTAATGATATTTTGACATTTTTTGCCGTAGTGCAAGAGGTTTAGATGAATTCTTAGTATTTCTACAAGCTATGGAGGGATTTTAGAGGTCTTATTTGATTGCATGTGTGGTATGGTGATATTTATGGAGTTCAATACTTGATTTATACTTGTTTGGAGGGGGGTATACTTTTTAATGCTTGTTACAGGGGACGTAGAATCGAAAATATATTGGAATGCCGGTTGATTTGATTGAGTTGCTAGGTTGCACACATATGATAACATTAATACTTCTCTTCGGTCTTGGAGAGATGTTTCATACGATTCACAGTATAGGCTTTCTATAGGGCTAGATCTGTATGCTCCGGTTATCAGTCTTAGTGCGGCATGGTGAATTGTCTAAGTGTCGGAGAGTTCAGTGGACTTTAAATTCGTATATCTTAAAGTTCTAGTGTGGTAGCAGTTCTAGCATAGTATAATACAGTAGTTTCACTCGACCGTTTTTCTGTACCAGATTTTTAATGCGCATGCGTGAGCCCTGGGTAGGACGCGAAGTTTTCCGAAGCTATTCCGAAGCATATAATATTTTTTAAATTCATTTTAGAGTCATAAAATGCAAAATTCTTAATTTTGACATTTTAAAATTAAATTTCATTTTGTAACTAATTCCCTGTTTAGTGCAAATCTTCATAATTTTCAATTATTTCATTTATAACCTAATTTAATGTTTCGTCAGTTGTCATGTAAAGCTTCGTCCGTATCCATACGCGTAATAGTCTGTATCGTTCTTTAGCGTTCTGGGTAGGACGAGGTAGCTCGAGGTCACGAAAATTTGGTACACGAACATCAAAGGTTCCGACATGAGTGAGAATACTGTATTATACTGTGGTTCTAGTGCAAAATTGTATTCCATTGCTAATCTACGTTTATGTAGTAACTCAGATATTTACTCGCGTAAAAGATGCTACGTGATTTTGAGTAGTGCACTGATCCACAGTAATAGTAAATATTGTAAAGCATGGTTTCCAATTGACGTAGACGTGGAAAGTAGAAATAAAACGTAGAACGTAGAACGTAGATTTTGTTGCTTTGGTTTCCAATAAACTTAGAATATCGTGTCAAAACCCTTTAAGTTAACCTCTTTGTAAAAGAAGTTTCTTAAAAAGTGTCGATTAACATGTATTCGTCAAATAATATGGTCGCCGATTTAGCAATGCTAGCAATTTATATTGTTACTAATGCATTATGCTAATTATTCACAAACAAAATCGTAAACACAGAATATCTAAAGCACGATAGTAGTTAAGACCAATTTTGCAACCAGGGCCGCCATGTTGGTGTCAGGTGCCCATGTGCAAACATACATAAAACCGGCTTTTCTAGAATCGAACCAAAATATCGCCCGTACGCAAGTTTTCATAAAATTGCCCTCTATTATTCTATAGAATCGACCCCAAATTCCGCCCATTTGTTATGTCGCCCTTGTCGCCTTGTCGCCCACGCTGCACACAGGCACGCGGCGGCTCGGTAACGCCGAAAAGTTTCCACATTTAGTTTATCTATTATATATTGAACAATATATATTCATTATCTATAATATAATAGCCCAAAGACGTCAAAACAAATTTGAAGCGAGATTCCGAAATGTAACGAAATATACCGAAGCTTACCGAAGTGTCATCAGCTATTGACTAAAGCACTTAACTAAAAACATTTTGGTATTTTTCAACGGCTGGTATTTAATTTATCTGAATTTAATAAAATAACATAGAAATGTCTAGGGTTTCATAGGCATAAACAAGAAACACTAGATACTCCTATATGTTTTGTCGGATATGAATAGTATTTTGCAGATTTATTCTCTACGAAACTGCAGATAAAATTACATATAGAAATGTCTGGTTTCGTATGCATAAACAGAAACTCTAGACCCTCTTATATGCTTTGATCGATATGAACAATATTTTGCAGATTTATTCTCTAAGAATCTACAAATATAATAACGAATAAAAATGTCTAGGGTTTCGTAGGCATAAAGAAGAAACTCTAGATACTCCATTATGCTTTGACCGATATGAACAATATTTTGCAGATTTATTCTCTAAGAATCTACAAATATAATAACGGATAAAAATGTCTAGGGCTTCGTAGGCATAAACAAGAAACTCTAGATACTCCTATTTGCTTTGACCGATATGAACAATATTTTGCAGACTTATTTTCTAAGAATCTACGAATATACAGAGATGCCCACGGTTTCATAGGCATAAACAAGAAACTCTTATATTCTTTGACCGATGTGAATGATATTTTGCAGATTTATCTTCATATAATACTGACTTTATTTTTTATTTACATGATTATCTAAACTGTTTTGAGATATTTTTGAATACATTTTGGTAAAAATGGTAAATTAATGTAAAAATAAATTAAATTTTATAAATTACCTTTATGTTCAAAAACGTAAATTTAATGCATTGAGTAAAACTCACCTTGGTATATGCTGTTCAGTTGAAGTAAGGCACTTCATGAAGTAAGGCGTATGGCTAGAGAAAGAAGTCAGAGGCGTCGAGCAAGTTCCACATTAAGGTAAGATGTGTTTGCCAACATGGTGGGCAACGGATGCACTAGTTAAACAATAATCTAACCATGGTAATTAGTTATGTCCCTTATTTCAATACCGTGAATCCAACAAATGTTGACAGGTTCTATCTATCTATTTACGACATACTGAGTATGTTTTGTCATTTTCTATCATTCTTTCCTATTGGCCAGACGTAAAAACTTAGACGTGAAATATAAAAATATGAATATTCTAAGTGAACATTTCTACGTCTACGTCCATCTACGTCTGATTGTAAACCGTAGCATGCTTTTTCCTATTACTTATAAAACCATCCTTAACGCGTTCAACATTTGTAGCATAGCATTTGTAGATAAAGGAGATCATGAAAGTTTGGTTATCAAACAATATGGCGATAATATGATCATATGTTTTTATCATATTTAATTTAATTTTTAATAGATTTTAGTTTCTTCAATGTATTTTTTTACCAAATTGACATGTGTTTCCATTTGTTTCAGGTACTGAAAACAGCTTATTCATATTTTGCCCTGATTACTAATTTCAAATAAAGCATTTAGGTACCCTCGTATGTAATCAAAATAATTTAATCAATTATGAATTATTGCACTTATTAGAATTAGTCAAATACAAATTCTGTAGAAAACATAGACACTTATGCAATATTAGTGTAAAATTATTTGTTTTAAATGACGATAATTTATGCTTCTAGTTTTTACAATAAGCGTGATTTTAAATTTAGCAAAATTTAACTTATTTAAGATATGGACAAATGTAAAAAATAAAGCCGGTCGGGCTTGCACTTAAATGCAAGTCGGCACACTGCTTCATTCACTGGGAAAATCTGGCAACAAAAAATGTCCCCAAAATTAAACGATGTGTTCATCGCGGTCGTGAAGATTGTTAACTATATAAAAGCAAATGCTTTGAACTCGCTGCTATTTGCTGCATTATTCTGGTTCCTTCAGAGCAAAAAACCAAATTGGGACCAACTTTTCCTTGATATAAATTCGGCCAAGCTCGCTTATTTGTCTGACATCATTACCATCATTAATGATCTTAAAACCTCGATGCAAGGAAGAATGGTTTCCTGTTTCACCATTGCAGACAAAATAGATGGACAGAAACTTAAAGCATGGAAAGATCGTTTATCAAGAAATTGTTATGGCATGTTTGACATCTTATGGCACGTCTACATCTAGGCAAACATGGTGGCGTGCGACCGTTCGACATGTCGCATGCTACCAATGTGCAGCGGTCTGATGGGAGCCGTGCGACATGTTGCTCGTTTCCGTTACTTGGCGCTGAACATCGAAGAGTTTTCGTGCGACACGCTACCAGTTCTGAAAGCCACATGTTCGCCATTTATATATTTGATAGTTGTTATTATAGAAGTATTTGTTTTTTAAATTAACTAATGTTGTAAGCGTTGCTATATCAACGAAAATTAAAATGGTAAAAATGGTAAATTAATGTAAAAATAAATTAAATGTTATAAATTACCTTTATGTTCTAAAATGTAAATTTAATGCATTGAGTAAAACTCGCCTTGGTATATGCTGTTCAGTTGAAGTAAGGCACTTCATGCACTTCATGAAGTAAGGCGTATGGCTAGAGAAAGAAGTCAGAGGCGTCAAGCAAGTTCCACATTAAGGTAAGATGTGTTTGCCAACATGCAGAGCCGCAGTAAGAAAAACTTGCGCTAGGGGCAAAACTGAGTTTTGGCGCTCTTGGCAAAAAAAAGGTGATCCTCACCACCCAAAATCCAAGTGATGACCAAAAAAAACGTCCTCACCTCCCAAAATCCAAGTGATGAGCAAAAAAAAAGGTCCTCACCTTCGCAATGTGGCGCCCCTTAGTCAAGCTCGTCGGCGCCCTTTTCCTTAGTGCGCTAGGGGCCGTCGCCCCCTCCGCCCCTTCCTTACCACGGCTCTGCCAACATGGTTGACAACGGATGCACTAGTTAAACAATAATCTAACCATGGTAATTATTTATATTCCTTATTTTAATACCGTGAATCCAACAAATGTTGACAGGTTCTATCTATCTACATATGACATATTGATTATGTTCATTTTCATTTCTATCATGTGTCATTTTCTATCATTCTTTCCTATTGGCCAGACATAAAAACTTAGACGTGAAATATTAAAATATGAATATTCTACGTGAAAATTTTACGTCTACGTCCATCTACGTCTGATTGGAAACCGTAGCATGCATTTTCCTATTACTTATATTTTCACGTAGACGTAGGATTCAACGTCTACGTCAATTGGAAACCATCCTTAACGCGTTTCCACATTTGTAGCAGTCGATAAAGAAGGAGATCATGCAAGTTTTGTTATCAAACAATATGGCGATAATATGATCATATGTTTTTATCATATTTAATTTAATTTTTAACAGATTTTAGTTTCTTCAAACTATGTATTTTTTTACCAAATTGACATGTGTTTCCATTTGTTTCAGGTACTGAACACAGCTTATCCATATTTTGCCCTGATTACTAATTTCAAATAAAGCATTTAGGTACCCACGTATGTAATCAAAGTAATTTAATCAATTATGAATTATTGCACTTATTAGAATTAGTCAAACACAAATTCTGTAGAAAACATAGACACTTATGCAATATTAGTGTAAATTTATTTGTTTTAAATATATAATATTAACCATTTAAAAAAAAAAGAATCTCTTATTTTTCTCCCAAATTTCGAAGAAATAAATATCCAGAATACTGTGGAACTATCACTTTGGTAATATCGAATGGGTTAATGTTCCGTATAAGCCCACCTGAACACAAGATTATTAAAGTAAAGGTTGTCTCGTAACTTCTGACCAATCAGAGCGTGAGAGGGAATACGTCACACATATGCGTAGTTCAAACTACCATACAAAATTAATGTAGATGTTGCACGTTTTTAAATATTTTTTTTACTATTTTCATAATAGATATTTATTTCAAGACAGTTCTACTGAATAAATTATAAATAAAAACGAAGTTTTATACTGATTCATATAAAATTTTAGATGATGGGTATTTGTATTATAGTTAATAAATATCAATAAAATCGAATACAAATATAATTTTAGGTATATTTAAATAAATATAGAAAAACAAATTGCTATAATAATATAGTAATTAATAAAATTGGAGGTTATATCTGTTTTTAAAAACGGCTGAACGTATTTTAACGAAATTTTGTACAATAGAGTAGAACCAGGATCAAATATAGGCATGGTATCTCAACATTTTCTTTTTTAGGGGATGTTTCTGGGTTAAAACTGGTACTAAACAGCTTAAAATATTTTCATTGTAAACAGAACTATCTTAACAGAAAAAACTATACAATAAAAATTGTTTATAAGAAAACAAATCTTGTTTGTTCTATGCATTTTTTTCAATTTGATGAATATAAGGGTAGTTACGGGAGGACACCCTAAAACTAAAATATTGAAATATTTCACTTATTATTTTCTTCACATCAAAAATGAATGAAAGAAAATTAATTTAGAACGAAGAAACATTCCTTTCGAAGAAAAAAGAAATTAATACAAGTAGAAAATCAAAAAATTAAATGATATTTTTATATCTATAGTAAAAAATTAAACTTCACGTCTACCCCCACCACTACAAGTTACGAGGTAACCTTATACTTCAATAATCTTGACCAGAAACAACTGTTTATAGAAAAAGCGCATGCTAGTTAGAATGAGATTTGGTCTTGATGAAGCGCCACCCATTTCTTTCAAAACATAACATTTACGATTCAGAATTATATTTCCAAAATTTTATTTCAAACTGAAACAAACATTTATTCAAAACTGAAATAAACATTTATTCAAAACTAAAATAAACATTTAATTAATGTGTTTGTTAACATGTAGCTGTATTACTTTACTTACTTACTTAATCGTTGAGCCCTTTTACCATTTCTGGTGTCGGGCTTTATGAGAGTTTGAATGTTATTTGTATTTGTCTTCTTCTTTCACGGGGGATCGTCTCCACAGTATTTTCCATTCCTTCCTATTTTGAGTCCTACTTCTTGCTTCACACCAAGGGGTACCTCTTCTCTCTACCGCTCTTCTTATTTCATCATTCCATTCCTTCCTAGGTCTTCCTCTTCGTCTCCTTTTAGCTACCCTGGCTTCATAAACCTTTTTTGTATCTCTACTATCATCCATCCTTTGTATATGACCAAACCATCTCAACTGTCCTTCTTCTATCATTTCTTCTACTGGTTTTGTTCCCAGTTCTGCTCTATACTCTGTGTTTTTTATACGATCCAGTTTTGTTCTTCCCTTGATCTTCCGTAGAAATCTCATTTCGCTGCTTCTTATTCTGCTTTTAAGTTTCTCTGTAGTTGTCCAAGCTTCTGATCCATATGTAAGTATTGGGATAGCTACTTTCTTGAAGACTTGGACTTTAGCCTCTGTTGGAATTTCCTTTTTCTCTAAGAAGGAGGTCTTGATACTGTTAAACAGCTTACCAGCAGCCCCAACTCGTTCCGTTATTTCCCTGTCTATTTTTCCGTCTGCAGAGAAAACAGATCCCAGATACTTAAACTGCTCAACCTGTTGGAGTGTTTTTCCGTTTAATGTAATATGGTGTTTTTCCGGTTTTGCACTGATGATCATGCTCTTTGTTTTCTCGCAGCTGATCTTCATATTTATTCTGCTAAGCCACTTGCTGAAGATGTCTAGGTTACCTTGCAGATTTTCTTCATTGCTAGCGATTAGAACTTTGTCGTCTGCGTAGCATAGCTCTGTGATGGTAATTTGCTTCATTTTTCATTGCCCTATGTGGTATTTCTTTACTTCTTTTCTGGCGTTTTTAATGGCTGTATCGAGCACTATTGTGAAGAGTAGTGGACTCAATATACACCCTTGCCTTAGGCCGATTTTTGTCTCAAAATACCTAGACTTGCAGTTGTTGGTCTGTACATAACATTTTGTCCCATCATAAAGACTTTGTACTCCTGCTACAAGGTATTCCTCTATTCCTCTTGACCTGAGTATTGTCCAAACATCTTCTCTCATTATCCTGTCGTATGCTTTTTCCAGGTCTATAAAGCATAGATGTATCTCCCTGTCTTCTCGAAGTGCTTTTTCACTAATGTGTCGCAGCATAAATATTGGATCTAAAACTCCTCTGTTCGGCCTGAATCCGTACTGGTTGTCTTCCAGTGTACTTTCTAATTTTCCTCTTAACCTTTCTTCTATGATTCTAGCAAAGATTTTCCCAACTGTGCTTAAAAGAGTGATTCCTCGGTAGTTGCTACACTCTCTCGAATCTCCTTTCTTCAATATTGGCGTAATTATTCCAATCTTCCAGTCTTCCGGAGCTTCACCGTTCTGTAACACCTTATTCATTATCTTTAACAGCTTTATTCTTGCTTCTTCTGGAGCTACTTTTATCATATCCATTGTTATCTTGTCATTTCCTGGAGCTTTCCCTAACTTGGCTTTGGCAATTGCTTTTTCCAGTTCTTCTTTTGTGATTTCTGTTATTATTCCGTCCTGTTTTGTGTTTTCTTCTCTTGGTTGTCCTTCATTTCCTTCCAACAACTCCTCAAAATATTGTTTCCACCTTTCCATTATATCTTCTTCTGTCTGTAGAATATTTCCATCTTTATCTTTTATGTTTTTTAGAGTTGGCCCCTTTTTCTTTATCATATTTCTAATTGCCCCGTAGAACATTTTTTGATTTTCTCTGTAATTCCTTTCCATTTTTTCTCCAAATTCTTTCCACGATCTGTCTTTTTCCTCTTTTATTATGTGTTTAACATTTTTTCTTTCCTTCTTATACGATATATAGTCTTGGCTCTTTCTAGTTGATAAATAAATTTTCCATCGTTTCTTCTTCTCTTGCACAGCCTTCTTTACCATTTCGGACCACCATGCTGTTTTCTTACCTTTCTTATTATTTATTGTGCACGTACCACAACTTGCTTTTGCTGCTTCCAGTATATTATTTTTGTATGCCAGCCATTCTTCTTCCACTAGGGCGTAGTTTGTCATGTTCCCTATTTTGCTTTTAAGTAAATCTTGGTATTTTTCTTTGTGTTATGTTATCCTTAACTTAAAGCATTTTATCTTTTTATTTATGATTGTTTTTCTCTTTTGTTCTTTTTTCTTTGTCCTTAAAATCAAGTCCATTCTGAGCAGGAAATGATCGCTTCCTATTTCCGGTCCTCTTTTGACCTTTACGTCTTTAACTTTAGGCCATATTTCCCTACCTACCAGAAAATAATCTATTATGGATTTCTCGTTTCTGCTTTTCACTTCTCGTGTTACTTTATGAATTTCCTTATGCATGAAATGTGAATTTGTTATCACTAATTCATTTTCTATGCATAAATCAATTATTCGTTGGCCATTGCTGTTTCTCTCTTTCTCTCCATGTTTTCCTAAACACCATTCAAATCCTGAGTTCTCCATGCCAACCCTTCCATTCAAGTCTCCCATTATAATTATCTTTGTGTCTATCCTGTCTATCTCTTCCTACCAGGTTTCATAAAATTTGTCCTTTTCTTCCTTTTTTGCATCTTCGTTCGGAGCATAAATTACCATCAGAGTGACATAATCTTCATCCATTTTTACCTCTAATGTTAACATCCTCTCATTTATTAGATTAACTTTTCTTACGTATTCCATATTTTCTCTCTTTATTCCAATTGCCACTCCCGCTTGTGCATTTTCTTTCAAATCTATCCCTGACCAATACATCCAATATCCCTTCTCTAGTTGTCTTAATCCACTTCCTTTCTTTTTAGTTTCAGTAAACCCAATATAATCTACTAGGGGCCTCAGCCCGGCTACGCCGGTCTTCTCCCCTACATTGTTAAAACTCGTCGCTTCGCGACTCGTTTTAATATGATTTTGTCACACTTGTCGATTATAAAACTCGTCGCTCATCTTTTTTTAACACTATTTTATGGAAATTCCCCCTGCAAATGTCTTAAGTTTTATCGTTAATTCACCTTAAATACTTAATTAGTTTTCTTCTATTAAGAAATACGTTCAAAATGTGAAATCTCGTCCCATTTTAAAAATTTGACAGCTGTCACCTTCTTGTAAGCATATTTCCAATAATGGCCCAGATTCTTTGAAAAATGTTTTCTGATGCCTCAAAATATTATCTCGCACGTTCAAAAAGCTATCCTGAACCATTATTTACTTTAACACTTTGATTCTCGCCGTAAATATTCTGGACCGGCTGTCTTGTATTAAGAATATTTTTGAATTATCGTCTGATAAAACCTGTCCGTGACGATCATTGACGAAAAAATGCATGATTTTTATCAATAAAAATTAGTCAGTACCCCCTGTCGAAATAAAATTAAGCCTAAGCACTAAAAAAATATCACCCGGATGAGAGGGCGGTTCATTTTCCTCGCGGAGAGCGGAAGAGCGCGAAACGCGGAGAGCGTTACCGGAAAAATGAAGATACACCAGACGTTGAATAGAACATACATACCAACACTTGTACAATATAATAGTAGATATCCATTTTTTCTATTTCTTCCACTATTTCATTTTCTTTATCCTTAATCCCTCTTAGATTCCATGTTCCTAATGATACCATATTCCTTACACTATAATTTTTTAAAGTTTTTCCCTTTTGTTTATCATACCCTTTTCTATTACTAATTGTTTCAGTAACCATACTCCTGTCCGTTTTCATTGCCATATTCGTCTTTCTAGGTTTCCACTTGCTTTCCTTTAATCGTTTTTTGGAGATATTTCCTTAACAATTTTGTTATCTCTTTCGCTCCATCTACATATTTCATTTTCGAGCCATAATTTCTTATACCCCACTACTGCTCTTTTACCTGCTTGTCTTTCAGTTCTTGCGATTTTGCGAAGTTCGGCTTGTATTCTTCTTTCATTCATTGTGAGGTCGGGTAGCTGTATTAACGTATTAAAAAAAAAAAAAAAAAAACTTTAATAATGAAATTTCAGTATTTATACGGTTAATTTCATATTTAAATGCTCAAATTCCATACACATACTCAGTAAATCCCCCTCCCCCGAAAATTGGAAAAAAACTAAAATTATAATTACCAAATTTCAAGATAGCTCGCCTTTTCAATATGTGTAAATTCACCCCCCCCCCCCAAATTTTTGTGTGTGTACGACACTGCACATACCCACTAAAGCAGCGCTTCTCAAAGTGGTGGGCCGCGGACAAGAGGCTGCCGGTCCGCCACTTTACCATTGAAACGCAAAGATTATATTTATAGGCTTGGTGGCAGAATGTTGAAATAAGTCTTACTTAATACTTTGACGGTAGATCATTTTATTACATTGGTCGTTATTTTGGGATTACCTAGGCACAGAGTATAACTTATATAAACGTTTTATAAAGGGCGCGCGTGTGGGTGAAACTGTGCTCCTTGAATCCATTAAGGTGAACGCATTGTGCTTCTGTCTTATACGTTTTAAGGATTCCACACACCAAAGCGGCCGTTGTGGCGGCCGCGGTAGCGGTAGCGTTAGCGATACGACCAGCGATCAGGTCTCCTCACACTAACGCGGTGGGAGTGGCGGTAGCGGTAGCGATCAGTTAGTGAATCACGGTATATAGTTGTATGATAATATTGATTGCGAGAATACAATAGAATAATTAATTGTATGTAGAGGAAAAATAATAATCTACTTACAGTCTGTTTCAAACGGTTAGGCGGAACTAAATGGGAATTTCGTTATTTTAGGTTGTCACGAAAAGGGACCTTGCTTGGGTTATTTCATTTTTCACGTTGGAATGTCAAAATTTAAAATTCCAACAATGAAACCATGGAAACGAATGACATATGTCAAACTTAAATTAATTTTCTTACATATTTTAATGACAAAAAATAAATAAATGGGATATTTATATTAAGAATGACACAAAAAATCAAAATATAAAGAAAATTACATTTTAAAATGATATTAACCTTAACCAAAAAATGTTTGTTGCAAGTATGATTTACAAAGCTTAAACAAAACGGCTGAAAAGCATGATTTAAACAATGAAAGTAACTAGATTGCAAAATCTAGTTCCGCCTAACCGTTTGGAACAGACTTTACTATCAATTTCCAAAACTTTTCCTATTTCGTCCCACACTTTATTTGTTTTCCTAATATTCTTGTAATCAGTATGTGCTAAGTCATACAAAATTAAATGATCCTTTACTGATCTATGATTTTTTCTGTTAAATTATCTATTTTCGACATTATTTTCTTAAATATATTCACTCTGTGGTATATAAACAATGAACATCGCGCGGCGTAACGCAACTTGTCGAATTCGGCCGCCAGTGTTTGGTGATCGCTAGACTGAACGCTGCATTCGGTGTCGTTCTCAGATAGCTGAACGCTTGTATTTGCGTGGTCTCATTGTATTATATAGGTTGCGTTAGGCCGCCGCCGTAACGCAACCGCGGCCGCTTTGGTGTGTGGAATCCTTTATAAGTTCAATTCCCATCACGTTCCCCAAGTTCCACACTCAAGTAACCTAACTTTTCGTACAAATGTGGCGTGGCAGCTTTGAAATTGAAACGATTACATCTTTACTGATTTGAACCGTAAGTACCTATTCTATCAGTATGATTAAACTAATAGGTCGTTTTCACACATGCCAGCAAAACCGGATCCGGCTCCGAGGCCGGCGGCAATGTTATCACATGGAGCATTTCACACGGAGCTGGCCCGACAAATTTGCCGGTCCGCTATTGCACTTCTTTCACTATGTTTTACATATTTATTTTAATGACGATAATTTATGTTTCTAATTTTTACATAAAGCGTGATTTAAGATATGTGACAAATGTAAGAAATAAAGCCGGTCTGGCCCACCGGGAAATTTCCCAGTATCCTGGCGGGCCAGTCCGCCACTGCCGGTCCTCAGCACATTGGGACAAAAAATATCGATCCGCTACATTACATAGTTTGAGAAACGCTGCACAAGAGCTCATAGTGTATGTACGTTATAGGCGCATACACAATGACACACAATTTTAACTGGTCAAATGTGGGGGGAAAATAAAGTAATGTGCACCCAGGGCCGTCTTAGGCCATGCAGTGGCCCTTGGGCACACAGAGTTTAGGGCTCTTTTAGAAAGTAAAAAAAAAAAAGTGAATGAAAACATCAGTACGTACTTTTATTTAGTAACTTTATTGGTTATTATGGTTAGCTTTATACAAGTTGTCTCAAAAGAAATTGTATATTTATTTAGCTTACTGCGTGAACGCAACGTATCCGAGGGGCGCGGGGGTTATTAGTTTTACAAAAACGGTGATTCGGCGACTGTAGCGCATAGAAAATTCTGCAGTATTCGAGGTTTTCGCCACTTAAATGATGCGCCAAGCATTCCTCTCATTCGACATTGGGTTAAAAAGTTTGAAGAGACTGGTACAACGCTGGATAAATCAAAATCCGGGCGACCTAGGTCATCAAGAACGGTAGAAAACGTGGAGAATGTTAATCAGTCTGTTCGTGACGACCCGAACCTTTCAATTCGGAAGCGCGCAAGTGCTTTAAATGTGCATAGATCATCATTACATCGCATTATGCACAAAGACCTAAAGCTGCACCCCTACAAAATTCAATTGGTGCAAGAATTAAAGCCCCAAGATGCCAGTCAGAGGCTTAATTTCGTAAATCAGGCGATTGAGCGATTTTCAACGTTTACCAACATTTTGTTTTCGGTTGAAGCTCATTTTCATCTTAATGGCCAAGTAAATAAGCAGAACTGCCGCTACTGGAGTGCAACGAATCTGCAACGCAAACATCAGAAACCCCTACATTCACCTAAATTGACCGTATTGGCTGCGATGTCGGCGCGAGGAATTATTGGCCCTTACTTTTTTGAAGACGAAAATGGCGTGCAGTTACAGTGAATTCAAAGCGTTATGTGGAGATGTTAGACAACTTCTTGGTACCTGAACTGCAAAACTTTCCTGGCTATAACCAAAGAACATGGTTCCAACAGGACGGAGCAGCTTCACACACGTCCAATATGTCTCTACCACGTGTTCGTGAAATTTTCTCAGGCAAATTGATCTCCCGGAGAGGTGACATAAATTGGCCTCCACGCAGTCCAGATTTAACCCCTATGGACTTTTTCCTATGGGGTTATCTTAAATCTAAAGTTTACGCCAATAAACCGACTTCACTGGCGCATTTGAAACGAAATATCCGTCACGAAATGGCAGCCACCCCTAAGTCCACCTGAGCCTATTCATCCGAGACGTCATAAGTAATTTTACTGTTCGATTAAATGAGTGCCGAGAACGCGAGGGTCTACATTTAGACGATATTATTTTTAAGAAATAAATCCACAAAAAGTGTATTTTAATAATTAATAAACATTTTTTCTATACACGGCTTACTTTTTTTTTAATCGATCCACTAAATATAAAATTTCTTTTGAGACACCTTGTACAAGTCAAATATAAGTGAAGTGATTACTATTTTGAGAATTGGACTTATGTTAATGATGATGGTTTCTTCCGGGATATCTGTTGTGCAAAACCTACAGTTATGTACTGAAAGTCTAATTTTTGAAGGATATCACTTTCTATGCACATGATTGACAAATTAGTAAGTTGTTTTTGTAACATAATCGTTCGTAATTCATTTTTTATTTTTTTTAGCCGTGAAAATAAGCGCCTTCCATTACAATTGGAGACTATTAAGCAAATGAATATCCTTGTAGCAACTTCCACATTCGGAAAAATTTCTTCTTATTTATCTGCTTTTTTTAATTTTTTTATTTAGAATATATTTTGGGGGCGTTTCAACTGCTGTGGTTATTAGCACCCCGATACATTTACATTGATTTACAAAAATGAGTGTTGACATTAATTTATAATGAGGTATATTTACAATTTTATAAGACATTTAAGATAGATAATTTAGAAATAATAGAAATAATTTCAGTAGTTCAAAAGTAAAAGTTCGATTGTAAAAAATAAAATTGATATATCATTTTCTTCATTGCTTTTAAAATACGATTCTACTGATTTATTATGTATTGCACTTAATTCATTTTTCTCTATACATTGATCAACATGACACCAATCATTCATGTCTGTTGTGAATGAACTTTTACTTACATCTTAACAAAATGCCAAACATACGGAACAAAATAAAGCAGGGTAGCTCTCAATATAGCTTAACCAATTTCTGATTTATTCATTTTTGCCATAAAAAACTTTTTTGCAACTGAAAAATATGGTATTTGAAGGTTGAATTGGGTAAAATTTGAAAAATCTACTAAAATAAATTCTTTGAGGTTGATTAAACTAATTAAATTCAGTATCTAAATCAGGCAAAATAGTAGATAATATATTAACTTAATTTTTTGAGCAACTATCCAGCAAACATTTTTATACGGGCCAGTACTGGTAAAGCACATACTCCCCGGCATTGAAAGTAATGGGCCAGTGCCCCGGTGTCCCCGTGGCCGTTACTGGCCCATTGATGTATCAGTTGCCGGCCCAGCAACGGTAAAGTGCAAAATAATCGCATTAGTTGCAAGATTTATTTCTGATGGTTTTAAGTAAAAAGTATGAGTGAAGAAGAGTGCTTATAAAATGCTGGTAAAGTACTTCGTATAGGCGGAATGCTAAATACAAATGTGAAGTACATTATTAATACTGGCGTTGCACTTACTTTTGGTGCCAGTAATTTACCAGCATAAAAGCAGTTAGCCGGCATTCGGCCGTTAGTTGAATGTTTGCTGGGTAGGTTCGATTATAATTGTAGTAGTGTCCACATTTTCGTGTCCCTGAAATAAAGTTTCAGTATTAAATGCAATTATTACCTTATCATCAGTTTCTTCACAAGATTTTTCAATTTGATTCTCATTTATGCTCATTAACTTTTCACGCTAAATTTCTCACTACTTTTCTCACTACCTTTTTCACCACTTTGTTTGCATTTTTTTTTTTTTTAATTTTATTGCACTTGTCAGCTTCTATTTCTAATTTCTTCTTTTTCTTTTCGCGTATTTTTTTCGCACCACCTTAACGTTTCTGCATTTTTTATTCATTTTCATTTACAACATTTATAAATGTTTGTTGTTAATTTTGTAAGATGCTCACAAACCGATTGTCAATATTAAACTGAGTGAATTTAGTGAAAAGAAATATGTTATTTAATTTACAGTATTAGACGAAACTGAGAAATGCAATAAAAGAGGTAATCTGCCTTTATCAAAATATTTTTACTTCACCACAAGCTAACATTGTTGCGTCGGTTCCTTAGTCATCATTTTTATATTACCTTAATATTTATTGTTTCTACATCAATTCAATAAGTTGATTGTGTTCATTGTTCATTTCTGAATTGGCATATTTTGAACAATTGTTATTCAGTTATATGAGAGACTAAACTCCATTCACAATAAATATGAGATGACATCACACTTGGTTAATTTAAGTACCAACGTTATGATATGTTTTAATCAACGTCAATCCATAACACAGTTAGTACATTTATTTATTTAATGTTGGTAAATTTTTCCAATGCTGTCAGTTTGTAATTGAATTGTTCAATCGTTATTTGTCATGGTGACATTTAAGTGCTTATTTAGAGAGGTTATATTTTATTTTTTTTAATTTTACTGTAATAAAAATGCCCAAAGCTCTTAGTAGCCATGCTCAAAGGATGGTTTTGTCTCTTATTAATTATTTTGAAAGATAATTAATTTGATTTTAGGAGAGCATGTTACTGTCGACACTATTAATATAAAATTACATGAAAGGGGTACTTTAGTAAACTACCATTTCTAACAGAGTGATTAAGACTAAAATTTAAGGGTTTTTTAAAACTCATAAAAGAGTAGTAGATTTCCAATTTTAGCTTGATCGTAGCAATAGTTTTTGAGATATTGGTCGAGTTAATTTTTAAAAACTCCAATGGTACCCTAGTAAACTAACAAGTAAATTTCTTACAGAGCGATTGAGACCAAAATTGTAGGTTTTTTTAAGACTCATAAAAGAGTATTAGATATCAAATTTTAGCTTATATACAGGATATTCCATTTAAAAAAATGTTTATTTTCAAAATATCTGGTCAACGAAACATACAAAAATATTTTTGAGTCTGTCATAATATTTCCTACAAAAAATACTCGAATTTTGTCCCTCTAACCGAATCTCTGTCTATATTATTAACAAAGATAGCAATGATGAGCCACTTGGCTGGGACAGCCTGTATTGCAGGATAAAAGAAATTCACTGTATATTATCAGTAGGCTTCACATATACAATATGACAGTATGTGAAAATTCTCATCTGACAACAATTTTTCTATAACACGAAATTTTTCACCTACTCTATCATTATATGTCGCCTCCCAGAAATCCGCGAAACAAAGTTACGCAACACTGTTCTAGAAAAAACAACCACCTGTTGAAAATTATAGTAATTTATAAATGTTCTCGTTCGCTTTGAATATAATAAAATTGCAGATAATATATCACCAAATCGATACATTTTTAATAATTTAAACTGGACAGAAAAATCTGCACATGTTTTTATGTTTAAATATTAATATTCTAGGTTATAACCCGTCAACAATGACGGATTTATAATATAAAAATTTCAATTGTTGGTATGTGTATTTGGTTTTATTTTTTAACGTATCCTAATTTCGTCGTCAGTCTGCGAATCATGGGACAGGATATCACCAGTTAGCTAATCACGGGAGAGGGCGTCACCTGTCAGCCAATCAAGAACCAGGGTGTCCCCAGTTAGCCAATCACGAGAACTTTAGAAAAATTGACGTCATAATGTTACCGACACTACATACAGACACTTGCTAATTATATATTAGGTTGTGTAATAAATTCCCGCGTTTTTTGTATTTTATATTTTTCCCGCAATTTCGTGTTTTGTTAGGTTAAGTTTATGTATGCATTCTGAAGTGTTTTTTGTGCTCTACAAACTTATCTGCTTTAATTTTCGGAATTAATTAATTTTAATTGAATTTGAGGCTTTTGAAATGGAAGTTCCTGGAGGTAAAAAAGTTATTTTCGACATCTGCACTTTTTTTGCCCTTCGTCGTGGTCAAAAAGCTACGAAAGCAGCTCGCGACATTTGTGACGTATATGGAGTAGATGCTATAGCTCCGAGGACCGAGCAAGATTGGTCTTCCAAGTTTAAAAATGGCAATTTTGACCTTGGTGATGCACCTCGCTCCGGCCGACCTCCCGACTTCGACGATGATCATCTCAAGATTTTTTTGAAGGAAGATGGTCGTCAAACAACACGAGAGTTGGCCGAAAAGATGGAATGTACCTTTACGACCATCGCTAACCATCTTTACTTCATGGGCTTTACTCAAAAACTTGGGAATTGGGTGCCACATAACTTGAGCGATGGCCCCAAGATCTCAATGATCTCAAATGGGAGGTTCTATCGCATCCGCCATACACTCCGGACCTTGCGCCAACGGATTATCACCTTTTCCGCTCTATGTCGAACCAAATGAGGGACGTACCCTTTGAGAACCTTAGGATTAATGACGTTACAGTGTTACGAAGATCACTAACACACGGTAGCTAATTATATATGTACGATAAAATTAATGTGAAGTTTGGTCTAGACCAGCGTTTCCCAACCTTTTTTCATGGCCGACTGATAAGCGACATAGAAAAAATTTGCAGACCGGCAAGTTTAGAAAGTAATGTGTATAGTAAATGTTTTATATTTTTTATTGCACTGATTAGAACGATTCTTTAAAACCCTTTCAAGACTAAAGGTAATAAAATGTACCACTAACATCATGTTTTTGATATATGTATCGTTGATTGTGGAAGGTAATTATTATTGTATTTTATAAATGAACCTAATTTTTACTATTTTCGAAGTGCCGTCCGTCCGTGTGTGTGTGTGTGTGTGTGTGTGTGTGTGTGTGTGTGTGTGTGTGTGTGTGTGTGTGTGTGTGTGTGTGTGTGTGTGTGTGTGTGTGTGTGTGTGTGTGTGTGTGTGTGTGTGTGTGTGTGTGTGTGTGTGTGTGTGTGTGTGTGTGTGTGTGTGTGTGTGTGTGTGTGTGTGTGTGTGTGTGTGTGTGTGTGTGTGTGTGTGTGTGTGTGTGTGTGTGTGTGTGTGTGTGTGTGTGTGTGTGTGTGTGTGTGTGTGTGTGTGTGTGTGTGTGTGTGTGTGTGTGTGTGTGTGTGTGTGTGTGTGTGTGTGTGTGTGTGTGTGTGTGTGTGTGTGTGTGTGTGTGTGTGTGTGTGTGTGTGTGTGTGTGTGTGTGTGTGTGTGTGTGTGTGTGTGTGTGTGTGTGTGTGTGTGTGTGTGTGTGTGTGTGTGTGTGTGTGTGTGTGTGTGTGTGTGTGTGTGTGTGTGTGTGTGTGTGTGTGTGTGTGTGTGTGTGTGTGTGTGTGTGTGTGTGTGTGTGTGTGTGTGTGTGTGTGTGTGTGTGTGTGTGTGTGTGTGTGTGTGTGTGTGTGTGTGTGTGTGTGTGTGTGTGTGTGTGCGTAACAAGAAAACCAAGCCTTGAACAAAAATTTGTATAAAATATAATTTGATTTATTTTTGAAGAATCACCTAAATCTGTTTTTAAATTTTTTACATTTTTTTTTCTATTTATTTTTTTAATTATTACTTTTTTTATGGGAGGGCAAGTCTAGCGGAGGTCTCCCTTCGCCACTGGTTTGTTTTATAAACTTGCACATAAAAATATATTATGCATTATATAAAATTCTGCGGACCGAGAAAAAAATTTCGCGGACCGGCTGTTGGGAAACACTGGTCTAGACCAACGTTTTCCAACCTTTTTTCATAGCGGAACGGCAAGCTACCTAGAAAAAAATCGCGGACCGGCAAGTTTAGAAAGTAATGTGTATCGCAAAAGTTTTATATTTTTTATTGCACTGCTTACACACACAAAGAAAACAACAAATAAAAAATCACATATAAGTAGTGAAAAAAGACCAACGTTTGAAATTAAAATGTCAAATATTATTCCGCGTACTGCACATCTTCCCGATTTGAAAACACTTAATTTTTCAAAATCATTATTTCTAAACCCAGTTACAACCAACGAAATTATTACACAAATTAATACTCTCAAGACCGATAGCTCTCCAGGCATCGATGGAGTCTCTGCAAAAACATTAAAAATAATACATAGTAAAACCAATGAAATATACACTTAACAACAAAAGTCTACATACATCTGTATAGAATTATATATTGTTAATATTATTATGTGAAAAAAATGTTTCCTAATATTTGGATAATTTTTCAAAGATCTATCAAAATGTTTCTCATATATACACAATTTAAATACATATATTTTGTTTTTGATAACAGTACAGTTTTATGATATACAAGTTTGGACGAAACAAACGCAGGGAATATGATGGGTTGTATGGTACCCTGTTTGGAAATTCACCACTTTAGGGGTTGATTAGAACAAAGACCTGAAAAAAGTTTTTCAACATTTATATGGGTAATCTTTGTAAGTAAAAACCAAGACGATATCTTATTGGTCCGTAGAGATATTTAGGAATCCTTGAATTTACATTTCACCCCTTAGGGGTTGAATTTCGAAAAATCCCGTCTTAGTGTATGCTTACCTCATGGAGGGAATATACTTTGCGAATATCATGTATTTATGTCCAAGGTATGTTCTATCAAATAAAAAATATCCTTTTACCCCTTTAGGGGTGAAATTTTGAAAAACTGTCAAAACCATTTCGGGATATTTTGAAAAGACATCTACATGCCAAATAGGAATCTAATAACTCAACAAACACAGAAAATACGTCGGGTTCTATAATTCTCCCTGATTCACCCTTTTAGGGGATGAATAGGACAAAATCCTGAAATAAGTTTTTTAACATTTATATGGATAATATTTATAAGCCAAAATGAAGGTGATATATTATTGGACCTGTGAGATATAGAGGAATCCGTGAAAACACATTTTACCCCATTTCACCCCTTAGGGGTTGAATTTCCAAAATTCATTTCTTAGGGGGTTGTTAAGTCATAAAAGGAATATACTCCCCGAATTTTATGTTTCTCTGTCTAGACGACATTCTATCGAATATAAAATACCAAATTACCCCTTTAGGGATGAAATTTAAAAAACGGTCAAAACACTTTTTAAATATTTTAAAAAGACACCTATATGCCTAAAAGAAAGGTTATAACACAACAAACACAGAAGATGCGAAGGGTTCTATAATTCACCCTGATTGTAGATTCACCCTTTTAGGGGATGATTAGGACAAAATCTTGAAATAGGTTTTTTAACATTTATAAGGATAATCTTTATAAGCAAAAACCAAGGCGATATATTATTGACCTAAAAGAAATTGAGGAATCCGTGTAAACACATTTCACCCCTTTACACCCCTGAGAGGTCGAATATAGAAAAATCATTTCTTAGGGTGTTCTTAAGTCATAAAAGGGATATACTCCCCGAAATTTATGGTTCTTTGACTTGACGAAATTCTATCGAATAAAAAATACCAATTTACCCCTTTAGGGGTGAAATTTAGAAAAACGGTCAAAACACTTTCTAAATATTTTAAAAAGACACCTATATGCCAAAAAGGAATGTTATAAGACAATAAACACAGAAGATGCGAAGGGTACTATAATTCACCCTGATTGTAGATTCACCCCTTTAGGGGTCGATTAGAACAAAATCTTGAAATAAGTTTTTTAATATTTACATGAGTAGTCGTTGTGCGCAAAAACCAAGTCGATATCTTATTGGACCTAAGAGATATTAAGGAAACCGTGAAGCCACATTTTACCCCTTTTAACCCCCTTTTCACCCACTTAGAGGATTAGCTAGCGTGTGTTTGTGATCTGGTTAACACTGTGACGTCATTTTTCCTAAGGTTCTCGTGATTGGCTAACTGGGGACTCTTCAGGTCTCTTGATTGACAGGTATTTTGCAGATAGTTCTCTAAGAATCTACGAATATAATTACATATAGAAATGTGTAGGATTTCGTAGGCATAAACAAGAAACTCTAGATACTCCTATATCCTTTGACTGATATCAACAATATCTAGGGTTTCGTAGGCATAAATAAACGTCTCAAATTATTTTTAGTTTTAACAATATAAATGTCATGTACTGTGTAAAAATGAATCGTTTTAATCATAAAAAGTTTATGAATAACTATATTAGCAAGTGTCTGTATGTAGTGTCGGTAACATGATGACGTCAATTTTTCCTAAGGTTCTCGTGATTGGCTAACTGGGGACACCCTGTCTCTTGATTGGCTGATAGGTGACATCCTCTTCCGTGATTGGGTAACGGGTGATATATTGTTCCGTGATTAGCTGACCAGCGACGAAATTAACATACGTAAAAAAATAAAACCAAATACATATACAAACAATTTAAATTTTTATATTATAAATCCGTCATTGTTGACGGGTAATAACCTAGTTAGAATAATAAAAACAAGAATCAGTTGTTTGCACAATGGGGTAAGACCGTCAGCTGAAGGATTATAATTGCTGAGCGGGCATTTAGTCTAAGCATTTGATAATGTAATCAATGATGTAACTGACGATCTTTACCCCGTTATGTCGGCAGCTGACGATCATTTTTATTTAATACTAGCTGAGTACCCGTGCTTCGCTACGGTATACTGACGGACGCATTAGTGTAAAATCCTCAGTTTGTTTTTAAACATGTGTATGGGTAACCTTTGTAAGCAAAAACCTAGTCGATATCTCATCTGTCCTAAGAGATATTGAGGAATCCGTGAAATCACATTTCAGCCAATTTCACCCCCTTAGGGACCGAATTTTGAAAAATTCCATATTAGTGGGTGCTTACGTCATGGAGGGAATATATTTCCCGAATGTCTGTATGTCAAGGGACGTTCTATCGAATAAAAATACCAATTTACACCGTTAGGAATGAAATTAAAAAAACTATAAAAACGCTTTCTAAATATTTTGAATAGAAACCTATGCACCAAAATGAAATGTTATAACTCAGGAAATACAAATGTTTCTATAATTCAACCGGAATGTAGATTCACCCGTTTAGGGGTTGATTAGGGAAAAATCCTGAATAAAAAAAAAAAATGTATGGGTAACCTTTTTAAGCAAAAATCAAGTCTATATCTCATTAGTCCTAAGAGATATTGAGGAATCCCTGAAATCAAATTGCATCCCTTTTCACCCCTTAGGGCTGGAATTTCATAAAACCCCTTCTTAGTGGGTGCTTACATCATGGACGGAATATAATTACCGAATTTCATGTCTCTATGTCCAAGAGATGTTCTATCAAAAATGAGTGTTATAACTCAACAAAGATTGGAACTAAGAAACTGGAAATACGAAGGGTTCAATTTAGAGGTTAATTAAGACAAAATTCTGAATTCCTATGTTATTTAAACATTTGTTTAGATAACCATTGTAAGTAAAAACCAAGTCGATATCTGATTGGTCCTAAGAGATATTGAGGAATCCCTGAAATCACATTTGACCCCCTTTTTAGACCCTTCGAGGTCAACTTCGAAAAATCTCTTATTAGTAGGTGCTTACGTCATGGAAAGAATATACTTTGCGAATTTCATGTATCTATGTCCAAAAAACGTTCTATCGAATAAAAAAATACCCATTTACCCCTTCAAAGGTAAAATTTAAAAAAACTGTCAAAATTATTTCGAGGTATTTTAAAAAGACACCTATGTGCCAAAAAGAAACCTTATAACTCAACAAACACAGGAAATACGACGGGATGTAAAATTCACCCCGATTGTAGATTCACCCCTTTAGGAGTTGATTAGGACAAAATCCTGAAATAGGTTTTTCGGCATTTGTATGAGTAATCTTTGTAAGAAAAAACCAAGTCGATATTTTATTGGTCCGAAGAGATATTAAGAAATCCTTCAATTGACGTTTCACTCCTTTGCACCCTTAAGGGATGCAATTTTAAAACACTGTCAATATTATTTGGAGATATTTTAAAAAGACACTTATGTGCCAAAAAGAAATTTTCTAACTCAACAAACTCAGGAAATACGACAGCATGTTTAATTCACCCCGATTGTATATACACCCCTTTACGGGTTGATTAGGACAAAATCCTGAAATAAGTTTTTCGGCATTTGTATGAGTAATTATTGTAAGAAAAAACCAAGTCGATATCTTATTGGTCCTAATAAATATTAAGGAATCCTTGAAATCACATGTCACCCCTTTTCACCCTTTGGGGCTGAAATTTTAAAAAACTGTCAAAACCATTTCGAAATATTTTAAAAATACTAAATCTGAAATATGTTTTACGGCATTTGTATGAGTAATCTTTGTAAGCAAAAATTGGACCTAAGAGATATTAAGGAATCCTTGAATTCACATTTCACCCCTTTTCACCCTTTAGGGACGTAATTTTAAAAAACTATCAATATTATTTCGAGATATTTTAAAAAGACACTTTTGTGCAAAAAAGAAATTGTATAACACAACAAACACAGGAAATACGACGGGATGTATAATTCACCCCGTTTGTAGATTCACACCTTCAGGGGTTGATTAGGCAAAATCCTGAATTAAGTTTTTCGGCATTTGTATGAGTAATCTTTGTAAGCAAAAACCAAGTCGGCATCTTATTGGTCCTAAGAGATATTAAGAAATCATTGAATTAACATTTCACCTCTTTTCGCCCTTTAGGGATGGAATTTTAAAAAACTGTTAATACCATTTCGAGATATTTTAAAAAGACACCTACGTGCAAAAAATAAATTTTATAGCTCAACAAACATATGAAATACGACGGGATGTATAATTCACCCCGTTTGTAGATTTACGCCTTTAGGGGTTGATTAGGACAAAATCCTGAAATAAGTTTTTTGGCATTTGTATGAGTAATTATTGTAAGAAAAAACCAAGTCGATATCTTATTGGTCCTAAGAAATATTAAGGAATCCTTGAAATCACATGTCACCCTTTTTCACCCTTTGGGGCTGAAATTTAAAAAAACTGTCAAAACCATTTCGAAATATTTTAAAAATACACCTATGTGCCAAAAAGTAATGTTACATTTTAAAAATCACAGTAAATACAACGGGATGTATAATTCACCCCAATTGTAGATTCACCCCTTTAGGGGTTGATAAGAACAAAATCCTGAAATTAGTTTTTCGGTATTTGTATGGGTAATTTTTGTAAGCAAAAAGCAAGTCAATATCTTATTGGTCCTAAGAGATATTAAAGAATCCTTGAAATCACATATCACCCCTTTTCAACCTTTAGGGGTGAAATTTTAAAAAACTGTCAAAACCATTTCGAGATATTATAAAAAGACACCTATGTGCCAAAAAGAAACCTTATAACTCAACAAACACAGGAAATACGACGGGATGTAAAATTCACCCCGATTGTAGATTCATCCCTTTAGGGGTTGATTAGGACAAAATCCTGAAATTAGTTTTTCGGCATTTGTATGGGTAATCTTTGTAAGCAAAAACTAAGTTGATATCTTATTGGTCCTAAGAAATATTAAGGAATCCTTGAAATCACATGTTACCCCTTTTCACCCTTTGGGGCTGAAGTTTTAAAAAACTGTCAAAACCATTTCGAAATATTTTAAAAATACACCTATGTGCCAAAAAGTAATGTCACATCTCAACAATCACAGGAAAAACGGCGGGATGTATAATTCGCCCCAATTGTAGATTCACCCCTTTAGGGGTTGATAAGGACAAAATGCTGGAATTAGTTTTTCGGTTTTGTATGGGTATTTTTGTAAGCAAAAAGCAAGTGGATATCTTATTGGTCCTAAGAGATATTAAAGAATCCTTGAAATCACATATCACCCCTTTTCACCCTTTAGGGGTGAAATTTTAAAAAACTGTCAAAACCATTTCGAGATATTATAAAAATACACCTATGTGCCAAAAAGAAACCTTATATCTCAACAAACACAGGAAATACGACGGGATGTAAAATTCACCCCGATTGTAGATTCACCCCTTTAGGGGTTGATTAGGACAAAATCCTGAAATAAGTTTTTCGGCATATGTATGTGTAGTCTTTGTAAGCAAAAAATAAGTCGATATCCCATCGACCCGAAGAGATATTAAAGAATCCGTGAAATCACATTTCACCCCTTTTCGCCCCTTAGGGGTTGAATTTCGAAAAATCCCTTCTTAGTGGGTGCTTACGTCATGGAGGGAATATACTCTCCAAATTTCAAGTTTCTAGGCCCAAGGGTTCGGGCTGGGCGGTGATGAGTCAGTCAGTCAGGACACTTGCTTTTATATATATAGATAATATATAAACCCAGGGCCGGGGCCCGAGCACGGGCGAACCGGGCGCCAGCCAGGTGCGCCGCGAAACAAGGAACGCAAAATTAAGGATATTGAATTTTATATTATGTATATATATTTTTTATACATGATACTATAACAAGTCCAGTAGAAAAAATAATGTATTTTATGTAATTTTAGATAATGCCATAACATCTCTTTCGGAACGTTTTCAACAATTAAATGAGTTTCACCAAACATGTTTTTTTTTTGTATAAATTCAATCAATTACCAGTCGATGATGATTTGATTAATTTATGCAAAGATCTGCATCTGGAATTAAAATAGACAGCGATTGTGACGTGAATGGAGCAGAATTATTTGATGAGTTGAAATCTGCATCAGTTCTTTTGCCTAAAGACATTTATGAACCTTTAAATGTTCTAAATTTTATAAAATCCAATAAATTACAAAATGTGCTTCTAATATTTGGATTTCATTAAGAATAATGTTAACGATACCAAGTACTGTTGCTAGTGGTGAGAGAAATTTTAGTAAGTTAAAATTGATAAAAAACTATTTACGCTCTACAATGAGCAATGAGTGATTAAATAACCTGGCGATATTATCTATCGAAAATTATATCGCATCGAAATTAGATATCAGCGAAATACTCAAAAATTTCGCTGATTTAAAAGCTCGAAAAATTAACTTGTAGCTTGTAGGTAATATGTAATCTGTATAAACTATTATTTAACGTACTTGTTTTTTCAATTTAATAAATAAATTATTAATGCACATTCGGTTGTCTTTTTTTAGTAGTTGATTCTTCCTTTATAATATATATTTTTTTTTTTATAATATATTTTCAAAAATGGTCTTAAAAGCAATATAAATAATATATTTTTTAAAAAATATACCTATCATTCATTAAGGGGCGCAATTAAAAATTTGCCCGGGGCACTAGAATTCGTCGGGCCGGCCCTGTATAAACCAGCGTTTCCCAAACTGTGCGCCGCGAAGACCCAGGACCTTTTTTTTGCTCTTCACTTGAATTTGGGAGGTGAGGACCGTTTTTTTTTCTCTCTTCACTTGAATTTAGGAGGCGAGGACCTTTTTTTTTGCTCTTCACTTAAATTTGAGAGGTGATGACCTTTTTTTGCTCCTCATTTGCTTTTGGGGAAGTCAATTTTATCAATTTACTTCATTTGCCAAGGGCGCCGAAAACATTGCTACGGCTCTGATTATATTCCGACTTATCAGAGTCAGGTTAAAAACACGTGTTTCTCTGTCGACTATAGATGCATGAATGATTGTTATTGGTTCCCCACTCTTACAGCCACGCTTTCTAGTTTCTAACTATTACAATATACTCTATTCTAAACATACAGCCTAGTTCTAATTTAAGCTGGTAGAGTGTATGGAACATTTACCGATAGTTTTGATCATAATATGAACTTCTTCAGGTCACGTGACGGTCAATCATTTTGGGTCACTCTGTATTACATCCTAAATTCACCTGTATTGGTGACTCAAATCAACGCGTATCCCTCTTGCGGCAGTAAAGCGAACACTTTATAAAAGTATACTGTCTTTGTTTACATAATAGTTCATTATGTGATTTTTTGTTTCTGTCTATTCTCACTGCGTTTTTAGAAAGAATAAAGTGATAAATTTAAGAAAAGAAGATTAAATACTCCTTGTTGTGTGTATGGTTGTCATTCAGAGGAAGAACATCATCCAATATTTTATAAATTTTATTAGAAAAATTATAGTGTATGACAGTTTCTTCATTAGCTTTTAGTTCTGCAATTTAATTTTTATATCAACGAGAAAAATGTTTTTGAAAAATTTACACTTATGTTTTGCTACAAGTGAAGAGGAAAGTTTATTAATGTTTCTAAAATTGTGTTTTTATTTTTCGAAGGGAATTTCTACTGTTCAGTTTTTAAACAAGTTGTTAACGTTGAATTTTTCATTTATCCCTGTCTCCCATGTGCAAGAAAATCGTTTCTCCACGCACGCTATTGAATTTACAAATTCTAAAACCAGTTTAAACTACAATAAATTAATATTCTAACACAAGAGTTGGAATATTATTTTAATGCACTTATCTTATGCATTTTGGGTGTATTTCATTCCTTCACTAATAAAGGAATAATTATTCCATGCTAGTTGTCAGATGTTATTGTTCACTATAAGGTATGCATTCCTCCGCGCTGAAAAGTAATGCAGACGGTATCTATGGCGTATGAATACATTAAACAAATGCAAGGCTTTTTTAAAAAATAAACTAACATAACTCACTAAAAAGTAATAAAATAGAAGCCGATGTGCGGCAAATTAAATTTAAAAAATAAGTAAAGAAATAAGTTCAAATAAGTAATTAATTTATGTAAATTATCTGTTAAAATAATTATTTGTTAAATTTCTTTTTTTTTCTGGTGGTCGTAGAGAAAGTAGGGTCTGTGACTCGGTTGGAAGAGTAAATTCGATGCTCGTGGTTCTTCACGCTCGCCTGCGGTTCACGCTCTGAATGTTCCACTCGCATCGAATTTTCTCAATCCAACCTTGTTACAGAATATATTAGGTCGTCAAGGATGAAATTTGTATAACAAAGTTGGTTGATAACTTACAAATACAGGTGGGCCTTATTTTACGCCGCTTTATTTTACGCCGGTTGGCAGCGAACTTAAAATAACGCCGCTTTGAAACAGTTGAACGTCGGAGTCGGGTGTCGACAATTCAGGGGTCGAAGCGGGGATGTCTCGTGGTTTACGCAGTCGCAGTAATCGCACTACTGAGACGTATTCAGTTGTAAAATAAATTTAACTCGCTTAAGAGTGTCTGCTTTATGATATGTACATATTTAAATTTAAATAAATCTAAATCTAATATTTAATATAATCTAAATTTAATAATTTTTAATTTTTCTATATTATTTTTATTAACTTACCTTTAAAATTTAATTTAAAATTATTGAGTAATAATTATAATTTTCATTAATACCAATGGAAGAAATATCTACAAAAGACGATAGAAAACAACGTAGGTCTATTTCGATTGAGACAAAAATTGATGTTATTAAAAGAATAGAGAATGGTGAAACTCGTCCGAAGATTTGTAGATGCCTAAACTTACCTCCATCAACGGTGACTACAATATTGAAAAATGCAGATAAAATTAAAAAATTAAGACAGATCATGATTGCGAACGCAGTTCAACTATAATAAAAAATATCAAAACATCTATGGAACCTTACATAAGCCTTCTGCGTGAAAGAAAAAATAAAGAAAAATAAATTTTTAATATTCTTTCAAAGGTTTTGCTTTTATTTTTGATTATAATTTTGATTTGTTTTAATTTTTGTTTATTTGTATCGTATTGTTGCATTGTATTGTATGTTCTGTAATAATATTATAATTTTCTGTATATATAAGTAATAAATAAAGAAAAAACAAAAATAATTTAAAAAAAACAAAAATATATTAATTCGAATAGAATGTTAATCCGTCTCTGGAATGAACATTCTTTGCTTTGATTTGCGCCGCTTTATTTTGCGCCGGTACCTAACACCGGCGTAAAACGAGGCCCACCTGTATAAGGATTTGTTTTATTCAACAAAGTATGCACCCATATTGTCTATACACTTTTGCCATTTAAGCGGCAGGTTGTGCAGGCCCATGGTATAAAACCCTGGCGGACGAGAGTCAATAAATTCCTGGAAGGCCAGTTTTACAGTATTGTCGGAATTAAACTGTTTTCCTGTTAAAAATTTGTCCAAATTGTGGTAGAAGTGGTAGTCAGTGGGGGCTAGGTCTGGTGAGTATAGAGGATGATTCCAACTCCAATTCCTATAGTTTTGCCACAGTCATTTGTGCAGTGTGTGGTCTAGCGCAGTGTTTCTCAACCAAAAACGCAAGAGTAAAATAATAATTTTAAAACGCGGACCACTAATATTAATTGTTGGTTCATTTTTTGCAAGAAAACAAATATGTTTAATGTGCTACTAAATACATTTATTTTATTTGTAGAAAATCACAGAAAATTTACAGAAAATAAATAAAATATAAATTATTTACATAAAAAATGTGCATAAAAAATAACAAAAAAAAACTTTCGCGGACCACTAAAAGTTTTCTGCGGACCACCAGTGGTACGCGAATCACTTGTTGAGTAACACTGGTCTAGCTTTATCATGCAATAAGATAGGAGTCGATCTGTTGACCAATCTAGGCTGTTTTTCTTTAAGTTATTGCATCATTTCGTCCAGTTGGTTGCAGTATTTCTTTTTTTTTTGTTTTTAAGTTACCTTAACACTAAACACTAGAACCAAATACACTATTTATGTTTCGCGCGGTCTGCGATGCCGTAGTTCCACGTAAGAACTCATACTTCATAATAGTGCGAATTTCCGACCGTTCCATTTTCAACAAAATTAATTTTTTTAAAAAAGTTTTTGATATTTTTTATAGCGTATAATGATTTCTTTAAACAAGCGAGATGTGTTACTTTCCAAAAAAAAAAACAAAAACAACAGATCGGTAAAATATTAAGCCAATGTCAAATAATAAACTTTTAAAGTTGGCTAAACTAATATTAATATAATTACATACCTCTGTTATTTCATGTGGTTGTTCTGTAAGTGTGTTAGTTTGTAAATATTTGACAGTTTTTTTGTGTAGAATAAATTACCTGTTCTCTTTCTATAAAATTTCTAGAGGAATGTGTAATAATTAAGTATTCAAATAAGTGTTTTAAGTTTAAAATATAATATTTTATTTTCTGTGTGAGTATAACCTAACACCAACATTATAACCTCTGAAAATATTCATTTACAAACAGAACATTTTATCATAATGGATTCACATATCGACGACGCGCGTTCTATACCTCCTAACTGACATTTTTTGAAACTGTGTTTTTAATAAATCTGAATAAATAACTTAAATATCTATCTAGTGGCAAATTATCTTAGCCAGAAAACATTCTAAATACTGTATATTTAATACTTTCACTAGTTCCTAAAAATGGGGCTAATTTTTGTTTTGTGTATTGTAACACAGCCCATATAAATAACTAGAGTATATTATAAAAAGAATTAATTAATTGGTATGTAAGTAAAACAGTTTACGTTTTCTGATAAACTATGTCGATGTCACTTAGGATATATTACACACACGTCATTTGCAGTCATGTGCGTAAAAATAGCAGTATCAGAAAAATATTAGAATAAATCCAAAAAAAGTTGGTTTAAGTAATAAAAAAGCCAAAATTTTACTGATATATTATATTTTAAGAACAACTCCATTATTTTGATGAAAAGGAAAGTATTTTTGTAGATTCATTAAAAAATATATATATTAAAACTGGCACGCTTGGATACGCAGTCTGGTGGTCAAATCTTGTACTACGCGACTGTAGTACTGTTGGAAATTATTACATATGTTATATGGTGCGTTTAGTCAACACTTAGCGATAGCTTTAATTTTACTCCTATATTTTAATTTTATCCTTAAAAGATAAACTATCATATCGCTACGAGCAAGTTCATACAAAACATTTCTTTAATTTTAGTCCTATGGTTCTGGCCTTGAAAGATAACTAAATTCTAACTTTCCTACGGCTAGGAGTAAATCACGTTAAAACCGCACCATGCGCGTGCGCGCACCCCGACTTAAATTCTAAAAGCACCCATCGTGGCCAACATAAGGCCATAAATAGCAGCAACTCTTCTAGACTTATTTCGGTACATGTTTACACACAATGTTATATTTGTCAATAACCAAAAATTTTAATTTTTTGACATTTAGAAAAATGATACTATGCGCGTGCGTTAAACTCGACGGCTCATTGGTTACTTGTTAAAAGTTAAAACTCGTTAAAACATTGTATAAACCTGTACTCATTCAAGATGATTATAGCCAAGACTAAAACTAAGAGTAAGATTCAAATTAACGCAACAGCTATCGCTAAGTGTTGACTAAACCCACCAATAGTGTTGATTTTTTGTTAGAATTTCGATAGATACATTTTCATAAAATAAAAATGTACTGTGCTTAAATTAACCTGTTCGTTGTTAGCATATTGACAACTGAATACTAGACACAACAGCCATATTGCCTTGAGTACCGCGCCGCCAACGGTAATGTCACTTCTCAATAGTATTTGTAAAAATATGCTTATTACGCTGTTCATAAATATAGCAGTACACTTCATAAAATAAATAAAACTTATTTTAATATTAAATATTCTTTATTATTTCTGTAATATTTGGTTCCATGACCTTTTTTTCGTATTACTTCTACATATCTTCGCGGCATAGAATCAATTAGCTATACTTGCGTCGGCGAATCAACGCACTTACGTCAAACAACGTAACAAACTATTGCATTGTTCCAGACAATACAGTCGTTTGTTACGTCGTGTGACGTAAGAGCGTTGATTCGCCGACGCTAGTATACCGGTATATCTCCAAGGAAATAGATTTCCAAGCTGTTTCAATTTTGCTCCATAATTTTTCTTTGTTAGCAGGTTTTGAAGAAGATATTTTAATTTTTACATCAGCCCACAAGTTCACTATCGGGTTTACGTCCGGAGATTGAGCTGGCCAACCCATAACAGTAACCCTATTTTCATTAAACCAATTTTTTGCTTTGCGCGAGGTCTACCTTGGGTCATTATTATGCATAAATATCCATTTTAAAGGCATTGCCTCCTCTGCAATGGGCGACATACTGCAAGATACTGACATAAACATTCGCGTCCATTATATCTTTAATCCAGAAAATAGGGCCCACTCCGTTCCAAGAAGAACATCCCCATGCCATAACACTACATCCACCGTGTTTTATTGTCTTTGTAGTGTACTCAGGATTGTACGTCGTACGTGGAGTCCGGCGTACTTGCTTATGACCAGGATTAAATAAACCAATTTTTGTTTCATCAGACCAAAGAATATTGCGTCATTTGACTGTGGCCAAAATGTTGTTTGGCAATTTGAATTCTATTTTCCCGTTGTCTTTTGTGTAATAGCGGAATTTTTCTTGGTCTTCTGGCTTTGAGATTTGCTTTTATAAGGCGTTTTCTTACAGTTGATGTAGAAATTGACAGGTGTAATTCGTTTTTTATTTTTTTTAACAGAGAACAGGATTAAATGTCCTAATTACACTGTGTCTTACAAACATCCATGCCTTAACCGGGATTCGAACCCGGAACCTTTGGCTTGTGAAGCAGGAGCACTACCTCTACGCTACCACGGCCGACAATTATTATTTTTATAGAAGTAATAAAAGGGTTAAACTTTGCTCACCTTACAATTCTTCTCTTTGTTGCCAGTGAAGTGCTAGATGCCCAACCCCGACTTTCAGGTCCTAGAGTCGACTTTTTAGCATTAGATACTATTTTAGTGGAGCATCCTAGCACATTCTGAATAAATTTATACGTTTTACGGGAATTTAATATTTGTAAAATCAACTGACGTTTCTCCTGTGTGCAATTTTTAGCCCTAACCATTTTTAATAAAAAATAAGATGTTTAATAATTTCCGTAATTTTAAATATATATTTAACTTACCTTTCAATATATACAAAACTTTATTCAAGAATAAAACTGTTTTGTTAGTAAGTTTGGCAAAACGTGAGAAAACTTGTGGACACTGTTATTTTTACGAACCCTAGAAAAATGATATATTTGGCTTGTTGAAGGGACAACATAAATATTTATTTAAAAAATTCAATGCTGCTAGCTTAAATATATTATAGGCTTATTATATACATTATAAATGTAATGCAACTAGATAAATAAATAACTTTCAATTAAATAGATACAATTATACCATTTGCATTAAACCACTGCTATTTTTACGCAAATTACTGTGTATATTTGTACACTTTTTTAATACTCAGTTATAATTCAAATATGCTGTATACAGCAAGACATAAATTTTACCAAAAATTGATTATAAACCAATATTGTTTACATACGTTGACAGATAAATATCCTTTTTCGTGTTAAAAGTTCAGAAGCCGATATTGGCGCCGTTTCAGTAATTTTAGTCGCGAATATTGATATACTCTTAAGAGTCCTTAGTATGGGTATGATTATAATAAATGTCCATTATATTTAATTCCATAACATTTATAACATAAGTATAACGCATAACCATCTATGAGTAACTATAATACAATAAATAAATATGTATACTTAATATACAAATAATTCAGGAAAATGCTGTTCATATACTGGTACTGATGAATTCTTATTTTGATCCGTAGGACTTCGTACGTTATCCACGTTGTTGGAAAGTGACTTGAATATTTCATTCAACTTGTTCTGGAGAATGTCGTGCTGTAAAATGGAAAAATTTCTTAATATATTTTGTCCAATAAACAAAAAATTGATGTGAAGTGTGAATTTTCACACATTTCAGGATTTTGCAGGTATTTAGTAAGTGAATGATGATTATTTGGGATGCCAAAACAAATTTAATATTAAAATATTTTATTGTTAATTTTAATTCGAACGCCTAATACCATTATTTAGGTTTCTAAATATGTGCATTTTTTTTATATATATATATGTATATATACCAAGGTTCATTAAGAATTTTAAAAATTGCGCCTATGGCTTCCATTGGTTGTTATAAGCTCCGCCCCTCTGATTTCGTGTACATTGAAACAGAATTAAATTATAATTTTGTTTAAATTTCCACTGGTTATTAAATTTACGCTTTTAAAAATTAAATGCAACATTTGCCAAAATATAACTACAATTTTGAAAAAATAATTTAATCAATATAAAAATGCAAAAAAAAAACAAAAAATAATATTGACTCTTCTTGCAGGGTTCGATCCCTTTCGGATCGACTTAGTTGGGTGAAAAGCCAACGTCATAACCACTAGACCAACATACACCTTCCAGTGTAGCGTGTTACAAAGCTATAACTTGTGTACATTATTACCAAAAAACACAAAAAATGCGTTTTTTTCCAAAAACATAATCTGATCAAAAATTCCTGTTGTACTATTCCGGTTCACACCAATGTACATTACTTAGAATTTTTTCAGATTTTTAGTTTAAACCATCTGGGCTACAGGGTGTGGGACAAAAGTTTTTTTGCATAATTTTGGCAAAAATCTTTTCAAAATAATTTATTTTGCAAAAATAAAAATTTGATCGTTAATCCACGTACCAAGGGCTTTCATTTGATACCCTACTCAGAATTATAAAAATATATATTTTTTTTCGATGAGCACATATATGTTTATATTTTTAGAGGGATATGTTTTTTAGATGTTTTAGTATTTTTCCTATATGCGGGTCAAAGAGTTGTATAAGCATGCCAAATTGCAACTCTCTAGGTTTAGCCGTTTGGCTACAATTTTTACCGAACAGACAGACAGATAGACAGACAGACAGACAGACGACAAAATGACGGTATAAGGGTTTTTTGGTCATCCATACAAAACCCTAAAAACCACAAGAAATACACTGAATAAAAAGTGATGTGAAGTTTGAAATTTCGTATTTAGGGTTTCATAATAGGCGTTTACGTTTATTCAAACCTCAAGATTGTTCAGATTAATCTGATGACGTCACAAGATTAGTCGAATTGCTCAGATATTGTTAACATTTTCGTAAGCATATAAGTGTGAAGTTAAGTAGTGACGCCTGGTTACGGTGGCGCCAAATGAAACTGTCAAATTTCTGTCGTTGATAACAACTGTTGCCGCGTTTTGTTTCATAAATATGAGTTTATTACCAATAATAGAATTCTATCACAAACGGCACTTATTTCATCTATTTTGTTAAGTTATGTTTTCAACACATTCCAATTGGCTGTAAGATTCCATTTACCCGCGCTAATCCCCACCACCAGCAATCCATTAATCCCAGCAATTCTGCCAGATCATCAGATTGCTTGGAAACGCTCGGAGCGCTCTGGCGGACAATCGGATTATATATATAAAAGCCCTAATTTCTGTGTATCCTCGTAACGCTAAGTTCCTAGGTGCTAGCGGGGCTTGAGGTGTGTGGTCGGTCGCTCCCCACCAGACAGAGCGACGTTCTCCGACAACAGCAAACTTAGGCTAAGCACATAGTGAAGCAGAGAGCAAAGCAGCTGTGAAAGCGGAGAGTAAAACAGCGAAAGAATGTCACGCTTATAAAAGAGTGTCTACACATAGTGACGCGTTTAAAATCGAGCAGAAACTTCACAAAATTATAATGGATTTTTTACTAACAGAAAACTCTTCCCTGAAATTTTGGTATTTACTAAAAAATAAAAATAAACACACTAGAAGGTGCAATGTTCACAGAATAAATAAAAGTAGACATATACATGGTGAATTTCATCATTTCTATATGCAACTCCGCGAACATCCAGAAAAGTTTAATTCTTATTTTCGCATGAGTATTTATTTCAACGTTCGATTATATTTTGGAAAAAATTCAACATAAATTGGTAAAAAATGGACACATTTCAATCGGAACCTACTATAAATACCTCTTACAAATGAGAACTACTTGTAAATGCCTCAATATCCATTTTAAACAACTATTTTAGCAACGATGATAGCAGAGAAATCAAAATTTACAGACGACAAAATAACGGTATAAGGGTTTTTTGGTCATACCTACAAAACACTAAAAATGAAAATGATCTTTGTTGATAAAGATTATTTTTTGAAAAAAAAATTTAAACTTCTTGACTTTTTTCCAAGACCCAATTAACAAACGTACGACGTGACAAGTGATCGTTTGGCTTTAATTCTTGAGTCAACTGTATTTTATAAGCTTTTAAAAGAAAATCTTTCGATAAAATATTATGCAAACTCGATTTTTAATATGACGAACTGACATTTTCGGGTTTGTAGGAACACTAGCCCTTACTGTAACGACGTTTTATTCTGATCGGGCAGGACGATTGTAAACATGGTGTCTGTTAGCTTCTACTGACCTAGACCTAGACTGTTGAATTTTTTTCATAAAATTCTCAATGACTAACATTGGTGCAACATTTCATCCGAAAAAAAATGCCAAATCTGTTTTAGCCTCTTTTAAATTTTAATTAAATGTGAAAAAATGCTGAATTGTTGCAACTGCTGAAAATGATTCCTTTATAGGAGGTGTTTGGAACTCGGTTATTTATTCCATTTTCACTTCGTCGTTGTTTACTTTTGACTCCAAATTCGGATCTGACCCAACTAAAATTTCATTTTCAATCATATCCTCCGCCGTTTCGAGTTATTCATCAATATTTGAAAAATTTCCATTAATGCTTTTCGTTTCGCCATATCGACGTCGATACGTACCTTCAACTCGTATTTAAACACTGAATGAATATATTTCTCTGTCGAGTTTCGCCTTACCGTTTCATAACTTGGTGATTCTCCTAGCCAATTCGGTACTTCCCCAGCGTATTCGCGTTGGACAGTAGTGATACGTCGTTAAACAGATAATATGACCCAAATTTCAAGCCATTTTTCGTCGATATATCCGGTGTCGTTATAAGCGATAAGTCTCACGTATAAAAAGATATGTTTCTGGCAGGGATTTTGAAATTTCGTCGCAAAAACTGACATGTTGTTATATCAGATGTCGTTATAAACGATATCCACTGTATATGCGATTTTAACTAATGGGGGAGAGTACTCAGTGTTAGAGATATTTTAGAAGAAGCACACAGATGTCGAAACTTTGGGAAACACTGCTATAGGGTACCACTAGAGACAAGATTTTATGTACTTACCTTAGGTTGCGTTCTTCTCATTAATTCATTGAAAGGTGCAGTCCTGAAAGTTTCACTAATCTGTTGTCTCCTTTCAGCTTCTTCTTCTTTCTTGTTCTCGTTAGATTCAGTAAGCACTCTCTTCATGCTTTCAAAGGTCAGCTCTTCTTCTGGAGTTTTCTACATATAAAAACATATATATATTCATATAATATGAATCAAGCTAGGATCTTTATATTTCTGTAAAATATCCAATAAGGATTTCAAATTATTAGATTAGCTCATAAACGCATAGTACGCAGAATAGGATTTGTTTAGATTAGAAGTATTAGAACCATATGGGAAAATCTATTAATCTATGTCTTAAAATAAATATTAGTTGGTTACTTATCTGGGGAGATTATACAATTTAATTTATGGATAATAAATGTCGTCTCGATTGACCGGGGTGTGAAATGATATTTAACAGTTGGGCAATATAAGTCGCCTAGGGCAGTCATTAGGGAAATTGACTCTAATGGGTGAAGAAATGGATGAAGTCGTGTTTTAAGTAAAAGTTGAGTTTAAGCCGTCGTAAGGTTGTCATGTTTTGGAGTTGGTTTTTTAAGAGTCATGGGTTAGAGACAATTAGAGTGTTCGGTCGGACAAGTAAAATGTAACCAACTAATTTCGTATTTGCGTCAATGTAGTGTTCGGTAGTTTCGTATAGTGTGCCTAGTGTGTGTGAATGTGTCTCTCTGGATTTCGTCATCGTATAATTGTAAGTCTATGCAAATCATGTAAATACTAAACCGTAATCGTAATTAAAGTAGGTTAACTAAAATATTGAGTTTAATTGAACAACCCTTAACTCCTTCCAAGAATCATAGCAACTAGCTAGCGGACTAATAGGAGGGAGGCCCAGACTTGATCCGCTCGCAAGACTGAATACAATCAGCGCCCGCTTAACGTACACAATGCATACACAGATTCCCGTACGTTAATCGAACGTACGTTAAGCGGACGGTATATTTCCGTATAAATGCATGTAAATACGACTAATTGGTACATACTTTCGGTCCCTATGTTCATACGAACGTACATTTTTTCGTACGAACGTACATTTTTTTATACGAACGTACATTTGTTCGCACGAACGTACACTTTTTTTGTATAAATGACCAATATTCATTGATTGTTTTGAAGTTATATTTAGGCAAGATATGCGTATGAAGCTTGAAATACAGTGTTACCAACTTCTATCTTTCAACGCACACTTCCTACACGCACACTTACAGAGAAGAATCAGTAAATACGTCGAACGCAGCCGAATATGTACACGTATTTACGAGTGCTTTTCTGTGAAGGTGAATACACTGCAGTGTACTCAACGTATTAAAAAACTATATATATGGAACTGAATATGGGGACTGAAGATATTAACGATTTGTTAGAATCACATGCGGACGAACTCACAACTAATGAGTTATTAGAACTACAAGAGCAAATGAGAACTTAAAAAGAAGACCCAAAAACCGAGAATGAAACAACCGAAATACAACTAAAAACAGTAAGTGGAATATTAGGCAAAGTGGAAGAACTCAATGACACTATCAAGAATTCGGACCCGGATATTTATAGAAGTTTCAGTGTTGTTAATAATATATGCAATAGCACCGCTTGTTATAAACTTTTATATCAAGACAAAAAGAAAACTGTGGTACAATTGACAATGGACAAATTTCTAATTAAAAACAACAAATAATAAGTTTTTAAATACTACTTATTTTTATAAACATGTTTATTTTGTATAATGTATGGTTTATTTTTATTTTTTAACATGTATTTATATGTTAGTACTACGTGTTTACTGTTCTATTCGGATTTACGAAAATATTAGGGGCATTAAATTAATAAACTTCAATATCTTGCAAATGATCATTCATGAAAAAAAAAGTGTAAGAATCTTTTTTTGTAGAAAATTTTAAAACCTGCAAGTTTTATTCAAACAAATTTTACGTTAAGTTTACTCTTTCAAAATTAAATGCGGTCCCGTCATTTAATAATCGGACATTTTTCGTGAATCCGATTATACATTATACATTGTGTACTATTTCTTTTTCCTTTTTTTTTTTTAACCATAAAGTTGCCATATCAAATACGAAAACGACGTTTTCATGTTACGCGATGTACGTTCGTACGAACATAGGATCCGTAATTAATCATGTACGTTTCATCGAACGTACGTTAAGCGGATGTACGTTAAGCGAGCGCTGACTGTACTCATAATGTGAGGGAGACCTAGAGTAAGTACAAATGAAAATACTTAAATTCAAACAGCCAACCATGACATATCATTTTGTATATCAGAGGTCCCCACAGTGCGTCCAATAATTAAAATAAAATAAGAATTAACTATGTGCACTATTTTATGACGAAAATCCTGTGCCTATGATCTTACGCTGGATTTTGGTTGCCCATAAAGAAACGGTAAGAATTCAGTAGTAATAGACGTATCTTCAGAAATACAGAAGGAATCTTCATAATAAACACGACCGGTTCTTCGGGAAATGGAAGGTATAACTTGTTCAGGAGGAACAGGAAAAGCTAATATTCCGTCCCAACTATGATGTCTAAATATTTCAGTCTCTAGAGCATTAAAACCAGAATACTTAATGCTTGCCGTTGGGTCACTGTAGAACTGCACCAAACATAAAATAAAGAAAAAGTGCTGTTCAGTGAAAATTTTCAAACATTTCGGGGTTTCATAGAATTTAATACGTGACACAAGAATTCTGGATATCTCTGGGACTTAATGGCCTTTTTTTAAATATTTCATCCTTTCATCACAGATTTTTCATTTGATGATCCACATTAAATGGAAAAAATAATAATTTTGTAACGAATCGTTAAACAACACCAGATATCGGCTCCAAGACTTTCGAAAATCTCCCGTCGTGTTAAGATTTCATTTTGGGAACTGTTAGTCTTTTTATAGATTTTAAAGGGTTCTTTACACTTAAATATTTTAGAATTCAGATAATAGAAAAATATAAGCCATAAATTACAAAACGTAACTTCAAAATTATTTTATACTATTAACTATTGCATAATAAAAATATGTATATAACTGTTTTTCAAAAGAAATATTGAACCCAACCTGACTTTAACATTAGTAAGAAAGTCAAAATTACGAAGTATTTGGATGCAAAATTCATGTGGAATCCATGCCGATGACAGTTGTTGTAAATATACCAGGTCTACAATTATGAAATGCGGATTTTTTTCAAACTTGCCGCGCAAACGGAATGTATAGTTCAAAGTTTCAACAAATATGGCGTTTTGTTAAGATATCATTAAGTGTCAAATGCGTATAGGTTATAATTTGAAAAGTGATCATATAGTTTTGTTTTACTGTGTTAAAAATGTCAAATTTTGTGACAAATAAAGAGCATTCGCGGACAGTACTACTGTTTTGTTTTCATTTGAAAAAAACTGCTGCTGAATCATACCGACTGCTTCGAGAAGCTTATGGTGAATATGCTCCATCGCAAGATACGTGTGAACGATGGTTTCGTCGTTTCAAAAGTGGTGACTTTGATCTTACAGGCAAAGAACATGGAAAACCTCCAAAAAAATATTATAAGATACAAAATTGGAAACATTGCTACAGGAAGACGATAGTCAATCACAAAAACAACTAGTAGAGCAGTTAGGCGTTAGTCAACAAGCTATTTCCAATCGCCTACGAGAGATGGGTAAGATCCAGAAAGTCGGCAGATGGGTTCCACATGCATTGAATGAGAGGCAGATGGAAAAACGCAAAAACACTTGTGAAATTTTGCTTGCACGATACAAAAGAAAGTCTTTTTTGCATCGTATCATTACTGGCGATGAAAAATGGATTTATTTTGAAAATCCCAAACGCAAAAAATCATGGGTGAACCCAGGCTCACCATCCTCATCAACTGCAAAACCGAATCGCTTTGGCAAAAAGACAATGCTCTGTACTTGGTGGGACCAAAAGGGTGTGGTCTATTATGAATTGTTAAAACCTGGTGAAACAGTTAATACCCAAGGCTACCAACAACAACTGATCGAATTGAACAATTCGCTGCTCATAAAACGACCAGAATACGAAAGAAGACAGCACAAGGTAATCTTTCTTCACGATAACGCTGCATCACATAAGGCAAACGCAGTTTGCAACACATTGGATGCACTCAAGTGGGAAGTGCTACCCCATGCCGCTTACTCACCAGACTTGGCCCCTTCAGATTACCACTTGTTCGCATCGATGGGTCACGCACTTGCCGAGCAGTACTTTTGTTCAGGGATGGGGAGTCGACAGAAAAATTATCGACTCCGGAGTCGGTATTTTCGAAAATCGAATCCGACTCCGACTCCGACTCCCGACTCCTTTCACTGGTAAATTGTAAAGTCTATTCCAAATGTTTAAGCGGAACTAAATGGAATTTTTATTTTCTTAATTTATCACGAGTTCACTTTTTAACTATCAAAGTGGGCTTTTGTTAAACAAAATGATACAAAGCTTCATTCAATCCTTAAAAGTTAGTAGATTTCGATATCTAATTCCGCTTAAACCAAAGAAACAGACTATACTTACATTAAATATCTTGGGTTTGGGTGAGCTGTTTTTATAAAATGTCATTTTCATTTCATCTTGACTATTGAGTCATTTTTAATACAAATTTTCAAATATATTAGTTTAAAAAAAAATTGTTTTGTATTTTATATAAAGTCTGTTCCTTTGGTTTAGGCGGAACTAGATTTTCGGTTAGTCTGATTTTCGGTTAGTCTGTTCCAAACGATTAGGCGGAACTAACCGAAAATCTAGTTCCGCCTAATCGTTTGGAACAGACTATACTTTATTTTTCATAACATGTCACTTTTTTATTTTGACATATAAATTTTAGCTGCCAACATGAAACATAAAATAATCACAAAGCCCGTTACAACTTGAGAAAATAAAAATCCAGTTTAGTTTCGTTTTAACATAATAAACAAAGTATACAGAAAAAGAAAAATTAGATATGACTAAAAATTAATTAAATTTTTAACTGGAAAGCGTGATGGAAACCGGAATTGAATATTTTTAATTTCATTTTCGTTCATGAACAGAGAAAAAATGTCGTTTCTGTTTCCGTACTTTAAAAAATTCTAGTAGTATGGTATTTTACTTTCGTTTTCGGATTGTTCTCATCCTTGATAAATATGTAATCAAAGAGTCGGGAGTCGATAACTTTTTCCGACTCCCGACTCCGACTCCGACTCCGACTCCTCCAAAAAGCTTCGACTCCTCGACTCCCGACTCCCGACTCCGACTCCGACTCCCCATCCCTGCTTTTGTTGATATGAAAATGTAAAAGAATGGCTAGATGAATGGTTTGCGGGGAAAGGGGAAGAGTTCTACTGGCGAGGTATTCACAAATTGCCTGAAAGATGGGAAAAATGTATAACTTCTAATGGAGCATACTTTGAATAAATAAACTTTTACTGTTCTTTTGAGTTTAATGTGTTTTATTAAAAAAAAAAAAAACGCATTTCATACTTGTAGACCTGGTAAGTTGGTAATCCTGAACATTTGAATCTCGGAGTAAATTCATACGTAACTATATGTTCGGACACTTCATAATTTTTATCTAAATATTTTTCTTGTACACCATTACTCACTAAATATATTTTTAATTAATTTTCTGAATTCGATTTTAGATTTAACTCTATTTTGACTACTCTATGATGATAAAATAGAATTAAAAATATATTTTAATTAGGGTTTAACATTTATTTAAACTGAACTCATTTGACAATTAAATGTTCGAAAAAAAATATATGCATTTTCAATATGCCTAAATAAAATTGTATGTAGGGTTGGATTTTGTTTCGAATTCTGAAACAATTGCCGGCTCATTTTTAACTTCATATTTTGACGGTTTGTTAATTTTGTGTGAACTGTTGTTTTAAAATGGCTCGAGGTGTGGCAACTCCACAGAAAGTGTGATAATTAATTACAAGCATGTTTTGTGAAGGGGAAAAAATAAGTGTAATTGCTAGAGATAGGAAAATGTCAAAATATATAGTTTTTGACGTAATAAAATCGCATGGTAAAAACGGAACTATCGGTATAAAGGGGGAAAATCCAGGACGTCCGACTTTCAAATCGACAGAGAAGAGAACTTGTAAAAACGTGTAAGAAGAACACAGGGGCTACTGTTAGGGAAATAACGGCAGAGTGGAATGAGGCTAGAAGTTCTAAATTTTCCAGAGAAACATGATGAAAATGGATTAATAAAGGTGGTCTTAGTTTTTATAAGGTAATCATACCAATGTACATTTTTTCAGTATTTTATTGAAACAGAAATTCTACATTTTAGGCAAAAAAAAAACCCGTTCTTCACTGAACGGCAGAAAAAAAGCGCTTGAGTTGGTGTAAAGAGCGAAGGATATGGACACCAGAACAGTGGAATTCGATTATTTTCAGTGCCGAGTCCAAATTTGATTTAAGTGTAGGTGATAATAGAAAACGAGTGATTCGGAGCCAAAATGAATCGTTTCATAAAGATTGCTTTAAACGCAGTTAAGTTTCCTGCTGGGGTTATGATTTGGGGCTGTATGTCCGCAAGAGGTGTGGTATGTATGTGGGTTGTTAATGGAATGATCAACACAGTTAAATACCAAGAGATACTGGAAAATAATTTAAAGCCCAGTGTCGAAAAATTATATCAATTTATTTTCCAACAGGACGGCGCCTCCTCTCACACGGCCAAAAGCACTCAAAACTGGTTCAAGAAGAATCACATAATCGTACTTGATTGGCTATCCTGTACTCCTGATTTAAATATTATCGAAAGTCTTTGGCGAAAGATTAAACAAAAAATTAGAAACAACCCATAGAGAACGCTGGAAGGTTTGAAGGCCAAAATTAAGGAAGTATGGGACTCAGTGACCGTAGAAGAGTATCAGGTTCTGTTAGAATCAATGCCTAAAACAATTAAGGCAGTAATTAAAGCGAAAAGGGATGTAACGCCTTATTTAACATCTAAAGGAATTATAATTTTTGTTAAATATTAATTTGTCCGAACCTTTAATAGTCAACTGAGTTCAGTTTAAATAAATGTTAAAGCCTAATTAAAATATATTTTTAATTCTATTTTATCATCCTAGAGTAGTCAAAATAGGGGTAAAGCTACAATCGAATTCAAAAAATTAATCAAAAATATATTTAGCGAGTAACGGTGTACAAGAAAAATATTTAGATATAAATTATGAAATGTCCGAACATATAGTTGTCAGGGCTCGTAAAGCATCGTCATGTAAACGCTAATTAACATCGGGTCTAACGAACACCGGTATTAACATACTGTCAGTTAAGTGTGCATGTAAACAAGGTAAGTGATTCTTAAACTGGAGTCCGTGGATGAAGGCCTGGGTGCCCGTGGGTATATGGGTCGCCAACCGTCTCAATATTAAAAAAGAAATAACTAAATCTAATGACATTTAAATAATACAATTTATATAACTAAATTAGTATATGAATAAATCCTCCATATTTAAAAAATTGTATTAATTAGTCCAACGGAGAATGAACGAGGGGGTTCACCAAGAAAATTTTTATCTCAAAGGGGTCCTCGTTACTTCAAATTTAAGAAGAATGTGTAAAATCCTTTGCAAAATTTGTGGTTATAAGTTAACTACGAACTATGTGTATTAGGTATTGAAATCAGGGTCTTAGAAACTGAACCAACTTTATAATATTGTAAAAAAAAAAAATAATAATAATAATCAAATAATAGGATCCCAACACTTAGATAAGCGTATAAGGGGCAGAGAAGATAAGTTCTCCGTTTCTAGACTGCCGGCCATAGATATGAAAACCACGTGGTCAGTGTGACGTTTCGTCCGGTCCTATTATCACTATATAAACAGGTACTCATGTATTAAATACTTGAGGCTGAGTCGACCCCAGAGCTGACTACACAATATTGGAAGATAAAAACCCGAAGGAGGTGGGGGATACGATTATTTATTTATTTTTTTAATAGCGAAAAATTACTAAGCGGTATGACATATGGTAGGATTTTATGCAACTACAGAAATAGACATTCTATCGCGCTTTTTACATTGAGTTATATGGGATCAAAATATATTTTTGCATTTTACTATAGTTTTGTTATTATTATATTGTTATATTGTTACGTTTGTTAAGTTTTGTTTATTTATGTTATTTTAAAACCAGTTTTAAATAGTTTAATAACTATTTAATTACTGGTATCAAGTGATAATAAGTGAAAATAACCTTAAATTAAAGTGGAAGACAAGACAAAAATCATATCTAAGTCGAACTATTATTGCTGTATACTTGAGTGTAATTCGTGGATTAAAAGAAATCCATTTCAACTTAAAAAATAACCTAACTTAAATAAACTAAAAGGTCCATTTCAACCTAAAAAAATAAAAAAAACATGCCTAAAATTATTCTTATTTATTAATATTTGATGTTATAATATTTCACTGATTATCTTGCATAAAAACACGTATTAATATTGTAGCAAAATTACAAAAACCACCAGTAAACACTAAAATTCACTTTATTGCCCATATGATTATATTTAATGAATGTCTATTTTGGAAGTTCCAAGTACGCCGCAAGAGCGCTGCGATCTTAAAATATTATCCCTATTATATTTTATAATATTGTATATAATTTTATTTACCCTTGGTAATCCAGGTGAACTGCTAATACTATCAACATCTTGTGGTCCGTTAGCGATATCAACGACTGAACCTCTAGCAGTAACTTCCACCCAGCTATGTCTGTGATGCCCTGGACCTCCTGACAAAGGTCCAGGTGCACCAGCTCCATATGGCGAGAACTGTTGCAATCTTGTTGGATCCATTCCGCCAGATTTTAAACTCTCACATACAGCAAGTTGATCTATTAGTACTTGCGGTACTTTTTTTGCTGGCTCACAGTCAGCTGGATAATGTTCTAATAAATCGGGAAGAAGATGTGGTGCATCGGTTCGACGGGATTCTATAATCTGTTAAATAGAAAATACATATACAGAGTGTTTGTTTGAAACGCCGCACCTCGAATAACTCCTTTATTTTAAGAGATACAACAAATTCTTCAGAAGAAAAGTTAAACTAGACCAGTGGTTCCCAAACTTTTCGATTCCCAGCGCCCTTAATGTATCAGAATTTTTCTGCGGCGCCCCAAGTCAAAACATTGGTCTAACTAACGAAATTGGAGGAATATTGGAATATTTTCGAGGCGCACAGTTTGGGAATTGCTGATATAGATAAGAAGTAATAAAATAATAAAAAATAAAAATAAAATAAGAAGTAAGTATTAGTTTATTAAGATATTTAAAAAAAGGGGGCAGGCTAACATTTAATCAGCTGTGAGCCTTATTGTGGATTGTCTTTTTAAATAATTTTTTTGCTGCAAATGTCAAAAAAGATTTTTTTATGGCCTACCCCTTACGATTTTTTCAATATTTGACAAATTTCAAGGGTTTGGATTACATTATTAAAGCCCATTTTTTTTTTATGACTAAACAATCTAGGATAGTTTTAAAAATTCAAACCGCAGATTTCTTTCTATCCCTAACCCTTTTATAGTTAGGATTTATAATTTTCAAAAAATTAAAATTTTTAAATTTTTTTGTTTGTTTCATAATATGGTTACAAGTCAATTAGGACCTCAACATTTTAAAAATTTCAACCGCAGGTCTTTATCGCTTTCGTTTTCCATGCGAAGATGAACATTTTTATTATCACGCCATATTAAAACTTATTAAAATAATTTTAAAATACTCTAAACGAATTAAGCCTCAAATTTTTTCTAGTCCAAATAAACTACGAGGAAACCAAAAATTCTAACCTCAGGTCATTTTCTCTAACCGTTATTTGAGTTGTAATTTTTTTTTTTAATTCACAATTTTCACAAATAATGTAAATTATGCCATTATAAATATTTGTCATAATCTCAAAACGTATTAAATGATCAAAGCCCTAAATTATTTACAGACTAAATAAATTACAGAGAATTCAAAAATTACAACCGCTGATGCTATCTGAAACTGTTTTTGAGTTCTGCTTTTTTCAGTTCACAATTTTTACAAATAATGTAAATTATATCTATCATTAAAAAAAATGTCGTAATCTCAAAACGCGTTAAACGATTAAAGCCCCAAATTTTTTCTATACTAAATAAACTAGGGAGATTTTTAGATGCCTATAACCCAGTGCTGCCCAACCTTTTTCGGTTCCCGGCGCCTTTAATGTATCAGAATTTTTCCGCGGTACCCCAAGTAAAAACTGGTCTAGCTAACGCAGTTGGCGGAATATTGTAATATTTTCGCGGTGCCCCTATAACTCATTTGCGGCGCCCCAGGATGTCACGGCGCACAGTTTGGGAATCTCTGAACTAGACAAAAGGGCCCACTTAAGGAATATAATAAGAATTCTGCATCACTTCCGGTTTCAGCTGAAATTGTTTCAATTTTTTATCTAGTATAGGGAATTGGTACTTTTTTTTTTTTTAAGTACATTAAGTCAGCTTTACAAGGATATCAAAATATCATACTTTAATTTTAACCATTTCAAAATGGCGACCATTTATTTACAAAATAATAAATAACATAAAAATCGTAGAAATTAAATTATAAAAAGATATAACAATATGTAACTAGGAAAAACTATAAAACAAAATATGACTAAAGTTAATAATAAACTAAGGAAAATTTACAAATGTTCAATATTACCATTCGTAATAAAAACTCTTCCATTACATTTAGAACAACATACTCTTGAATTTCCCTGATGGTTGTTCTTACCCTATGTTTTAATTCTACTAACCTTTACCTTCAGGATACCTTTCTTGGTAGAGTTGCTGGGCCCTAACAAAATTTATTTGATATTCCCCGAATGTCAGAACCATATCTGTCATTTCTTCATTTGATTAACGCACGTAAGCCATAATTACAAACGATTTGATATTATCACCTTTAATATCAAACTCGTACTAACAGACAAGAAAATTTGCAGGTTTTATTTGGGTTTTTTATGTAACAAAATCATTTTCAAAGCTTGCTATGTTTAACTTTGTACGATTTATGTTATTTTGTAAATAAATGATCGCCATTTTGAAATGGTTAAAATTAAATTATGGTATTTTGATATCCTTGTAAAGCCGATTTAATGTATTTTCAAGAAAAAATAAAATAAAATAAAGTACCGATTCCCTATGCTAGATAAAAAGTTGAAACAATTTCCGTTGAAACCGGAAGCGATGCAGAATTCTTATTATAGTCCTTACGTGAGCCCTTTTGTCTAGTTTAACTTTTTTTTTTGAAGAATTTTTCGTATCTCTTAAAATAAAGGAGTTATTCGAAGTGCGGCGTTTCAAACAAACACCCTGTATATAGCTATGCCTTAATCAGCGCAATAAAAACTTGTTACAAACTTTTATGTATATACATGTATTTGCAAATGTTAATATTATGCAACTTATAGATGGATATAACAGCAACAAAAAGGCAAATTGTCGGCATGAGGAGAGACAAGGAAAGAATACTTTTGGGGGTGTGGAATGGACATAAGAGAAACAGAGTGAAAGAGAAACGGAGGAACAGTTTTAGTTGAAGAATTGAGAATGAGGGATAAGGAGGCTCAGGAGCAGGACAGAATAGACAAATCGCTGAGTGATTAAAGATATAAAGCAGCGGTCGGGGAACCGGGGTAAAGTACCCCCAATGGGGTACAAATGAAAATTTTGGGGGTAATAAGGGAATTTTTCCAATTTGATATTTTATAAACGTGTTAGTAGCGCATTAAGGAAAAGGGCGCCATTGCGAAGGTGAGGACCTTTTTTTTTGCTCGTCATTTGGATTTTGAGAGGTGAGGACCTTTGTTTTTTTGCTTATCACTTACATTTTTTTTACAAGCCAATGGGGTAACGTCGGTGTAAAGAAATATATCTTTGGGTAATGGGTAAAAATGTTCCCCGACCCCTGATATAAAGAGATAAGAGTGATACCGAGATACCTGAAGGGGAAAAGAGGAAGCCCTGATCTTCCTGGGCCCTGGTCAGGAGGAAAGCGAGGTTGAGATGCGGTAACGAAGAGAGGAACAACAGGTACTGGGCAAAGCCAGAGGATAAGCTCTGCAGAATGTCCGAGGAAGAAGAAAAAACATTGGAACATTTTCTGGTATTTCTTTTCGACCTTGGAATATATTAAATAATGTAGTCGCTTCTTGGGATATTAGGTCAATAAAAAAATTTAGTTATTCATATATTCGAATAGATCGGTTTCGACAATTTTATTGTCTTCTTCAGTATCTTCACTTATGTACATTAGTGATTTGAAGATACTGAAGAAGACAATAAAATTGTCGAAACCGGTCTATTCGAATATATGAATAACTAAATTTTTTTATTGACCTAATATCCCAAGAAGCGACTACATTATTTAATTGGAACATTTAGCGAAAAGATGTAGAGAGATGGCAGTCTGAGAAGAAGAGATACAGGAATTGATGAGTGACGAACGCAAGGTAGAAAGATAGGTGAGAGAACTGGAGCCAAGAAGGAAGGAGATAGGAGAGGGAAGCCAGAAGGAGAATAGGAAGAATTAGGAGAAGGACACTCGACGAACAAAGAAATGAAATAAAAAATATTGTAATACATTCATTATACGTTATTTTATTTTTCATTTTTTTGTACTTATTTGTTAATTGGTTGAAATTGTTAATACCCTAAACGCCGCAAGGCCGAGGGGAAATCAAGAATATTATAACAGCAACAAAAACAACTAATGGTAACTATTACTACTATTCTTGATAATACTAAAAATGATAATTAAAATAAATGGTCTAATGGCAGCTAAAGAACGAGTTAAGTGTTTTAACTTCTGTTATACTTAACTCGCGTTAAAACAACATACAGCAACATATGATTTTAACTTGAGTTAGGGATAGCTCGAGTTAAAACATGGAACTCATTCTCTAGCAACCGGTCATAAATAATGTAATGGTTAGAAATATTCTTACCTTGGCAGCATAATCTGCAAGTGGGCATATTTTCACAACATTTGGAATAAGAATAAATAAACTTGCAACCATAGCATGTAAATTGAATCTTTGCGCCGTTGATAAATTGGCACTATTTATCGCCAAACTTTGAATTCTGTAATAAGAATTATACTAATAAATATGATCTAATGTATAAAGACTATTTTCAGTAATTACTTAACTACCTAATATATTTTTAAAATGAAATTTCAAGAAAATACCGCACGACCCATTTCGGAACTGGGAAAAGCTGCTTTCCAGGCGTGTGATTTTGGTACTCACACAAGCACTGGAGTACTCAAAAGCATTAAGCACACTTTCCAGGTGCATCGGTGCTTTGAAAGCAAACGTACCGACTCCTGCTCCCTCATGCATCAGTACAATAGTTTGTGATAAGGCGCCTACAGACGGCGTGGCAAGTCACGGCCAATGTTTACACTTGTCTAGCTCCGCGGATCGTTTGTATGGGCAACAAGTCACAAGTCACAGCCAACGTAGGCTGGGCTTGACGCTGGCCGACGTTCGCTTCCGAAACACGGGAACCGGCGTTGCCAATCAAATATTGAGACACACATCAGGCTGTCGAATTTTTCAAACGTTTTGCTATTTTCTTGTATACAGTGACTCTACGAGCCCTGTCCACTATCAGTTGGCCCAGCTACGAAATTTTTACTTATTGGTGTTCAATTAACAGAATGCGAATAGCTTATGAAATCTAGGAAATATTTTATTTTCAATTAAACATTTTAGAGATTTACGATTAATATTTACAACTATTAAAGTAAATTAATAAGAAAAAAATAATATTTCCATTGGAAAGCCATTAACTTGGAAACCTATTTCAGAAGTTACCACTGGGTAACGTCACCTTTCATTTTTATAACGGCATTAATTTTTCTAGGCATAGTATCTACAAGGTCTTGGCATTGTCGAGGAGTAAAATTATCCCATATTTCTTGAAGCTTTAGTCTTAATTCTGGAATTGTTCTAGCTGGTGTTATACGCAATCGTTTTTTCATTTCGTGCCAAAGTTTCTCGACGGGGGATAAGTCTGGGCTACTTGAAACCCACTCTAAAAGTGGAATAGAATGATCACGGAACCATTTCAAAGATTTTTTTGACGTATGTCAAGCGGCTCCATCTTGTTGAAAAATAAAATCCTTCCCAGAGATTAATGCATGTTCCATAGTTGGCAACAGAGACTCCTCTAAAATACTTAAATATTTGGCTGTGTTAACAATGTCATCAATAAAGTGAAGTTTTCCTACACCTCTTGCAGACATTGAACCCCACACCATGACAGATGCTGGAAATTTCACCTTCCTTTTCAAGCAATCGGGATGATATGCTTCATGTTTCTGACGAACAACTCTGCTCCGGTTGTCCCCTACACAGACTTCAAACCTAGACTCATCGCTTCATTGCACGCTGTTCCACTTTTCACAATTCCATATTTTATGTTCTCTTGCCCATTTCAACCTGTTTTTCTTTTGCTTAGACGTCAACAATGGTTTTTCCTTGGCCTAAGAAAGTTTTATAAATTTCTGTAAATATACGTTTAAGAGTCCGATTAAAAAAATATTACCTTATAGGTTCCAAATCCTAATTTTTCAGCTTCCTTATGACATGTAGACCTTGAAACACGTCTTCCAACAACATCGCTCCACAGTACACTCAATTGACTGTAGTTAGCACGTCTGTTATCCTTAATAATTCTTTTCAATGCACGTTTGTCATTGTCCGTCAGTGTAGTTTTCTTCACGTACTGGGGCTTTGGGGCAACTGAACCACTTGTTTTGTACAATTTTACAATATTTCAAATACTGTATCTTGACAAACCTAATAATTTTCCGATTTCGGAATTGGTTTTTCCTGTTTTTGCTAAGTTCACAATGATTAACCGAATTTTTTAATCAATAGCTTTGCTTCTGCCCATGTTTTAAAATTATTTAGACTTAACACTTTTAATACATCACAGTCGCCGGTCGCTATGGCGTAGTGGTCAGCTCATTTGACTACCAACCATGGGGGCTCGGGTTCAAATCCCGGTTATGGCATGGAAATTTTCTCAAACAAAAATTGTCCTGGCTAATTGCCACAGTAGCAAAGGCCATTAAAAATTAAAAAAAAATATATATATATACATCACAGTCAATAAAAAAACTTTGTTTTCCAACGCCTACTACGCATAGCTACCGCAAAAACCCAGTTATTTTATATACAGTACAAGAATACATGAACTCAAAAAATACGGTTGTTTTACGAATATTATTTTTATAATCACAAATTAAATATTACGGAATAAATTTTGACCCCTTTGCTTATAATATGATTATATTGTCAAAAAATGTACAAAGCAGCATTTACTTTTACTTATTATTTAATAATTTCCAAAGAAACTGAAAATTTCATAGCTGGGCCAACTGAAAGTGGACAGGGCTCGTAGACGAGTCATTGTATAGTGTGTGCCGCAAAAATAAAAATACAAAAAAAACTTACCCTAATACGAGCTGCAGTAAATCGATAATAGTCTCATGGTTCGCTACTTCAACACAAAGAAGAGCAATTGTCGTGTACACTGCTTCTATGTTTTCTACCAAATTCGATTCCATCTGCAAACTGGTATAAAGAGCATCATAGATTACAGGTCCGTGTTTATTGATAAAGATTAGGTCAGGTCGTGATGATTTTTCCGTAGTTAGTTCTAGAGTTGCAACATTTACCCTGCAAAATAAGAGAGGGATTATTAATTATTTTTGGAAAAAAATTTGAGCATTTTAAAAAGATCATAACACTAACATATTTTAATAGATATGACAATCCCAGAAAATGGTTGGTAAGTTGTTATAGAATATTACGAAGCGACAAATAGGATGACGTATAAGTGTTTAAAATACGAAAACAAATCTTGGCTGATGTTCCATATGATTCCACCACTAGCAGCTAGTTAGAGAAAAAGCACAAGCTACTTAGAACGAGATTTGGTCTGGGCGGAGCGTCACATTTTCCTCTCAAAAAAATAACATTTACGATTTAACCTTATCTTTTCCAAAAATTTTGTTCCAAAACTGAAATCTAAATAAGTATAGATAAATATCTGTACTTATCAAATGATAAGTATTCATTCTGAAATCTAAACTTAAGAAACTAGATGATTAGGCTAGGTTTAGTCAGTAAAATGCAGTGGCGGCTGAGACAGGGAGGCGCTGGGACAGTGACCTCCTAAAAATTTTTAGTAAAAAAGCTAAATTTAATACTTTATTTATACTTCTTTAAAATTGCATTAAAGTAGCTAGATATATCTGCATATTTTTATTTTTATTATTTCTTATTCAAAGATTTTTCATATAAATGTTAGATTTAAAAAATTTAAATCAAGACAACTCTTCCGAGCGTTGTTGGACACTCCACGGAGTGTCCAAAGATACAGCGTTGCCACATGCAATATCTAATGTTCTTATCTACATATGTAGCAAAAATTTCCTAGTAACGGCAACAGCGGCGAAGGTTAGTGTTGCATGTATTAGTGAATTACGGCCGGTGTCCCGTAGCTTAGTTCGGTCGTTGTGATTTGTGACAAGTACTTAAACGTGAAAATGAATCGAATGAAGCACGTTAGTTTTATTAAAATATACTGTATATTTGAATACAACTAACGTGCTTAACTATGAAACAAAATTATTAATAAAAAATCAGCTGTGGCCACCACAGGACCGACCGCCATTATAAAGTACTTGTATAAAATATATTCTAGCAGCAGAGTAGAAATAACTTGGCCTAATATTTTTTAACAGAGATATTATTTATCATGACCATGGAAACGTTACATATAAGTATGAAAATTTGAGACTGAAAAAATTTTACAAAAATTTACTACAAATTTTTCGAAATTTTTCGTTTCATCAAAAAACATCTCAAATAAAAGTTATTAGTTATTGCATTTATAGCAACTTTTGTTAAATAAATTTTTTCGAAATATTTTTCTGTTGCTACATATTCGCAAAAATTTTAAAATCGACACGAGTAAACTCCCATTTTTAGTCAACCGATTTTTACCAAAAGTTGATCAACTCGTGCCATTGATGGCAGAAGTTTAAATATCCAGTATCATAAAAATCCTTTTAGCCGAATTTGCTCTACACGTGTACACAGACAGACAAGCGGACGGACGGACAGATGGACAGACGGACGGACAGACAGACCGACAGACATCGTGCTAGAAATAGTCAAAACGTTATGTAGGGACCTCAATTCGTGGAGATCCATCGAAATCTCGAAATCGGTATGATCACAATTCCTCCCTTATATATGTTGGCGGTCGGTAAAAATATGGGTCCTCATCGGCCAAAATTGAATATTTCCCAACAGGATAAAAATGGAAATAGAACATTTAATAGAAAGTTTAGTGAAAAACAATATTTATATTTTTTGTTTTGTTTCGTGTGTTTGATTTGCTCATCAGACGCATATGAAATAAAGACAGTAAATAGTGTTAAAGATATTAAACATTTCAAAGATAAACTTCTTAAACATAATGTGTCTCATAAACATATGCATTATGCGGTCAAATTTGCCATGCTGGGATCGGTAAATATACGATTTCAACTTGATACTGCGTATAAACTTTCAATTAAAGAACATAACTAAAAGGTTAAATCTAATATTTAAATACATGTGAACATGTGTAGGTATCTGCTTAATTAATAACCAAATATGTTATGTTTCTGACTACAAAGCATTGTCTTAATAATATTGCAATTTTAATAATAATAATAATAATAATAGAAGTAATAACTACAAAAATGATAATAATAATATTGACCATAAATCTTAATAAAAGTGCCAGATTTGTCAGTTTTTCTAGTTGCAGAACATATTTTCAGGTATTTTTTATTTATTTACTTTTTTCTCGTATAACTATATTTTAATAGATATATATGGGAAAAAAGTGTCCCCCCAAATATTTTACTCACCAGCCGCTACTGGTAAAATGTCAGGACAGAAAAAGCCGCAACTTGATAGATATATACAGTGAATTTATTTATTAATGCAACATGTACTATGTCATTACCATGGATACAGTTTTTGACAGCAATATAAATCGTGTTTTTTTGTACTTTTGCTCATTGCTGATTTAAAAATTAATCAACATGTCTACAGATGAAGAAAAAATAATGATAGTAACTTGGTATAACTCCCAAATGAGTTTAAGAGAAGTTTCTACTGTATTTAGTGCAACTTATCCAGATCGGCCACTACCAAATCCCTCAACAATTTCAAGACTAGTTAATAAATTTCATCGCGAAGGATGTCTTAAGTCAAAACATAATAAAAAAAGAACAACATCCCACGTGCTTACAGAAGAGAAGCAGTTGGAAATATTATTACAAGTGGAAGAAAACAATCAAAATACTTTAAGATCAATTGCACAAACCGTTGGTGTCAGTATTGGATCTGTTTTTAACTTCTTAAAAAAAGAAAAGTTTCGATCATACACATTTCAAAATCATCAAGAATTGTTAGAAAAGAACGCAGCAGTACGTATGGATTTTTGTTTTGAAATGTTTGAAAAAATTAATTCCGACCCCACAATGCTTCAAAGAATTTTATTTTCTGACGAAGCAACGTTTACTATAAATGGTGAAGTGCATGGACAAAATTTTAGGTACTGGAGTTGAGAAAATTTACATTTGTTTCATTCATACCGAACTCAAAGGCCGCAAAAATTAAATGTTTGGGCAGGGATAATAGGAACCAATATTATAGGGCCTTATTTTACTGACGGTAACCTTAATGCTGCAAAATATCTAGCCCTTTTGCAAAACCAAATATTACCTGCGTTGCGAAACCTGAATATTAATGGACAAGTATGGTTTCAACATGATGGCGCACAAGTCCATTATTCTAGAATAGTTAAAGAATATTTACATAGATCTTTCCCAAATAGCTGGATTGGAAGAGGAGGGTCGATGAATTGGCCAGCGAGATCTCCGGATTTGGCACCCAATGACTTTTTTTATTGGGGATATTTAAAGGCCAAAGTATATAATGGAGAACTTAGGGATGTTGCTGAACTGCAAGAAAAAATTGTTCAAGCATCCAACAATATACTTCAAGAGCAATTGCTGAATGTTTTGAATCATTTTTATGATCGCTTAACATTTTGTATGCAAGTAAACGGAGAAACTTTTGAACATTTATTATAAGTTTTTATTAGTTATTTATTTATTATTATTATTATTATTATTATTATTATTATTATTATTATTTTATTAGTATTTTCAATAAAATATTTTGTTTTTGCTAGTAAATATGGTTTTTTCTATGTTGCAAATGAAAATGAACATGATTTATATTGCTGTCAAAAACTGTATCCATGGTAATGACATAGTACATGTTGCATTAAAAAATAAATTCACTGTATAAACCGGTACGTGTAAAGATTTTTTTACCTGTTTTCAATGAGATTTATAGTATACATATTTTGAAAAATATTAACTTTTTAAAAAGAGAGTCCCAAAAAATATCAGTTACTGCCTTGGACAAATGTATGGAGCACCCATGCAGTTATAATATAACATCTAAATTTATGTACATTGTAACTTGTATATATTTGACAAAATGTCTTTAAAATATCATTGACACATTCTAAAAGACATACGTCTAATCAGATAACCAAAAATGTAAATAGAGTTATGATAAATCTTGAAATATAAATAAATATAGGCTCAGATCTGTTACGTTTTGTTTACATAAAAATAAACTAGGGCTTGGATCATTATTACACATGTGTTTGAAGTGAACACTGTCTTTTTCATGTTTTATTGAGTTCAAGTGAATATTCTTGATTATATTATGGCTAAAAAACGTGAACCGACTGTGGCAAAAAGGAGTCAAATTGTATTGCCCTATTCACAAGGACAGTCACAAGTGAAAATTAAAAAAAAAAAACAAAAAAAAATGGAGTGTTCAAGAAAAGTCGTGCAAATTACCATCAAAAGGTTCTAAGAGACTGATACTTATGAAACAAGACCAAAAACCAGAAGAAAATGCGCGGCCACTTCCAGAGATAATCGTTTTATAAAGAGAAGTGTTCTTCGTAAACGCTCAATATCATCAAAAGAGCTGGCTGGTGATCTGTGGAAGCATAGAGAAGTTAAAGTTTTTTCTAAAACAATTAGAAGACGTCTAAAGGAATCTAATTTGCATGGAAAACAACTGTTGACCGAGCGACACAAAAAACTTCGCCTTGAGTGGGCCAAAAGACATTTAAATTGGATACCTGATGAATGAGCGAAAATCATTTGATCTGATGAGTCCAATATAGAAGTAAGCATTGTAATGATTTAGTACTTACGAATTTAACAGAAAAATAATTTTCTAAGCAATTATTGCACTAACAATATAAAATTTAATTTACTATAAATTTACGAAATTATGGTTTGTTTTTTTCTTTTGTGGATCAGCTTTTTGGACAACCTGGGGCCATCTTTGTAAGACGTAAGTCGGGTCAACCTTTTCATCCTGACAGCATCATTTCTACGGTCAAATTTGGTAGTGATATAGTCTAAGAGCTAGCAACGTCACAAAAAAGTTTATTTTAGGTCGGTTGGTTTTTCGATATTTCCCTTTCTTATTGAAGTTAGGTAGGGATGCGGTACGTCTGGCACCTGGGAGCGGTTGCATTTACCTGTGCGCATCTCGCCTGTACAGGTAAAAAGTGGATATTTTGAAATCATTTTAAGACATTTTTTAAGACAAATTTGTCTGGTTCCTAGTTAAACAACGGAATTTCCGTCTGGCAAATTAATATTGTATTCTTCGACTACAGAGAACTATATCATATTAAAATTACAGCTATACTAAAATGGTTTGAAAATTATTAATTACTTAAATTAGATCTGGCTCAATGTTAGCAACAACGAAACTGTCTGGCAACTATAAATTTATAATGCTAAAAAGACATAGAAAATTATATATAAAAAAAAATGTCTTAAAATGATTTCAAAATATCCCTTTTACCTGTACAGGCGAGATGCGCACAGGTAAACGCAACCTAGCTCTCGGACTAATAGCATCATGATCTGGGGGTGCATGTCCGTCAGTAGCTTAGGCGAAATCTTTTTGTGCCAGGGACGCATTATTCTGTTCGTTATATTACCATGCTTAATGAAGTTTTGGAGCCATCAATATTAAAATTATTTGATGAAGACAATGCAGAATATGTTTTTCAATAAAATAATGCCCCCTGTCACAAAGCCAAAGCTACAAATGAATAATTTTCCAAAAACAAAGCGTCACTTATTGCATGGTGGGGGGTCCCTAGACGCAAATTTAAAATTTATGGTCGATTCTGATAAACAAAGTGCCTCTTTACAAATGCAAATCAAAAGAAGAATTGAAGAAAAATATTGTGGACGAATGGTTCAATGTACAATCCTATGTACGTAAAAAACTTGTGGACAGCCTAAAAGGGTACGTGCGGTAATTTAATCACGAGCAGGTACCACAAAATATTAATAATTTCGATTAATGTTGTCATTAAAAGCTGTATGTATTATTTTATTTACCATTTTTCCTGTAATAATCCTAAAATTCAATAAAACGTACAGTGCTCCATACATTTTTCCAAGGCTGTATATCAACAAGGCCAACCTCAGTAGCACAGTGGTAGCGACCCTGCTTTTCGTGCTAAAGGTCTCGGGTTTGAATCCCGGTCAGGGCATGGATATTTGTATTTGTCCTTATCACCTCATCCTCATTTAAAATAATAAAAAATAAATAAAATTAAAAAAAAAAGCATCATATCATAAATATATCACCGCTCCCAACCCGGTCACCATGGAAGTTGTAGACCTGAAACTTCACTCTTCGGAGTGAAAGGCTCGTACCCAACATAAAAGTAACAGTACGTTAGTGAAAACTACGACTCGGTGAGACTACTGTGGGACGTTTATGGGCTGAAGATGATGATATCAAATCGAAGTATTATACCACGGAGAAAGTATTTCCAAATCCAAATACCAGAAATTAAGTAATTCTAAATACTTTTTCAAGTATTTTATTTTAAATATTCCTAGCTCTGAATGAAACACTGATTCATTCCTTCAATGTGTTTATTAAAAAATAAAATAAAATTGATAATAATTCAATTAATATTATTAAAAAACTAGATGTCTACTGAAAGCAAGATTCAGTGTTTCATACTAGATTTTAACCTTCAAAACATAATAAATGAATATTAACTTACGTTGGTTTAGATAGTTTATCAAGATTGCGATGTCTGTCAATGAGAGTATGAAGAATTCTGTGGACAAGAAGTCTCATGTCTGGATCCGATGCTAGTGACATACGTAATAATGGATGTAGAAAAGATACCGGGAATGTTGTGTTCAAGTGAATTGTCTGGTATTTTGTTCCAACCTGTAAATATTACATACTTTAAGAAAAATTTATGTGAAGTGTGAATTTTCATGCATTTCGGGGTTTTGCAGGTATTTAGTAAGTGAATGATGATTATTTGGGATGCCAAAACAAATTTTATATTAAAAAATGTTTTTGTTAATTTTAATTCGAACGCCTAATACCATTATTTAGGTTTCTAAATATGTGCAGTATTTATATATATATATATATATATATATATATATATATATATATATATATATATATATATATATATATATATATATATATATGTATATATATATATAGCAAGGTTCATTAAAAATTTTAAAAATTGCGCCTATGGCTTTCATTGGTTGTTATAAGCTCCGCCCCTCTGATTTCGTGTACATTGAAACAGAATTAAATTATAATTTAAACAATTTCCACTGGTTATTAAATATACGCTTTTAAAAATTAAATGCAACGTTTGCCAAAATATAACTAGAATTTTGAAAAAATAATTTAAATATAAAAATTAAAAAAATAAAAAACAAAATATTGTAACATTACAAGTTGCCTATCCTCCCCTGACAGATGCGCAGATGACCAATGGCTATTAGGATATACAGTTGACGGCCAACCACGGTTCCAAACACGTTAAACCTTGTTATATCATTTTATTTCATGTTTGTAATTATTTACATCAATAAACAAGTATTACAGTGTGTTACAGTTCAGAAGTGGGATAAATCCAAGCTTAAGTGGTGAACGATTGGTGACAATTTTTAGTGAGTGAAAATTGAGATTGTTTAAGTTTAAGTGCGGAGTACCTGTGCCGATTCGCGACGGACAGCGAGTGGTGTATTGTAAAACTTCAAGGAATAAACATAATTTGTGTCTGTACGACGTACTGTGCGGCAGAAGTTGTGTTGTGCGAGTTACGCGACGAATTGCGAACCGCGTGGTGAAATTTTGAGGTTAGCGCGGGAAAATCTCGTGAGGTTAGCGTGTTGTGTTGGCGCGAAACTGGTGTTCCGGTGCGAAGCTAGTTACGTTATAGACACTGTGTGAAGTTGGTTAACTGTCAAAAATATTTCAAAATGGCGGAATCTGACAACTACGTTGACGCGACACAGGATTCGAATAGATCATGTGATACAACAAATGGAAACGATACGACGTCCGCCCAGACGAATAACATGAATGTTAATGAAATGCTGCAATTACTTTTAGCTACTATGTTAAGACGTGAGACTCGTGGTGATAGCGCAAGTCCCAGTTCAACGGAAACAACCCGTTCAAGTGCAAGCAAACTTCCCTTTTCAGAAATCGGTGCGCAAATTCCTAAATTCGGGCAAGCTGGTGACGAATCGCTTGATGTTGAAGTCTGGCTACAGCGAGTCGATGACATTCAGTTAATGTACGAAGTATCAGACCAAACGATGAAAGTGTTGGCAACAAATCGCTTACTAGGCAACGCTCGTAAATGGTATGAATCGACACCTGATATTCATTGTAAGCCATGGGCTGGAATTAAAAGCGAGTTGCGAGATCTTTTTGGTAACAGGATCGATGAAATAGATATTTTAGAAAAGATACGAAGCATGCGTTGGAAGTCAAACGAGTCATTCGAGGACTACTTCCATGCGAAGGTACGCTTAGGGCGACAGATCAAAATGAGGGATGAGGAAATGATCCAACATCTCATTCGAGGGATCGATAATTTCACAGTCCGTACACAAATGATTACGAACAAACATACTTCATTATCCGAACTGCTTTCGACAATGAAGATGGTGTCTAAAGAAATGACACGTACAGATCAAAAGCGATCACGTGAACCGTTCTCCGAACAAAAGAAAGTTAGAGACTTTAACCGAGTTAAGATACCCGACAAAACTGGTGTAGTTGACTCTGCGAAAAATGCTGTTAGCAACCCAAGAAATGCGATTGTGTGTTTTAAGTGTAATAAACAGGGACACATAGCCCGTGAGTGCCCAGAAAAACGTAAAAGCAACGAGAAACAATCTTCAATCGATGCAACGGTATCCTCAGTGCACCGTATTGAAACTGACAACCACCTATTTCACAAAGAGTGTGTAGTTAACGGTCGAGCGGTATGCGCTATGCTCGACACGGGCGCGAAATCAAACTTGATCCGTGAGAAATTAATCTGCGAACTAGATGTGCAAGTGCGTCCATCTCAAAATGTGTTAATCGGACTAAACGATACACGAGTGATGTGTAGTGAAGTTGTTGACTTAGAAATCCAAATGGACAATGAACATTATGAACTTGAAGCTATAGTGGTACCAGATCTATCAATTCGTGATGATCTACTTTTAGGCAGGGAGTTTTTAACCTGTGTTGAACTGATCTACGCTAATAGTTGTGTAACGATTCGCAAGCCGAAAGTAGAAATGCCTGCTAGTGAGTGTAGTGAATCAGACATTTTTAGAATTGACACTGACTGTTTATGTGGCCCAATTGAGGTTAATGTTGGTGAAGTGGCCTTGAACACTAAACGCGAAATCCGTGAAATAGTGATAGATTCTCAAGATTTCCCGGAAGAAACTTCAAACGTTACCGGTAGTGAAATCCGAACCAAGATGAAGATCACACTTAAAGATGATAGGTCAATAGGGTTTTCCCCTCGACGATTATCATTCCATGAAAAAGAATTTGTTGATGCTGAAATTAACAGGCTGTTGAAGAAGGGAGTGATACGACCCAGCGTTTCGGACTACGCAAGCCCCATAGTCCTTGTTAGAAAGAAAAATAATGAATATCGTCTCTGCGTGGACTATCGAGCCCTTAACAAGGTGACCTTCAAAGATAAATATCCTCTTCCGCATATTGATGACTTGATAAATAATCTAAGCCAGAAAGAGTACTTTTCAACATTGGATTTTAAGAGCGGATTTCATCATGTTTATTTAGAAGAGCGATCTATAAAGTATACCTCATTTGTAGTGCCTGGAGGACAATATGAATACGTTAAAATGCCTTTTGGGTTATGCAATGGTCCTGCTGTTTTCCAAAGGTTTGTGACAGAGATCTTCCACGATCTAGTGGTGAGTGGTGAGATTCAAATATATCTCGACGACATTTTGGTTGCAAGCAAATCATTACAAGAGCATATTGCTACCCTGAAAAAGATAATGGAACGAATAAAAAGAAGCAGATTACAACTTCGCCTAGACAAATGCAAATTTGCAATGAAACATTTGGAATATTTAGGTTACCGTATTTCCAAAGATATGATACAACCTGGTAATGAAAAGACGTCAGCAGTTGAACGCTTCCCACTGCCGACAAACGAGCATGAGCTTAGACGTTTTCTAGGCTTAACAGGCTATTTCAGGAGGTTCATAAAAAGTTACGCCACGATAGCCAAGCCGTTATCCGACTTACTTCAGAAAGACAAGAAGTTCGTTATGAATGAGGTTCAACGCTCAGCATTCGAGAACCTTAAGACATGTCTGGTGAGCGAACCCATATTAAAAATCTACAACCGATATCTAGAGACTGAGCTGCATACTGATGCTAGCGCTAGTGGCCTAGGCGCCATATTACTACAACGACATGAAGACAATAAACTTCATCCCGTGTTTTACGCAAGCTGGAAGACGACGCCTGAAGAGTCTAGGTACAGTAGTTTCAAACTTGAGACTCTAGCCGTCATCAAAGCTATAGACAAGTTTCGTATTTACCTGCTTGGTAAGAACTTTAAAATCATTACAGACTGTAGTGCCCTGAAACAGACTTTGGCTAAGAAGGATGCCAATAGACAAATATTCGGCTGGTGCATCAAACTGGAAGAGTATGATTACACCATCGAACACCGTCATGGTAAAAATATTAGTCACGTTGATTGTCTTAGTAGATGTTATACCTATGTCATAGAACAAGCTGCCGATGAGCTACACAACAAGCTGGTTATCTTACAAGACGTAGACGAAGAAATCACCCGACAAGGTCAGCTGGTCTCAATTCAGAGGGTATCTCCACCTTCTGATCGCGCCCCGAAGATGGCATCAAAGTTCGTGGGGCCCTACCAGGTCAAAAGGGTCCTCGACAATGACAGGTTCGTCGTGGCCGATGTTCCAGGCCACCCCCGTACGCAGAAGCCCTACGAAGGCATCTTACCATCCGAACGGATGAAACCGTGGGTAAACGGAGAATCCTCCTCCGATGAAGAAGACGATCCACCTTCCGATGATGACATCGAGGACGATGTCGTCTCCAGGACGGCCGACTGTAACATTACAAGTTGCCTATCCTCCCCTGACAGATGCGCAGATGACCAATGGCTATTAGGATATACAGTTGACGGCCAACCACGGTTCCAAACACGTTAAACCTTGTTATATCATTTTATTTCATGTTTGTAATTATTTACATCAATAAACAAGTATTACAGTGTGTTACAATATAATATTGTCTCTTCTCGCAGGGTTCGATCCCTCACGATCGAGTTAGTTGGGTGAGAAGCCAGGATCATAACCACTACACCAGGATACACCTTCCAGTGTAGAGTGTTACAAAGCTATAACTTGTGTACATTATTAGCCAAAAAAACACAAATAATGCGTTTTTTCCCACAAACATAATCTGATCAAAAATTCCTGTTGTACTATTCCGGTTCACACCAATGTATATTATTTAGAATTTGTTCAGATTTTTAGTTTAAACCATCTGGGCTACAGAGTTTGGGACAAAAAATTTTTTGCACAATTTTGGCAAAAATCGCTTCAAAATAATTTATTTTGCAAAAATAAAAATTTGATCGTTAATCCACGTGCCAAGGGCTTTCATTTGATACCCTACTCAGAATTATAAAAAAATATTTTTTTTTTCGATGATCACATTTTTGTTTATATTTTTTGGGGGATATGTTTTTTAGATGTTTTAGTATTTCTCCTATGTGCGGGTCGAGAGTTGTATAAGCATGCCAAATTTCAACTCTCTAGGTTTAGCCGTTTGGCTACAATTTTTACCGTACAGACAGACAGACAGACTGACAGGCAGACAGACAGACAGACGACAAAATGACAGTATAAGGGTTTTTTGGTCATACCTACAAAACCCTAAAAATTAATGTGAAGTGTGAATTTTCACACATTTCAGGATTTCGCAGGTATATAATAAGTAAAGGCGGCATGAGTGTGTAGGACAAATTCTGCTTTGTAGTAATCACGACAAAATGAACGATATTTTTAAAATAATTTATCGTCTGTTAATCTAAGAGCTTTAAGAACAAATTTTATGTTAAAATATTTTTTTGTTAATTTTAATTCGAATACCTAATGCTATTATTTAGGTTTATAAATATGTGTATTTTTTTTTTTATATAGCAAGGTTCATTAAGATTTTAAAAATTGCGCCTATGGCTTCCATTGGTTGTCATATGCTCCGCCCCTTTGGTTTCGTATACATGACACATAGGATGAAAATATAATTCCAACATTCTAACTGGTTATTAAATTTACGCTCTTAAAAATGAAATGCAACATTTGCCAAAATATAACTAGAATTTAGACAAAATAATTTAAAGAAAATATAAATGGAATAATAAACAAAAAATAAAATTGTCCCCTATGCCCGGGAGCAAACCCTAGAATTCTGGGTAGCTAGCGAGCATGCTAACCATTAGACCATGATACGTCTTCTAGTCTAGTGTGTTACATAACTATAATTTTTGTAAATCGTCAACAAAAAAACACAAAAAATGCGTAATTTTCCGAAAACATAATCTGATCAAAAATTCCTGTTGTACTATTCCGGTTCACACCAATCTACATTACTTAGAATTTTTTCAGATTTTTGTTTAAACCATTTGGGCTACAGGGTGTGGGGCAATTTTTTTTTTTTGCACAATTTTGACAAATATCGCTTCAAAATAATATATTTTGCAAAAATAAAATTTTGATCGTTAATCCACGTACTAAGGGGCGGAAAGAAAATTTGCAGCTTTTATTTAGTTTTATTTATGTAACAAAATCATTTTCAAAACTTGCTATGTTTAATTTGTACGATTTATATTATTTATTATTTTGTAAATAAATGGTCGCCATTTTGAAATGGTTAAAATTAAAGTATGATATTTTTATATCTTTATAAAGCTGATTTAATATACTTTCGAGGAAAAAAATTAAAGTGCCGATTCCCTATGCTAGATAAAAAGTTGAAACAATTTCCGCTGCAACCGGAAGTGATGCAGAATTCTTATTATAATCCTTAAGTGGGCCCTTTTGCCTAGTTTAACTTTTCTTCTGAAGAATTTTTTGTATCTCTTAAAATAAAGGAATTATTCGAGGTGAGGCGTTTCAAACAAACACCCTGTATTAAGTGTTTGCATTATGACATGTATGCAGTTGACTCTAGTTTGATATTATGTGTGTTAACTTCGTTACACAAAATGCCACACAACATGCCAACATGAACACAAAATGCCAAGATTAAAGGAATAACTTTTCATTCGTAAGTATTTTCCATTTATATTGTGTAAGTGAACTAATGAGATATTGATAAATTTCAACATACACGTTACTTATGGACAACGGCGTACTGTCATAATTTTCTACTATAAGTTCTGTATGTATTTATTTACGTGTGTGTATCATTAATTTTATAATAATAAATTACAGATGTATAGTATTTTATTGATTGTTTGCATCTCCTATCTTTATCTTCTTTGGAAAATATCAAGATTGGTATTATTTGTCTCATTTTGTAATACGTAACTAAGGGAAAACTAAACATGGAAAGTTCATTTTTTATGTTGTATATTGACAATACATTTATAATATTATCATAGTATTGGTTCACATGGATACGCCAAAATCTGTTTACACCACAACAGTCACCAAAGTAACCAGATCTAGTTTCGTACTACAAATTGAGACGGATTATATTTTGTCTTTTTGTACCGATAACAATTATTTTAATAAATCGCCCTATGCCACTGTACAGCCGGAAACTCCTGTCCGCCATTTTGAAATACTATTCTGGTTTTGCTATCTATTGCTACCGAGCTACAGATGCTACATATTTCGACACTTAAAGACATCTTGACAAGATTTTGATTATAATAATGAGAATTTTGGTTATGAGACCTTACCTTAAGCAAACTCTTCAACAAAATTCCCTGGAATAAGGTATCAGCTGGCGAATGTGATTCTGGAAGAGGATAGTGAACCTTATTCATAATAAACATCATAATTTCGATCTTTTGATAATCCGGCAAGTGATAGGCGAATTCTCCGAGAGCGTTAATAAGTGCTTCTTGATATAAGCGTTCATCATGTTGTCTACTCTGACCATGTCCAACAGATGACTGCAAATGGCGTAATAATGAATTGATGATTTCAAGCACAGATGGACCAACGCTTTCGCCTGCTGCAATTGCTATAATTTTGGAAAGAACATCAGCAATACTTGTACGGATTTTTGGACTTGATTTTATATTATCATCCAAATAAGCCATCAGTGTTTCAACAACTGTGTATGAATATTGGGCCTGAAAGAAGAACAATTATAAATACAAAATATTTCTTCTCATGCTAAAATGCACCCATGGACAAAAATATTGCAAAATCATTTCATAAATAAAGTTTTAAATATAAGTTTACTCATTATCTAATTAAATTAAAATATTATACGTTTTCTAACTTAGTGAAGATGCAATATTTGTATCGAATCTTTTACATTAAATAAGTACCTGTATGGAAAACATGATGATCTTAAATGTATGAATGGCGAACTGATTCGGTACCCATAGTTTATGAAGATCAAAATGCCTAAAAAGAAAGTATTTATTAAAATAATATCATATAAAACGCATATTAAATATAATCATAGTTAAATATCAAGGTGGTTCTACACCAATTACATTAGTCTGTTTTTTAAAAGTTGCAATACATTTTATAATTTTAAATGTTTCTAGTTTACGGTTTTATTGTACTCGAACACGTGTCAGAAAACACAAGGATTAGTTGTTTATAGTAAAGAAGACTTTAGTTGACAGATGACGGTTAATTAAAGTATATGGTTCAATGGGAGAGAACTATAGCAATTAAATTTCCATTTTTGAATAGAGCCATATCATTTGTTCAGACAAAGCTAGAAATAGAGAAAGAGATACAATTTGTTTCACTCATGGAGAAGGAAAGACTATTAGCGCCGCCCAGACCTGAATGCGCGCGCGTGTATACAAAGGGACATACGTTGAAGTTACCATATTGTAATACAACAAAAAAGACAAAAATTATGAACGGACGTTACAGTAAGAATCCGAAATACGTTCTTGACATCTTACATAAAACTGTGTGAAATAGATATATATTTCTTTATCGGTTCTCAATCGATCAATCTGTCAAGTAAATTCTCCTTTACTATAGTATATAATCCCTAGTTGAATTTAGTTGGGTTTTACCTATTACCGACCCTTATATTGCTTTCGGCGTCTTTTGATCTGTTTGTGTCATTTTGGTACAAACTTGTGTTTATTTTGACCAATACAATATTTCCTTGGGTTAATGTTCCGTATTAGTCCACCGCAACTAGACTTGTATGCTTAGAATGAATTATTTTATAACATTAGAAACGAGAAGGCATGGTCGTAAGAGTGGGGAGCCAATAGTAATTATTCATGCATCTGTAGTTGGCAGAGATATACCCGTTTTTCGCTTCGTCAAAACCAAATCTCATTCCAACTAGCATACACCTTCTGTCTGACGAGTTATGTCTGGTGGACTTATACGGAACATTAACCTTTCCTTGTGTTCCTCCCCCACGCAACCGAGGTGTAATTTTAAGGTATTTTTATGTAAATAATGATTACCCATTTATTATTCATTCAGTAAACATTCATATATTTTATTCAAGTCTAAAATACATCAAGTACAAACTGATGTTGAAATATTATTGTGTTTTAATTGTGATGTGCTTTTTTAGTAGATATAATAAATAGTTATAGTGAAACCACTGCCTACTTATTTACAAACTGATAATCCCTTAAACTCAACTCGCAGTCATTAAGTTAGCTGTGAGCATGCAAAGAACGGTTTTGGATAACTGTCAAAACGGTATCATCCTGTGCATACTCTACACTCACTAAAAAATTATAGTTTGTTAATGCATTTTGAGTACTTACTTAAGAACTGGACGTAGTACAGATTTAATATGTCCAAATGAAGCTCTACCAATCAATTCTCTCATACAAGTTTCTGCAAGTGCAGATGGATCCATAGTGTGATCATCTTGTCCTGTTTCCATATCACCTCGGGATTCATTGCCCTCTGAGCCCTGCATGTTGAAAAGAAGTGATGGAACTATCTTATCCATATGCTGTTGCTCCCAAATGTTCTCCACAAGGTCATCTGATACTGTCTTTCTCACGACAGCTTGTAACCCTCTTATACCAGCAAGACGTATTTTAGTTCGGGTTTCCCTATCTTCTTCACTACTGTGACACATTGCAGAAAATTTACTTACGAAGAAATCATATCGTCGATGATATGAAGGTGTATCTTCTTCAATGTTTGCAAAACGGACGAACTAAAAAAAAAAGAATGATTTGAAATGTGAATTGTCACAGCTTTCAGGATTGCGTAGCTATTTAGTGAGTTAAAGCTCATAAAGCAACACTTTAAGGGTTTTGTAGGTATGAGCAAAGTTTGAGGAAAGTTCTCAGATCCTAGTCCTCCGGTCACAGATATGAAAACCGTTAGGTCAGTCTGATGGTTCGACTGATTCTAGTATCTCTGTATAAACTCATTTTAAGCAGAGAGTCGAACCGGAACCGTAATCGGAACGTAATAGTGCAAAAATTAAAAATCAAAACAGAAACCGGAACGAAATGTTAATAATGGTCAATTTGAGTTCAATTTCTTTTTTTTTTTTTTTTTTTCATTAAATTATTTAATTAATCACCTTCTTACTACTAAAACTTATATTGACTGATAAAAGAATTAATCTGTCGGCAGCAAATTTGAAGCATATTTTAATGTGGCGATTAAACATGGATTTTTAATTTATTTTCATTTCAAATTTCAAATATTATTTTTACAACTGAATGAACTATGATTAATTTTTATTTATTTTTTTTTTTTGTTTATTTTATTTTTTTTGTAATAACAAGGTTTATGTTATTCCGTTTTCTTCTTTATAATATTGCGATTCTACAAACTTTTTTTTATCATTTTAGTACGACAAAAGTTCATATTATTTATTAACGTTTTTCTTGTCTATAATTCTGATTATATGAACTGTTTGTAATTAGAGTCGGACTAAAGTATTCTCACGCCCCGGGCAGACTCTTTATATGGCGCCTCCACATTGCATAATTACGCAAAAATTAATTTGAAGTTACTAGCCAGCTGAACAAAATTTTTAAGGGCGCTGAAAATTAAGTTGTTCAATGCTGTCAAAAATATATGTTGAGCAAAAAATAAGTGTTTAACTAAAATATTCAGCACTCTTTGCATCTGGCGCCCAGGCAACTGATTGTCTTGACAGCCCCTTAATCCGGCCCTGTGCCTTATTAATTATTTTTGTAATTTTCTTCTAATTCGTTAAAATTTTATTTTATTTACGCGCAATATGTATCACTATTTTCGTTTTTATGTTCCTAAAGTGTTGTTTGTTTTCGTTTTTGACAATAAATTTTTTAATTAAGTTCTATTTCTTCTGTATTTTTAATTTTATAATTGAAAAACAAGCATAAGAAGGGAATTTGGTAAATAAAATGAAACCAAAATTTATGCCAGTAGATATTTGGTGTTAGACTCGATTTTAACTTTTTATTCGAACCGGAACTGAACTGATTTTTAGACGAACCAAACCGAAACTGGAATGAAAAACATTTACTTGGAACGTAACTGTAAACCGGAACGAATTTAAATAAATTTGGGTTCGACTCTCTGATTTTAAGTGTTAAATACTGGAGGCTGAGTCTCCTCCAAGACTACACAGTATCGGAATATGATACAGTGGTACCTCGACTTACGAACCTCTTGACATAAGAACTTTTTTAATATCCTATTTTAACCTATATATACAAACTTAAACTTGAGATACGGTTCATATCTCGAGCATTTCTTTTCAAATTAACTAAAGCCTGTTTTACATTATACGTTTTTAACTTTTTTCCTTCATACTAGAAACAGGCTACTAACAAGCGACTAGTACAGGCTACAAATAGAAAACTTCTGAAACAGAAAAACAGATTTTTTTTTTTTTTCCTTTTTACAATTTAATGGAAGATGATATTCATACTAATCATGTAAAACCAAAGATTTCGTAAATAAAAATTAATATGAAATGGTATACAGAATGTATATTTATAGTGTACCTAATAATGCTCCTTCTCTATTTCTATGCAATTACTTCATTTAGGTGAGAATATTTTTATTGGATTTTTTTTTAAATTATCAAATCTGGGAACTGATTAACTGATTATCGATAAGTACAAATGGAAAATTGGTTTCAAGACACTAACTGTAATCAGGAATGAATCAAGTTCTTAAATCGAGGTACCACTGTAAATCCGAAGCTGTAGAACACAATACCACATCCCTGTGTTCCACAGACCTCCTTAACCATAGCAACTTTTATCAATTATAGACATTTATCATTATGACATTAGTTTTATGTAACGTTAATGAATTTTGCATGAATTAATAACTTTACCTAGAGGTTTGCTTTACAATTAATAAAGGAAATATTGAAATATCCTTACCGAATTTGTAGCAAGAATTTCTAACTGTGGATCGGAAGATTCCAATAATTTCTGAACCATTTTCAAAAAACTTTCAACAAATAAATTTAAGGTCTGCGCATGACATGCCACTAATAACTGATCCATTGCTTCCATAGCAATTATGACAAACCTATAAAAAAATATTGAAAATATAATATAAAGTCATAATGAAAAGAAAAAGAACTTACCCATTTCGTCGCCTATATATATCTCTAGATGCTTTCTGGTACAAATATTCTCCAATCCGATCCAACTTCTCCGGAGAACTAAGTGAATAATAAGTGAGCTTCTCCATGTTTGCTTTAACAAGTCCATCCTGAGGCACTACAGGAAAGATGTTGTCTACTAGCCTCTTATATCTTGGTCTAAGTGCACTACAGCATCCGCAACAACCTTCAATAATACCAAAAAAATTGTCACTTTGACATTTCAATAACCTAATTTACTACAGACAAATCACTTTTTACACTTACCTAACATTTTGAACTATGTATTAACAATTTATATAGAAATAAACAAAAGGTATGTTAGAATTATAAAATAATTAGTTAAAACACTGACAGACTTATACACATTAATAATTTTGTGGCTATATTACATTATTATGACAGATCACATTTCTATTTTAACGACTAATTAACCGTAATGGCAGGTAATGTTATTATTATAAATGGTCAATAGGTGGCCATAGTAGTATTATTTGTAGGCACATGAATGAAATTTAATTTATGAATTAAACTATTTTTCTACTGAAGTTTACTACAAAAATACTTGCAACTACACAGAAAAGGATGAATTAAAGAACAAACCTTTCATTTTTATATTTGTTAATAATATATATTTATAGTTCACTATTACTACTCAACAATTACTGAGGAAAACAATTTTTGTATAAATTAAATATTATTTAAAAGTCAAAATTAAGGAAAATATGCTTAAAAAAATCATATATACATCTTTTTCATTATCAACTTACATCCAGGGTCAGTGCATTTTTGAGCCATAGAGTCAAAAACATCCGTCATTTCACTGGTATCAAAACAACATTTAACAATTGAAGCCATTTTCGTTATTATTTAGATAATTCAACAATTATTATATTAAAAATCACAACAAACAACAACGTATACTGTTACTATAACATGTATTGATATATTATATACGGATATAAGTTGCAATGGGAATTATAGTCGAATACATTTGTTTAAATTCATTTTAATCACATTTTACTACATATTTTATTGTTGTCTGATGGGCATACTAGGGAGTCGGAAGCCTGACTGAAGGCGTTTTACAAAATACAATCCCCTTGTGCGCACGCAACCAGCACAAGCAATGTCACATGCTGGTGGTAGGCACGAGCGCGCCATCACACTGACCTATATAATGAAACTTCGTATTATCAGCTGTTGCTGCAATCGATTTTATAATCTTGCTTACACTCATTTGTCTTGTTCACTGATCATTATGGTTTTCATTATCGTTATTTATGTAATTAAACTAGGCGTTAAATGTAAGGTGTTACATTACATGTATTGTAGTCGTCTGACAAGTAGGAAAATAATAGTAACTCAGGCAATTTCCAATACAGAGGATTCTATTAAAATATTTTATTTATTTATTTCAAGCTTACAGACAATGAGCCTAAAAAGCTCAATATCATAAAGTAAAACAAAATATAATACAAAATTAAATTTTACAATGTTCAATGGACCCTCGCTTAAAGAGCACCTTTCATAACGAGTAATTCGCATTCCGAGCAAAACAAATTGTAAAAAATTTACTCTTATAACGAGCGACAAGTCGCATAACGAGTGACGAACCCTCACTTCTGCTTCTAAGAATTTTTGGCCGGAGAGTGTTTTCGAATGTGACTTAGAGGGGTTTGAGACAGTACCTGTGGAGCCTTTAGTCAACGAGGTTGTGTCTTTGGGGGAACATCATCAAGATCATGGGACGGGAGGTGGATAACAATGATATCGATGAGCTTCTGGTAGAGCACAGACAAGAGCTGAACTCCGAAGAGCTTATGGAGTTGCATTGTGTTTCATAGCAAGAAGTTGTGGAGGAGAGTTTGTTAGAGGAAAAAGAGTTAACAGCAAAACAATAATCTTCTGGGGCAATAAGAGAAATGCTAAAAGCATGGGAATCTGTTAGATCGTACATCAGCCTGAGCAGTGTTGTAATAGATACATTTGAAAATATATCTAGATACAGATACAGATACTTGAGGAAAAATGTATCTAGATGCAGATACAGATACAAATTTTGAAAAGTATCTAGAAACAGATACATTTTTTTTACAATGTATCTAGATACTTCAAGATACTTTTAAGATACTTTCGGAAAAATGAAAACACCACAAAAAAAAAGAAATAACTAGAGCAAGGAATATATTTGTTCACAAGAAAAAATAAGTTATGCACTATTATTACTCTTAAAATAAACACAAATAGCCTTTGAAGCTGTGTGTCAGAAATATTAACTAACTATATACCTATGTAATCTTTAAAAAAATCACTTTTTTATTCCAATTTCAGCGGATATCTCGAACATTTTTTGTTTGCTAATAAATTACTGATTATTAAATGAGTATTTAGGATGACAAACATAAAACAACAATTTTATTTATTATATTTTTCTTTATTTAATTCACATTTATAAAATTAATTCTTATTCTTAGATTAGATAATTACTTAATGGTTGTTTTACTTAACCGTTGTTAATAAAATTATTTATTTTTTTTTTTTTATTTATTATTTTATTACTGGTCGCTGATTGGTTAATTTAAACTTAAAATTCAAATATCTGAATGATGCTAAATGTATTACCAACTTGAAAAATCGTAAGGACATATTTTGTAAAAAGACCTTGAAAAAGACAAAATAGGAAAGTATCTGAAAAAGTACCTGAAATACAGATACTTAGATACTGATTTAAATATCTAGATACAGATACAGATACAGATACATATTTTAAAATGTACCTAGATACATTACAACACTGAGCCTGAGAAGCATCAGCCTAATAAGGCAGTGGCTATGCGCGCTACAAATTTATTTAAATTTGCTCTTTTTTTTCTGAGCATATTGTATTTATGAAGGAAAAACCACGTTCGGCCTCTGCCGAGCTTATTGCAATTGTGTTGATAATATTTTCGCTCTTTTGACCGTTTCAGGAAGTTCATTTTTATTATCCCTTAAAATATTATAAATATAATTTTTAAAATCATTAACACAGATTTTTATGTTAATAAATTTGCTTAGAGTCCTAACATTCTCTTCACCAGCTCGCCATGGATTGATAATTTCATCTAATTTCCAAGTAGTTGATGATTCATCTGAAAGCTTGAGTACTTAAGAACCACCTCTACGAACTATTTTTTTTTTTTTTTTAACAACCGGCTCTAACGAGTTGATGCGAACACATAGCAGCACATTACTGCTTGAGGCTGACTCGATCCAAGAGCCTGGCACAATTTCGGAAGATAAAAATCCGAAGGTGGTCAGGGGATTTGAACCCGCGTCCCTGTGCTCCGTAGACAACTGTGTTACTACGCAGCCACGGTAACTCTTGACAGAATGCTACTAATATTATTTCAAATTGTTTGTTCTCATAAGAAACTTATGAAAACTAGATGGTTGTGCGCCCTCTTAAAGAAATTATGCAACAAAATCACAAATATTAAATTGGATAGTGACACGAAAAAAAAAAAAAAATCCCGGGCCCTCACCCCAAACGGGCTCCACGGGTTTGAGCTTGCTCCCTCTAGCTCTCTTGACACCCGTGGCAAACCCGCCAAACTGCGCCCTTTTTTAGAATATGCACTGGCGTACCGAAAAGGGGAGTTTAGATGCTCGCAATCTTACTTCAATTCTTTTGATTTAGATGGTTGATATTTAAATATTTTAACATTTGAACCGAATACTAGATATGGCTCGACTTACAAATATCTCGATATATGAACATTTCGAGATACAAACTATTTTCATATCCTATTTTGACCTCTAGATACGAACAGTGATGTTTTTTATTTCATATGAATTAAAGTCTGTTTACATTATACTTTTATAAACGTTTTTCCCTATTACTAGAAACAGGCTACTACTACAGACAACAAATTGAAACTCCTGAGCCACAACACCAGACACAAGAAAATTGTCCTTTTATTACAATTTAATGGAAGATGATTTTCATACTAATCATGTAAAACAGAAAATGTTATGAATAAAAAATAATATTTAAGGGTATACAAAATGCATATTTATAGTGAAAAAATTGATGTGAAGTGTGAATTTTCACACATTTCAGGGTTTTGCAGGTATTTAGTAAGTGAGTGATGATTATTTGGGATGCCAAAACAAATTTTATACTAAAATATTTTTTTTTGTTAATTTTAATTCGAACGCCTAATACCATTATTTAGGATTCTAAATATGTGCAGTATTTTTTTTTTATATAGCAAGGTTCATTAAGAATTTTAAAAATTGCGCCTATGGCTTCCATTGGTTGTTATAAGTTCCGCCCCTCTGATTTCGTGTACATTGAAACAGAATTAAATTATAATTTAAACAATTTCCACTGGTTATTAAATTTACGCTTTTAAAAATTAAATGCAACATTTGCCAAAATATAACTAAAATTTTGAAAAAATAATTTAAACAATATAAAATTTAAAAAAAAATAAACAAAAAATCATATTGTCTCTTCTCGCAGGGTTCGATCCCCTTCGGATCGAGTTACTTGGGCGATAAGGTAGCGTCGAAAACAACTGCACCAGCATACACGTTCCAGCGAAGCGTGTTACAAAGCTATAACTTGTGTACATTATTAGCCAAAAATCACAAAAAATGCGTTTTTTTCCAAAAACGTAATCTGATCAAAAATTCCTGTTGTACTATTCCGGTTCACACTAATGTACATTACTTAGAATTTTTTCAGATTTTTAGTTTAAACCATTTGGGCTACAGGGTGTGGGACAAAATTTTTTTTGCACAATTTTGGCAAAAATCGCTTCAAAATAATTTATTTTGTAAAAATAAAAATTTGATCGTTAATCCACGTACCAAGGGCTTTCATTTGATACCCTACTCAGAATTATAAAAAAATATATTTTTTTTTCGATGAGCACATATTTGTTTATATTTTTAGGGGGATATGTTTTTTAGATGTTTTAGTATTTTTCCTATGTGCGGGTCAAAGAGTTGTATAAGTGTGCCAAATTTCAACTCTCTAGGTTTAGCCGCTTGGCTACAATTTTTACCGAACAGACAGACAGACAGACAGACAGACAGACAGACGACAAAATGACGGTATAAGGGTTTTTTGGTCATACCTACAAAATCCTAAAAACGTTCCTTCTCACTCATTCTCTATTTCTTTGCATTTTCTTCATTTAGTTGAGAAAGTTGACAAGTTTGTAAGTCAAGATGTCATTGTATGTGGAAATGCGCCACCAAAATCAGTTATAAATGTTTTCAGATGTGTATGAAAGTTAATACAGTCCAAAAGAAGATTGAATATTAGTAGTATTATATAATCAATAAATGTGTACATCTTTAAACTCAATTTTATATTTAATATGTACACGACTGATATAAAAATGAAAATTTATAATTTTGATCTAAATAAAAAACTTAATAAAAACTTAGAATATGTATATTTAAGCGTTTGTTTTGGCGCCCCTAAGAGCTGGCGCCTTGGGCCTGTGCCCCTATCGCCCCTGCCTTTCACCGCTGCTGTTTAGTGCAACCCCCGTTGAAAATTTATTGGGCATGTTACTAATTGTTACTTTGTCACGATATTATTATGTGATATATTAAGTCATTTATTTTCCGATTCCATTTAAGTTCTAATATAGATTTATTTCAAAATTTCCATAGATTGTTAAGTGTTAATTCAAAATATAAAACTATTTTTAGTACCTGGACTATTAATAAATATGTAATTGTGATACGCTATAATCCAAATATAGTCATTGCGTGTTACTATGTTCGATTGTGTTATTTTTATTCATCTACAAGTCTCAAAAATATCCATATACGTCAGTTCGTAATTTATTGATTGATTGGATAAAAATAATTAAAATTTTGATCTACTTATAAATTTAAATTATTTTTATTTTTTGTACTAAAAAAAGAAATTGCCGAAACCAGGGATCGAACCAGGGACCTTTAGATCTTCAGTCTAACGCTCTCCCAACTGAGCTATTTCGGCGAGTGATATTCTGTAGCACAAAAAATGTTAAATAAAGTGAACATTTATTTAAGATGAATAATATTCAATAAAAGGTTTACAAAAGTATGATAACGTTTTTAAATCTGCATTAACAATTGACACACCGGATAATTTTATTTTAACAACATACATCTGAGCACAGGCGCCGAGTGCCAATGCGAGCCCGGGCACAAGATTTTTACCAGGTTCACAAAATAAATAAAAGAACAATAAATCGGGGCTCTCCCGGGCCCGAGAAACAATTGCCAGGGAATGAAACACTATTAATTGAAGACTGAATAAATTATATTTACCTATTTTATCCTGTACATGCATTTTTCCTATCATATTTTTTGGATTTTGTAGGTATGACTAAAAAAATGTGAAGTGTAAATTGACGTACATTAGGGTTTTAAACAATTGTTGTGGATATCGAGAGATGGGCGTCTACGCGTAAACTTAAATTTTTGACGTCTACGTAGGGTGACCATTCGTCCCGCTTTTTGCGAGACTGTCCCGCATATTGATTGGGTGTCCAGCATTAAGATGCGTCCCGCAAAAGTCCCGCATTCAAACATTTTGTCCCGCATTTTAACATTTTGTCCCGCATTGTAACTTTGTATTTGAGGAAATGAGGACCTTTTGTATCGCTCTTCACTTAGATTTGGAAGGTGGGGACCTTTTTTTTTGTCTTCACTTGGATTTGGGAAGTGAGGACCTTTTTTTTGCTCTTCACTTGGATTAGGGAGGTGAAGACCTTTTTTTTGCTCTTCACTTATATTTGGGAAGTGACGACCTTTTTTTGCTCCGTCCCGCATTGCCTTCTTAAGAAAATGGTCACCCTACGTCTACGTGTAAATTTACCGTAGACAGCTTAGAGAAGCGTAGACTGTGTAGAATAGAGCACTCCAAAACAGCTGATCAGCTGTTAGTCTCTGGAGGGTAAGCAAAGTTTGGTTCGCCACGTGTGTTCTGTGTTTCGCCGTAACAGTAACAACTGATATAGTACATAGTTTTTAGCCGTTATATTTCATTTTTATTCAAATATATTACCTTTTTGTAACAAAATCGAGTTAATTTTAACAGAAAATATAAACCTATTTGTTGTTTTGTATTAAATTTTGGGTGCTTTTACTTAATAAAGGTAAGTTTGTGGTTTTGTTTGGAGGTTATTTTTTATGCAACTATTTTAGAAGTATTTTTGTCGTCTGACTCCAGACAAATCGTTTAATTCAGTTTTAAATTTTAAGTTTAAAACTGCTGGCAATCTATAAAAATTCACTTGGTCACGTCCGCCACAACTACCACATTCTACTACACCACAAAATGATGGCATTTTGTTTTTTCCAATGTAAACACCACAGAATATCACGCACAGAACATAATTCACACACAAAATATCACGTAAACACTTATGTCAAAATCTTTGTTTACCCCTCAGCCGCCATATTGGTTTTTAAAGTGACAGCATTCTGGAGTGCTCTATAATGAAAAATGAGGTTAGGTTAGGTTAGGAACATTTTCGCGTTTACATTTCTCGTTTACATATTCGCGTATTTTACATATTCGCGTTTACATATTCGCATATTCGCGTTTACATTTTTTTATCAACAAATAATGGAATTATTATTTGATATAAACATCAATATCCAACAGTAGGGGTGTCGAACTGATTTGGGTCGCAGTCTATTTGACATAAAAAATGATAAGCAGTGATGGAACTTTAAATATCCCGAAGGGTTTCTTGGCTTTTTTTTTATAAACAGAAAAGGGGAAGAAAGTATATTTTACATTTTTAAATATATTTTTCCCCTAAATAAGCTCAAGTGATTTTGACTACCGCTTCAGGGGCCACAAAAAATTAGGTTGAGGGCCGTATGCGGCCCGCGTGCCCTCGAAATTTGATTCAGCCCTCCCCAAGACAAAATCCTGGCTGCGCCACTGTGTGTAAGACAGGATTTTCCACATTAGCTGTTATTAAAACAAAATATCGAGCACTATTAATAGTGTAAGACGAGAAAAGAGTAGCTCTTTCTTCATATGAACCGCGTTTTAATGTAATTATGTGCGAAGAAACTAGCCTATACTTCACATTAAAATTTATTTATTTTTATTGTATTTTGTTATTGTTTATAAACGACATACCCACTTGTAAAAACACAGATCTAGCTCTATTTGCCGATGACTTCGCAGTTTACACCTCATCCTGGAGATTAGACACCATTAAAAATAGACTAACTCAATCCGCAAGTAAATTCGATAGTCATTTAAAAAAGTGGAAAACAAAACTAAACACCCATAAAACAGAAGCAATATCATTAACAAAAAGAAGACCTAAAGACATTCCCAATCTTGAAGTCAACAACACACAGTTGGACTGGTCTGACTCCGTAAAATATCTAGGGGTTAAATTAGACAAAAAAATAATTTTTTCTAGCCATATACTACAACATGTTAGAAACAAAGCGCTCCAAGCAATGTGCCAAGTATACCCACTGTTTAGCAAACATAGTAAATTAAGCAATAAAAATAAGATGCTCATATACAAAACCTGCATACTACCCGTGTTCTCATATGCAGCTCCTGTTAGGAGCGATACAAGCGCAGCCAATATTCAATATCTTCAGCTTATACAGATTAAGTGCCTCAGAATCAATGGGTACTATCCCAGATGGACAAAAATAACACAAATGCACCAGGAATTGAATATTGACTACGTGAAAGAACATGTTTTTTCATTCACAAAAAACAATTTCGACAAATGTACTATTAGTGACAGTAATGTAATTAAAAACTTGGGTAACTATACAGTAAGTGAGTTAAAATACAAAAAATTGATGTGAAGTGTGAATTTTCACACATTTCAGGGTTTTGCAGGTATTTAGTAAGTGAATGATGATTATTTGGGATGTCAAAACAAATTTTATGTCAAAATATTTTTTTATGAATTTTAATTCGAATGCCTATTACCATTATTTAAGTTTCTAAAGATGTGCAGTATTTTTTTTTATATATCAAGGTTCATTAAGATTTTGAAAATTGCGCCTAAGGCTTCCATTGGTTGTTTTTAGTCACAGCTCCTCCCCTTTGATATCGTGTACATTCAAATATAGAATTAAATTATAACTTCAACAATTTCCACTGGTTATTAAATTTACGCTTTTAAAAATTAAATGCAACAATTGCCAAAATATAACTAGAATTTTGAAAAAATAATTTAAACAATATAAAAATGCAAAAAATAAATAAAAAATAATATTGTCTCCTCACGTAGGATTCGAACTCATTTTCTTGGGCAGAATGCTTGTATCTTAGCCACTGCACCAAGATACACGTTACTGTTTAGCGTGTTATATAACTAATGGGTGTTTTTTTTAGAGGTATAGAACTTTAAATTGCAATAAAACAACGATGGATTATTCGATTGACATGATTTTTTTTTTATTCGAAAGATAATCTTGTGGCATTACATTTTAAATATGATTTCTGGCATATGACCGCCACGGCTGGCTCGGATGTAGTCCAATCTGGACGTCCAATTTTCGATGACTTTTTCCAACATTTGTGGCCGTATATCGGCAATAACACGGCGAATGTTGTCTTCCAAATGGTCAAGCGTTTGTGGCTTATCCGCATAGACCAATGACTTTACATAGCCCCACAGAAAGTAGTCCAGCGGTGTTAAATCACAAGATCTTGGAGGCCAATTCACAGGTCCAAAACGTGAAATTAGGCGGTCACCAAACGTGTCTTTCAATAAATCGATTGTGGCACGAGCTGTGTGACATGTTGCGCCGTCTTGTTGGTATGATTTAATGTAATGCCACAAGATTATCTTTCGAATAAAAAAAAATTCATGTCAATCGAATAATCCATCGTTGTTTTATTGCAATTTAAAGTTCTATACCTCTAAAAAAAACACCCGTTATAAGTTTTCAACATTATTAGCAAAAAAAAACACAAAAAATGTTTTTTTTTCCAAAAACATAATCTGATCAAAAATTCCTGTTGTACTATTCCGGTTCACACCAATGTACATTACTTAGAATTTTTTCAGATTTTTAGTTTAAGGCATCTGGGCTACAGGGTGTGGGACAAATTATTTTTTGCACAATTTTGGCACAAAGAGTTGTATAAGCATGCCAAATTTCAACTCTCTAGGTTTAGCCGTTTGGCTACAATTTTTACCGAACAGACAGACAGACAGACAGACAGACAGACAGACAGACAGACAGACAGACAGACAGACAGACAGACAGACAGACAGACAGACAGACAGACAGACAGACAGACAGACAGACAGACAGACAGACAGACAGACAGACAGACAGACGACAAAATGACGGTATAAGGGTTTTTTGGTCATACCTTCAAAACCCTAAAAATCAGCTGTGGTCATCACAGGACCGACCGCCACTATACAGTACTTATATAAAATACATTCTAGCAGCAGAGTAGAAATAACTTGGCCTAATATTTTCTAACAGAGATATTATTTATCATGACCATGGAAACGTTACATATAAGTATGAAAATTTTTTAGTTTAAGGCATCTGGGCTACAGGGTGTGGGACAAATTATTTTTTGCACAATTTTGGCACAAAGAGTTGTATAAGCATGCCAAATTTCAACTCTCTAGGTTTAGCCGTTTGGCTACAATTTTTACCGAACAGACAGACAGACAGACAGACAGACAGACAGACAGACAGACAGACAGACAGACAGACAGACAGACAGACAGACAGACAGACAGACAGACAGACAGACAGACAGACAGACAGACAGACAGACAGACAGACAGACAGACAGACAGACAGACAGACAGACAGACAGACAGACAGATAGACAGACAGACAGACAGACAGACGACAAAATGACGGTATAAGGGTTTTTTGGTCATACCTTCAAAACCCTAAAAATCAGCTGTGGTCATCACAGGACCGACCGCCACTATACAGTACTTATATAAAATACATTCTAGCAGCAGAGTAGAAATAACTTGGCCTAATATTTTCTAACAGAGATATTATTTATCATGACCATGGAAACGTTACATATAAGTATGAAAATTTTTTTTATCAAAAAACCTCTAATAAAATATATTAATTATTGCTTTTATAGAAACTTTTGTTCAATAATTTTTTTCGAAATATTTTTCTGTTGTGAAATATTCACAAAAATCTTAAAATCGATAGGAGTAAACTCCCATTTTTAGTCAACCGATTTTTACCAAAAGTTGATCAACTCGTGCCATTGATGGCAAAAGCTTATATATGAAGTTTCATAAAAATCCTTTCAGCCGAATTTGCTCTGCACGTGTACACAGACCGACGGACAGACGGACAGACGGACAGACGGACAGACGGACAGACGGACAGACGGACAGACGGACAGACGGACAGACAGACGGACAGACGGACAGACGGACGGACAGACTGACCGACAGACATCATGCTAAAAATAGTCAAAACGTTATGTAGGGACATCAATTCGTGGAGATCCATCGAAATCTCGAAATGTCAAAATCGGTATGATCACAATACCTCCCTTATATATGTTGGCGGTCGGTAAAAATATAAACATAAGTATATAACATATACTTCTTATTTATAAGTTAAACAATTGCAAGGTTTTACCTTTTTCTCCTAGCAACCAAAATTTGTTAATCTTAACTAAATTGTACAAACGTTAATACAATATTAATCTATAATTTTAAGTATACATATTGTTTTACAGGTATATTTAAATAAGAAATTGTCTTTTGTTTTTAAATTTTTACTATAAATGATTTGGCAAATAAATCATTTTATTATTGTACTTTGTATTATAGTAAAGGAGACTTTAGTTGACAGATGACGGTTATTTAAAGCATATGGTTCAATGAGAGAGAACTATAACAATAAAATTTCCATTTTTGAATAGAGCCATATCATTTGTTTACAGACAAAGCTAGAAATAGAGAAAGAGATACAATTTGTTTCATTTGACAGGTCTTCCATCTAGTGGTGGGAGGTCTAAAGCGCGCGCGTGTATACAAAGAGACATACGTTGAGTTACCAAATTATAATATAACAAAAAAAGACAAAAACTATGAACGTACGTTACAGTAAGAAGCAGACATACGTTCTTGACATCATACATAAAACTGAGTGAAATAGATATACATTTCTTTATCGGTTCTCAATCTGTCAAGTAAAATCTCTGTTGCGACCACTTGAGTCGCAAAACTATTCAAAATTACCGCTTTTGGTAATTTTTATGAATTTTAAATTTTTTTATGCAATTCTAGCGTTCATTGTATGCACCGCTAGAATCTTACAAATTTCTGTCTGAGACCATGACTACTCGATTGTCTTTCATCGAGAACAGACGTCTTTTTGAGTTTTTTGATAAAATCTAATACACTGTGTTTCGAATTTACCAAGACGATGCTGCGAGCTATTGGGTAAACAACAATTATCGCTGGACCACCGTTCGGGATCTAAGATTTTTACGAGAAAAAAAAACCCGTTTTTGGATCGCGTCAAGAAGTTGTCTAATTTTTGATATTTTTTCACCATCAAAAAATATCTATCTATAAAGTTCTTAAGTAGCGTCTATTTGGACCAAATAACCAGACGCGAACCAGGAGAACCAAGACCACTCCAGAAGTTGACCCAGTAATCAACCAACATCGGCGATTCCACCAGGAAATTGTAGGGTCCGATTGTGGATAACTGAAGCCAACTTCTGTATCTGTATTCCACGCTAAGTATTTTTCCGTATTTTCATACGGAACGCGTGAGTACATATTTTAATTTATAATTTTTCGTTGTATTTTGACGCACCGCACAGTTCAATACCTATGCGTGCGCACATTGTAAATTTTGCCACTTGTTAATTTAGATTCTGTAAATTGTAAATTGAATATTATTTTGTGTAAAGTTTCTCACCCCAATGTATTTGGTTGTGTCGGGGAGAAACAAATATTTGTAAAACTTATATCACCCGTCTACCGGGTGATCCATTAATTGATACTAATTTACGCTATATTTTCCCGTGTTTTCGTGTTACTCAGAGCAGTTCTACGATATCAACGGCTGATTAGGGATTCAAGAGGACATAATTGTGTTATTAGTCCTCCAGAACCACTGTGTGGGCCCCTTCGAATACCTGTACTCCCAGGGAAAACCAACAACTTGTAATAAGTCTCCGAGAATAACACCTTGGAGTGAAATACGTCTGAACCCTGCCTGTCCTTTTTGATGTTTGTGAGTATAACTCTGCTCTGAAGTAACGCGCCCTTTTTCCAACGATTTACCTGCAATTCTGCTGCAGGTTAAATCCGCACACTTAACAATTTACTCTGCAGAACCGTTTATTAGTCACCACGTGTGGCGGGTCCTACGATCTTAGTCCTGTAGACCTATGTGACGCCGCGACGCCTGCGTCTCTCCTACGAAACCAGCGCAACGGGCGCCACAATCTCCTTTACTATACATTTAATATTAATGTAATTTATTTTTATACAATTTTCGTGATTTATGTTGTGAGAATAAATATTTAGGAATTAGAGAAATTATTTACATTACATTTTGTAATTATTATTTCAATAAAGACATTATTTACAAATTGTATAATGTATATATAGTCAAAAACCTCTTCTACCATTCGGTGTAGAGGTAATAAACTAAGTAATAAATTACTGCAAGCTGAGCTGATTCAAAACTTTGTAAAATTGATAAAATGAGGCGGGGGTAAGGGATTGTCCCGAGATTGGTCCTATCACTCAATATTGTCACGAGCCGCTACTGATTTGTTCTATAATTCTTTTCTATATCTATAATCGCATCAAAATAAACAGTCTTTTGATAATCATTTTTATTCGATACTAGTTGAAGTACCCGTACGAAGTACGTTTTTACTTGCCTGACCTTAATATATAAGGGGCAAGTATTGTAATCGCGAAAATTTTCGATGTCGAGATTTTGACTGATGACCACGTTTCATGGTCCAGGGAATCCAAAAAACCTATTTTCGAAGTGCCCTCCATATGTGTGTGTGTCTGTGTGTGTGTATACACGATAACTCAAGAACGGTTCAACTTATATAAATAAATAGAACCCTATTGTTTTTTATGAAGATCGGTTGACTAGAAATGGGATTTAGTCGTGTCGATTTTAAAATTTTTGCGAATATTTAGCAACAGAAAAACATTGCGAAAAAATTTATTGAACATAAGTTACTATAAATGCAATTACTAATAACTTTTATTTGAGACGTTTTATGATAAAACGAAAAATTTTGAAATTTTTTTGTAAAATGATTTAAAATTTTTCCAAGTCCCAATTTTTTCATACACGTTTCCATGGTCATGATAATTAATTCGTAACTAGTCAACCAAGCCGTGGACAAAAGTTTGTATAGAACATAATTTTTTTTTTTTTTTTAATTTTTAATGGCCTTTGCTGCTGTGGCAATTAGCCAGGACAATTTTTATTTGAGAAAATTTCCATGCCTGAACGGGATTCGAACCCGAGACCATCGCAACGCAGAGCACATGTGTTACCTAGAACATAATTTGATATATTTTTGAAGACTTATCTAAATATTAAAAAAAAAAAAAAATTAATTTAAATTTTTTTTGTTTTTTTTTTTTTTATGGGAGGGCAAGTCTCGCGGAGGTTTCCCTTCGCCACTGGTTTAAGTATTTTAAGGTACATTTTTGCTGTAACGTGAATGATAAGTGACATATTTCAGTTTCAAGTAGTACAAAATAATCGTTTCTTTATTCTATCCAACTCTTTTGTAAATATTTTTGATGTTAAGTAAATAATAAGTGAGACACTTAACTCCCCATAACTCCCCAAATACAGTAGCGGCTGGTGAGTAAAATATTTGGGGGGACACTTTTTTCCCATATATATCTATTAAAATATAGTTATACGAGAAAAAAGTAAATAAATAAAAAATACCTGAAAATATGTTCTGCAACTAGAAAAACTGACAAATCTGGCACTTTTATGAGATATATGGGCAAAATTATTATTATCATTTTTGTAGTTATTACTTCTATTATTATTATTATTATTAAAATTGAAATATTATTAAGACAATGATTTGTAGTCAGAAACATAACATATTTGGTTATTAATTAAGCAGATACCTACACATATTCACATGTATTTAAATATTAGATTTAACCTTTTCGTTATGTTCTTTAATTGAACGTTTATACGCAGTATCAAGTTGAAATCGTATATTTACCGATCCCAGCATGGCAAATTTGACCGAATAATGCATATGTTTATGAGACACATTATGTTTAAGAACTTTATCTTTGAAATGTTTAATATCTTTATCACTATTTACTGTCTTTATTTCATATGCGTCTGATGAGCAAATCAAACACACGAAACAAAAAAAAAAACATTTTATTTATCACATCCACACAACCAACTTGTATTTAAATATTGTTTTTCACTAAACTTTCTACTAAATGTTCTATTTCCATTTTTATCCTGTTGGGAAATATTCAATTTTGGCCGATGAGGACCCATATTTTTACCGACCGCCAACATATATAAGGGAGGTATTGTGATCATACCGATTTCGAGATTTCGATGGATCTCCACGAATTGAGGTCCCTACATAACGTTTTGACTATTTTTAGCATGATGTCTGTCGGTCTGTCTGTCCGTCCGTCTGTCCATCTGTCTGTCCGTTCGCCTGTCTGTCTGTGTACACGTGTAGAGCAAATTCGGCTAAAAGGATTTTTATGAAACTTCATATTTAAGCTTCTGCCATCAATGGCACGAGTTGATCAACTTTTGGTAAAAAATGGTTGACTAAAAATGGGATTTTACTCGTGTCGATTTTAAGATTTTTGCGAATATTTAGCAACAGAAAAATATTTAGAAAAAATGTATTTAACAAAAGTTGCTATAAATGCAATAAATAATCATTTTTATTTGAGAAGTTCTTTGATGAAACGAAAAATTTCGAAAAATTTGTGGTAAATTTTTGTAAAATTTTTTTAGTCTCAAATTTTCTTACTTATATGTAACGTTTCCATGGTCATGATAAATAATATCTCTGTTAGAAAATATTAGGCCAAGTTATTTCTACTCTGCTGCTAGAATATATTTTATACAAGTACTTTATAATGGCGGTCGGTCCTGTGGTGGCCACAGCTGACTTTTTATTAATAATTTTGTTTCATAGTTAAGCACGTTAGTTTTATTAAAATATACAGTATATTTTAATAAAACTAACGTGCTTCATTCGATTCATTTTCACGTTTAAGTACTTGTCACAAATCACAACGACCGAACTAAGCTACGGGACACCGGCCGTAATACACTAATACATACAACACTAACCTTTGCCGCTGTTGCCGTTACTAGTAAATTTTTGCTACATATGTAGATAAGAACATTAGATATTGCAAGTGGCAACGCTGTAATCTTGGGACACTCCGTGAAGTGTCCTTCCGAGCGGTGTTGTCTTGATTTAAATTTTTTTAATCTAACATTTATATGAAAAATCTTTGAATAAGAAATAATAAAAATAAAAATATGCAGATATATCTAGCTACTTTAATGCACTTTTAAAGAAGTATAAATAAAGTATTAAATTTAGCTTTTTTACTAAAAATTTTTAGGAGGTCACTGTCCCAGCGCCTCCCTGTCCCAGCCACCACTGCCCAAATATATATCTTATTAAAGACTACCTTGGACAGAGAGGATTAGTTTCTTTTCTCATATTCATTTTTGCTGGTAAGTAAATGATACATGATAAATCGGATAAATGTTCGTCGGTCAAACGATAATCGGACAAGTATCTGTCGGGCATATGTTTAACCCATGTAGACCGTTTATTTGTTTAAGTTATATAGAATCACTGATAAGGATACCAGATACCAGTTAATATTTAGTTAAATATTCAACAAAAACATTACGGACTCACGTTTCATTAATTGCCTTCAGTCAAAGTGTAGGATTTTTTTATCACTTAATACAATAATCTACTACTTTTATGCATGCATGAGGCTGCACTCTGCACGTTAATTTAATTTTACAATAGTGTTCGTGTGTATAAACGTATTAGTACTGTAATCCTCGAAATAATCGATATTGAATTTTCACAGAGTGAGTATTATTTGCTTAACATAAAGTCTGTTCTACGTTATACAAGGTGTTTCAAAAGAAATTTTATATTTAGTGGATCGATTAAAAAAAAAGTAAGCCGTATATAGAAAAAATGTTTATTAATTATTAAAATACACTTTTTGGGCATTTATTTCTTAAAAATAATACCGTCTAAATGTAGACCCCTGCGGTCTCGGCACTCATTTAATCGAACAGTAAAATTACTTATGACGTCTCGGCAAGTGGACTCAGGGATGGCTGCTATTTCGTGACGGATATTTTCTTTCAAATGCGCCAGTGAAGTCGGTTTATTGGCGTAAACTTTAGATTTAAGATAACCCCATAGGAAAAAGTCCATAGGGGTTAAATCTGGACTGCGTGGAGGCCAATTTATGTCACCTCTCCGGGAGATCAATTTGCCTGAGAAAATTTCACGCACACGTGGCAGAGACATATTGGACGTGTGTGAAGTTGCTCCGTCCTGTTGGAACCATGTTCTTTGGTTATAGCCAGGAAAGTTTTGCAGTTCAGGTACCAAGAAGTTGTCTAACATCTCCACATAACGCTCTGAATTCACTGAAACTGCACGCCCCCTTTCGTCTTCAAAAAAGTAAGGGCCGATAATTCCTCGCGCCGATATCGCAGCCCATACGGTCAATTTAGGCGAATGTAGGGGTTTCTGATGTTTGCGTTTCGGATTCGTTGCACTCCAGTAGCGGCAGTTCTGCTTATTTACGTGGCCATTAAGATGAAAATGAGCTTCATCCGAAAACAAAATGTTGGTAAACGTTGAAAATCGCTCAATCACCTGATTTACGAAATTAAGCCTCTGACTGGCATCTTGGGGCTTTAATTCTTGCACCAATTGAATTTTGTAGGGGTGCAGCTTTAGGTCTTTGTGCATAATGCGATGTAATGATGATCTATGCACATTTAAAGCACTTGCGCGCTTCCGAATTGAAAGGTTCGGGTCGTCACGAACAGACTGATTAACATTCTCCACGTTTTCTACCGTTCTTGATGACCTAGGTCGCCCGGATTTTGATTTATCCAGCGTTGTACCAGTCTCTTCAAACTTTTTAACCCAATGTCGAATGAGAGGAATGCTTGGCGCATCATTTAAGTGGCGAAAACCTCGAATACTGCAGAATTTTCTACGCGCTACAGTCGCCGAATCACCGTTTTTGTAAAACTCTCGCACGCATAACGCGCGGTCTGCTCCCGAGAAACGCTCCATAGCGACTAAATTCCCAAGAGCCAGGCTACCGATTGACATAACCCCCGCGCCCCTCGGATACGTTGCGTTCATGCAGTAAGCTAAATAAATATAAAATTTCTTTTGAGACACCTTGTACTTTTCTCCGTAGCACTACGCTACGCTTGAATGTCGTTTGTCTGTCTGTCTGTCTGTCTGTTCGGTAAAAATTGTAGCTAAACGGCTAAACCTAGAGAGTTGAAATTTGGCATGCTTATACAACTCTTTGACCCGCACATGTGCACAGTTTTTTTTTTTTCATTTTTATTTTGTTTAAATTATTTTGTCAAAATTCTAGTTATATTTTGGTAAATGTTTCACTTAATTTTTAAGAGCGTAAATTTAATAACCAGTTGGAATTGTTGGAATTATATTTCATTCTATGAGTCATATATACGAAACCAGAAGGGCGGAGCATATGACTTAAAACAACCAATGGAAGCCATAGGCGCAATTTTCAAAATCTTAATAAACCTTGCTATATAAAAAAAAATACTGCACATATATAGAAATGGTATAATGGCAGTGTCGACAGAGTGGATACATTTCAAGCGTGGCGTTTTCCAGGGAGATTCCCTAAGCCCGCTACTATTTTCACCAGGAAAAAATCTTCGCGAAGATTTTCTAGCCCTTCTCTCGCCTCATTCTGAACGCACCCGACTTAGACACAATAAGTTCAAAGTTCGTGCTGATGATCTCACACGACTTAATGAACTTATTGACAAGCAAATTTTCCCTCAGAGTAGTTTCTGGGTAATCGACTGTGCTGTATACGCTGCAGCAGCTGTGCTGACGCCAAAGCGGGCTTTGGCCTCTAAGGCTTTTAACGACAAACTGCGTATATAGCAATTAGAGAAAAAAATGACGCGTTCACGCCAGGAAGCTTCTCATATTCAGTGTGCGAATACTAAGCGCATATTATACCAACTGCGCATAAAGCATCACACACTGAATTTGTCTACTATCACTCTGCTAAAGCAGAAAGCGGTGGACAAATTGAGAGCACTAGCCCTGGCTGGAAAGAAACTTATCAACCGGGTTAGGATCATGAAGGAAAATACTTTGTTCCTCACGAGCCCGTCACGCCTTTTCATGGCCAAACCTGAGGCTTCAGAACCGTTATTATCAGTCGACAGGACAGAGACTTTCTGGGGGGAACTTTATGAACACGAGGCGATCGTGCAAGACACTCCAGTTTTGGAGAGATTTGAGGAATTCTGTTCACAACACCTGACAGATCCTCAGGCATGCCCCCCTGTTACCACGGAAGAAGTTACAAGTGCTATTTCGAAAACGCGCAATTTCGCTGCACCAGGAGTTGATGGTATTATTGCTTTCTGGTGGAAGTCATTCACTAGCGTGCACGGCCATCTTGCACGAAATTTTACTTCTTTTATCCGAGGAGAAATACCAATACCATCTTGGTTATCAGAAGGGCGTACAGTAGGGTGGAGCGTCAGTATATGAAAGAAAAATAAAATCATTCCGATTAATCTTGAATACCCCCAAAAGGTTGTGTATGAACGAGTAATACACAAGCGTATTTTTATTTATTTTTTTTTAAACATAATTTTTAGCCCTCTACCTTAACTCAAAGTTAACAAAATTTTCGTCAAAATTAATCTTTTTTGGATTGTCTATGAGATGTGTTTTGAGCTCATACGTAAATAATTTTTTATCATATATAAAGAAAAACTAGAACAGTTTTAAATCAAGAGACTTTATTCAAAATATGACACTTTTATATAAAAGTACTAAAATACATAGAAGTAAAATGAAATTTCCGGCCTACCTTATTCACCTAATTAATTCGTATGTACACGATAGATTCTTCCATACCAGTATAGGCGAGTGTGAATCAACAAGAAGGTTAATAGCAGCTGGAGTCCCACAGGGATCAATTCTAGGCCCCATTCTGTTTTGTATATATATTAATGATATACCAAAACTAAAAAACGTAAATTACTCTTTATTTGCTGATGACACTGCCATATTTACCCAATCGTGGAGAACGGGCACTATAATAAACAGATTACAAGAAGCTTTATCAAAACTCTTAAAATTCATGTCACGATGGAAAATTAAGATGAACGAAACAAAAACAGAAGCAATACTCTTCACAAAACGAAGACCGATCGTTAATAAAAATATCAATATTCAGGGATCCAACATCGAATGGTCTCCAACAATCAAATATCTAGGACTTCATCTAGATAGCAAACTCAATTATACACATCACTGTAACCATGTATGTCAAAATGCAACATCAAAAATGAGCACTCTGTTCCCACTATTAAATAGAAGATCGAGACTGACCTTAGAAAACAAGATGTTACTCTTCAAAATAGTAATTAGACCTTCCTTAATATACGCATGTCCAGTCTGGAGTAACACCTGTGACACAAATTATCATAAAATACAGATAATTCAAAACAAATGTCTTCGAATTACCGGAAATTACCCCAGGTACAAGAAACTAATTGAAATACATGAAGAACTCAGTATTGAATATATCAAAGACTACGTATTCAAGAGGACAGAAAATTTCTTTACTAAGTGTCTCGCTAATCACAACCCTTTAATTCAAAAATAGGAAATTATGAAAAGGACAAACTGCCATTCAAGAAATACAAACACAAATTAACTAAACACATACTATTTTTTTTGCTTCTGCTATATAGGTTTTACACTGTATTTTTCCTATGTTTCACACTATAATGTAACAATATAAAAAAATGAATATTATTGTTTAAAACTGTACATGTAAGGAAGTTTAACTTAATGAGATATTATTATTTCGATACTTAACTATTGACAAATATTAAGACAAAACTAGTTGTAAGCTTTTGTTAAATAAATGGTTTAAAAAAAAAAAAAAAAATAGAAGTAAAGCCGAAAACCACTAAAATCAAAATTAATATGCTTAGTTTAATTTAGATTTTTTCCAAGTTTCAATTCTTTTTAGTGTTGAAAAATGGCATTACTGCTCGCGAGTGTATTTTAGAGCGAATAAATCCGTCTCTTGCCTTCTGTACTTTTGATCTGTACTATTTTTGATCTGTACTCAGACCACTCACGGTATCATTCGACAAATCAGGCAAATTTCCTGGAACAGCTGAAAATTCAACAATAGGAATGCTAGCACAGTTCTCTAGTGCTTTTCCAATTGGTCCTGAATAAATGAGAGGTTGATCCATCTAATTTAGTAAATAAATGCCGAAAAGGTAGCTCGTTGGCATGCAGCTGACATATGAACCATTGTTACACCACCTTTCCATCCAGTGTCTGTAGCCGTACCGTCGCACCCTATCAAGTTGCTTAAATCAATATCATTTTCAGTAAGGAATAAATGTATTGAATCCGCTATGGATTCAGGAAACAAATGCTTATAATTATAAGCAATTGTTTCCTTATCAGTATTTTTTTTTCGAGTTTCTTCGTCTCCAATGGATCTATGCCACCTATCGCCATATTCCTTTCATTTCTCTGAAAACAAGCTTCTTCTCTCTAGGACAACTACAGTTATTGATATCGTTGAACTTGCAAGTACAGACATATATTTTTTCACTTAATCGCAATATTGATATTAATATTCAGTTCGGGGGGCCAATCAAATTTCTTGGGATTTATATCGATAGTACAGTTAGCTGGCACGATCACATTAACTATTTGGCAAACGTTCTTAAAAGGGTTATCTATGCGTTCATCAGCCTGAAAACGTCTGTGTCATTCGATATGCTGCGTATGTTCTATTTTGCTGCTTTTCAGTCGCGCTTAACTTACGGCATAATTCACTGGGGTTTAAGTTCATCTGTCAACAGAATTTTCTTACTCCAAAAACGTGCTGTAAGAATCCTGAATAATGTTCCTAACAGGCATCACTGCCGAGAGCTCTTTAAGAAATGCAGCATTTTATCTTTTTATATACCTAATAATAATAATAATATCTTTATTTCCGTCAATGATAATACATTATGGAATTGTCACAAGATTCTACTCGTAATACAAAGATAAAGTTTGATACAATAAGTAAAGTTGAGAAAAAAATAATATAATAATTAAATGTACAAGTTAAGAAAAAAACAATTATTAATTACACATATAAAAATAAATAGTACATCCATAATTACATTAACTTTGCTCTGTTAGTTTATACAACAATTACCACTTAGCTCTTCCAACACAAACATAAATATATCCTAGGATAATGGGTCATCAATGTACTCATTAATAGAGTAATATGCTATATTAAATAAAATCTCTTTTATTTTTCTTTTAAAGCTGTTTAAACCTAAACTCTTTAATTCTTCACTAAGATTATTAAAGAGCTTCGGACCCCAGTAACTAGTACTATTTTTGCTAGATTTAAGTCTGAGCTTAGGAATTTTTAGGTTGTTACCGTACCTAGTTACAATCCTGTCACCCGGATTTATTTTAATGAAGTTTAAGGCATGTTGTTTGACATAAATTAAGCAATAGTATATATATATATACAGGGGACAGTTAATATTTTTAATGTTTTAAAATAAAGTCTGCAGGAAGACATGTTATTTAAATTGCATAAGATTCTTATGGCTTTCTTTTGCGCTATGAAAACATCTTTGGCGGAAGGGGATGCTCCCCATAACAGAATGCCATAAGAAAGCTGGCTGTTAATAAGGGAATGATACGCTACTATAGCTGTTTCTCTTGTTACTATTGGAGTAAGTTTCTTTAAAGCAAAGAGAGACTTTGAAACTTTACTTATTAGTGACACACAATGATTTTTCCACGATAATTTTGAGTCTATTGTTAGGCCTAAAAAACGGATCTCTTCATCTGATTCATGGGTAATGCTTGCATGAAATTGAAAGATTTTAGTTTTTTCTAAGTTTAATTTCAGATAATTATTGCTAAACCAATTTTCTGCTTGTGCCAGTTCTAATTGGGAGACTGATACTGCTGTATTTGGATTTAAGTTGGCATTTAAAATGGTAGTGTCATCGGCGAACATAATAGTTTTAGAATATTTTAATACATCGGGGAGGTCATTTATGTAAATTAGAAAAAGAATTGGTCCTAAAATTGAGCCTTGGGGAACTCCGGATTTTATTTCAAGAAAATTAGAGAGTTTTTTATTACCTTCAACTAATTGCCATCTATTCTCAAGATAAGAATTGAAAAATTTGAGAGCTGTTCCTCTGATCCCGTAATTCTCTAATTTTTTTATTAATAAGTCGTGGTTAACAATATCAAACGCCTTACTAAGATCACAGAACGTGGCACTAACATACTTTCCTTCCTCAAAATTTTTTAGAATAAAATTAACAAGGTCAATACCTGCGAGAGTGGTGGATTTTTTTGGTCTGAAACCGAACTGACAATCTGTAAATAAATTGTATTTATTGAAATAAGCCAGAAGCCTCGATTTAATAATTTTCTCAAAAAATTTTGATAATACTGGCAGTAGGGAAATCGGCCTATAATTATTTACATCCTCCTTATCACCTTTTTTGAATATTGGCACAACTTTTGATATTTTTAATTGATTAGGTAATACACCCGAGGAGATACAACTATTAAAAATATGTTCTAGAGGTTTAGCGATGTGGTCAGATGCGTATTTAAAAAGTGTCACGTTTAGATCATTTATGTCTCTGCTCTTATTATTATTTAATTCCATAATACAATTTTTTATTTCAAACGAGTCGGTAGGTCTTAAAAAGAAAGAATTCATACTAGAATTATTTATCACAGTATTTTTGTAACTTGTTGAAACTGGACTAATATTAATTTGATTTGCAATATTGACAAAAAAATTATTAAAATCATTTACATTGATTGATGTGGTATTATTTGTTTTTAATTCCCCTTTATTTATTTCTTTCTTAATTATGTTCCAAATAGTTTTAGTTTTAGAATCAGAACTATGTATCGATTCACAATTAAATTTCCTTTTAGCAATATACAATTTTTTTCGATATTGTATTCTATATGAGTTATATAATTTCTGTATTTTTTTAATTTTATATTGTTTATATATATCAAAAATGAGGTTTAATGTGTCCTTCATTTTTCTTAGTTCGTCGGTATACCACGGTAATTTCGATTTTCTGGGAACTACTTTTTTTTTGTGGAAAACAGAACTCAAAGTTATATTTGAATTCCTCCAGAAACATATCAGAAGCTAAATTGGGGTCAGCACAAGAATAAATATTTTTCCAGTCAACACCTGATATACAATGTATAAAATTTTTAATACCAAGCTCATTAATGGGTCTAGAATATTCCGGATTTGGAGTTACATTATTAACTATTTCCTCAAAAGTGAAGGAAAGTGCTAAGTGGTCTGACATGTGAGGATTGACAACAGTGCATTTACACAGATCATTTGATAAATTTGTTACAATATTCTCTATGCATGTGCCTCTCCCCTTATATGAGTAACGAGTAATTTTGTCATTCGTGTAATGTAAACCTAAGGTTGACAAAGTGTTGTTAACAATGTGGTAGCTTTTGTTTTTGATCAAAAAATCTACGTTAAAATCACCGCAAGCAATAATATTATATTTATTGTACTTACTAATTATTCTTTTAATTGAATCGTCAAATATTTTTAAAAAATTTTCTAAGTCACCATCCGTTGATCTGTAAAAAGATACCACAATTGTTTTTATTTCATATAATTCAATACCAATTATTTCACAATGAAACTCAGTTGACAAGTTTGCTTTATACTTAATAGGTTTGAATTTTATGTTCTCCCTTACATATATGGCCACACCACCATGAATATGTTTATTCCTACAGTATGCATCCGCGAGCTGATAATTATTTATGGTGTTATAAAAATGTATTTGATGTTCGTTCATCCAGTGCTCATTCAGACAGATAATATCATAAAAAGATTGTTCTTGAAGATATACATCTAGGAGAGCTAGCTTGTTAGTGAGGCTTTGTATATTTAAATGAAAAATTGAAAATTTCTTGAAGTTACTTTCAATATTTTTATTATATTTTTTGGCAATTGCATTTTTACTAGGTGCTCGGTGGGTAGCATACTGTGGACGAGAAGATGAATATCATAAAATACCACCCTTTTGTACAATAGTGCTCAATTTTGAACATAGTAAAAACTTAGCCCTGTTATTTAAATGTACACCATCATTTTTATAAACAGAATGATCAATATAAAAGTTGGTATCTAATAAATAGCAGTCTTCGTATTCCTTTACTTGATCATATAATAATGTGTTCATGTAGTATATGTCTTCATTTACTCTAAAGCTAACATCATATCTATATGGGGTGGCAAAAACTATTAAGTTTGTATCTTTACATAAGTTTATAATTTTTTTGTATATTTCTATAGTATGAATAAATTGATCTGGAAAGTTATTTGTACCACCAAATATGATTACATAATCATTTTTGGAGTAGGTGTCTATATTGCGTTCCAGATTGTTTATAACCCCAGCGAGTGTTGCATTTGGCTTAACAAACGAAGATATTTCATATGACTTTTCCATCAAACTGTTTAATAGTTCGCTATATCCCCGCCCATGACTATCGGTTAATAAAAGTATTTTATTTTTTGCTTGATTAACACTAGGGGAAGAATTACTGACACTGTTAACGTTCTGTTGGCTGATATTGGTGGAATTTGAAACTACATGGGGTTGATTCTTTTTATTTACTGTCTTGGCCTTGTTTTTTGGTTTTGATTTTGCTTCTGTTGCCGTTGCTGCTGCTGATAGTGGAGCGGATGTTTGGGTAGATGCATCACACAGAATTTTAGAGGAGTTTTCCAATGTGATTTGTAAATCGTTTATTAGTTTATTTTTTGTTTCATTTTGATGTTTTAAAGAACTAATTTCATTACACAGTTTTTCAATTTTCCGTTCTAATTCTTTTTCATGATTATTTGCTATCGCTAATCTATCTTGTCACTAATTAGTCACTAATTATATCTTTTGTTTCGCATTTATTGGAACTGTCCATGTCGTTAGCAATAATGTGTATGAAACTGTTATTGGGACTATTCATATGTTTTTTTTCAACAATAACATTTCTTTTAAGTTTACTTCTAGTAGTAACTTTGTTTGCGATTTTATCCATTTTAATATAGTTTTATAGTTAAGTTATTGTATAAAATTTAGAGTGGTGATTCAAAGGTTGAATAATTTTAGTCATACAATTAAAATAAATTTAAGATAAAAAAGATTATCAGTCAAAAAATAAAATTATATTTAAAAATTGAATTATATAACGTACTAGTTTTAGTTTTTGGTTGTTTTAACAAGTAATTTACTGTTGTAACCACTATTTAAATTAAATTTTTAAGAAAAAATATTTCAAAGGAAGGGCTGGGTATCGAACTCACAACCTCTCGTTTACTGTACGGTCGATTTAGTCCACTGCGCTAAATTGAATAATTATTATTATTGTTTCATAAATGTGTTGATTATATCCTGATAATTAAAATCGATATACTTTAGTTTTAGTTATTTTTTTGAGGTTCTTTAACTTTAAACAATTATTAGATACAGAATTTGTAATTCTTTTCACTATAAACTTCACAAACATATCACTCTCTTTATTAATATTTTGTTGAATAATAAATTATAAGTTCTGTTAAACAATTAACACTTTATGTATTCTGTTAAACTTTATAATGCGTTCTTAATCATGCGTTCGATTTGCTCATGCGATACTTCTTCATGTGATACTGTTTTATATATGTTTGTGATACTATAGTTTATTTGTTTATGTTTGTCTGATATACGTTAAAGAAAACCCGAACAAATTTGTAACCGTATCTTCTAGACATGTTTACAATGTTTGCTCTGCTGGCAACATCAGACTACCAAGACTTAGATTGTCTAAATCTAGGAATGGTATTTTTTTGGCAGCCACTTTCTTTAACTACCTACCAGTCTCTTTAAAAACTTTGTCAACTAGATTATTTAAGTTCAAGATTAAAAAAATTCTTATTGAGAATTGTCTCTACAATTCGACGAATTTTTCAAAATTAATTTCAATAATTACACCTAACATGTAAGCTGTTTTTTCTACCTTTGTTAATTTTATATACATTTTTTTTTCTCTTATCTATCATAATTATTTTCATTTTTCAACGTTTTCAAATGTTTTTCTACTTTTGTTTAATTAAATTATCATATATGTACTGACAAATGTAAACGTCGTACGATGTCTAGCATGAAATAAATATTATTATTATTATTATTATTATTAAACAATTCCGTCAAACATTTATTTTTCCATTCTTCCAGCTCTGTCTTAATGGCTTTGTCTTAAAGGGTCTAATGTCACTTTGCTTTGATTTTGGATATTGTAAGAAATGTAAATACTTATCGTAACTTTTCTTTAATTGCTGCTTAACGCGTTGGATAGTAACGACGGGCAAAGAAGCAGTAGTCCAAAGTTCCACAACATCACGTTCTACGGCATCAAATACTTCAGAAATAGCGGGTTGTTGACCATTCATTTTCACTTGTAGATCATTTCTAACGTTGAGAATATATTTTAAAACATCTCCTATAGTCGGTAGCACTGCTTTTATTTTTCAACAAGCACTGACGTCCGAAGAAAGGACAGTCGTATTCTTGTCTCGTAATTCTCTTCGCCATTATTATATTAATATAGTACTCGCCAAAATATTCATTTTAACGCACAACTATTTTCTCCAAAATAATTTTGTATACTTAAAAGTCAACGTGAAGGTAGAAATGAAATTTTAAGTTAAAAAAACATGCGACATATGGTTTGTTTGTCTATTGTGTTTATGATATTTACTGCAATTCGTTTTGAATGATTGGATAAAAGTCATTGTTTACATAAAATATATTACAGTCGGAATATTACAAAGCAATAATTTTGTAATAAAATCTATAAATGGTAAAATTATTTTAAAGTCAGCTTTATTATACGTATTTTAATAATCTTTGAAGAGAGGTAGAGAGCTAAAAGTAGGATCGATTTTTTTTTTCATTATTTTTTACGTAAACACTACACCCATATGCAGCCTTTTAGTGCTATTCCATTTTAAACATCGAAAAAAAAAATTAACGCTGCACCCTAGCGTACAGTATTAATCCCCAAAAAAAAAGTGATTTAACCAACCCGAAGAACTACAGACCTATTACTTGTCTCAATACGCTGTATAAGATCTTCACCAGCGTATTAAACGAACGGGTACTGAGCTCCATTGCCTCGTTGATCGGAGCATTATAAAACATATTAATGCCGAAGGGTCTTACACATTTTTAGGCATCAGTGAGAGAGGTGTCCAAGACATCACTCTTATTAAGCAGGCCCTTCGCAGCAAGTATATGGCACGACTTAGGCAGATATGGAGATCCCGTCTGTCTGGCAAGAACAAGATCGCTGCCACAAATATGCTTGCTGTCCCATTAATTTCCTACACTTTTGGTGTAATGAAATGGAATGTTGATAATCTGAAGAATCTCAACAGAAGAACCAGAAAGATCATGAACATCAACCGAAGTCTTCACTCGAAATCTTCTGTGCAGCGCATTTACCTCCCTCGTCTAAACGGTGATCGGGGATTACTTAATCTGGAGTGTTTGCACGATCGACTCGTTTTGGTTACAGCTAACAGTATCCTCAGAAGTCAGGACCCACTATTAAAGTTCGTTAGTGAGCACGAATTTAGTGGCAAAGAGGCGTTTCTTTACCAGGCAGCGCGAAGAGCAGCAACGAGATTTAACCTGGCAGACTTGAGTCCCGTCAGAGAAAACGCTGGAGTACAACTCTCTCGGGAGTAATACAACAGAGTTACCAGTTCGGTGAAACGAGGGGAGGTAGACATGTGGACAGAAGAACACATGAGTAAAAGTATGCACTCTGTGTTCTTCAGACATATTAAAAGTCTAGAGTTGTCCACCGAACTCACGTTCTCGTTTCTTAAGTCTGCGGGTTTGAGATCGGAAACAGAAGGTTTTTTGTTTGCGTGTCAGGATGGTGTTATAAATACTTTAGCGTACAGGGTCCGCATATTCCAAACGGCGAAGTCCACACTCTTTAGGTCGTGTCACCACCATCCTGAAACAATTATGCACATTCTGTCTGCTTGCCCATCTCTTGCAGCGTCGAGCTACGTGTGTCGACATAATACTGCTCTCCGCGTGCACTACTACCATCTTAGACATGCCTATGGTATTGACCAAATACCGGTTATACCGTACGTCCCTTCTGACATAGAATCGGTGGTGGAAAATTCCAAGTGCCGAATTTATTGGAATTACTCCTTCCCCACCTCGAG